>ML685805.1:6007239-6082483 GCA_007922175.1 Pelusios castaneus | reverse complement strand
CCAGGAAGTTTTTGGAGAATATTGAGGACAACTTCCTAGTACAAATGCTGGAGGAACCAACTAGGGGCCTTGCACCTCTAGACCTATTGCTCACAAACAGAGAAGAATTGATCGGGGAAGTAGAAGTAAATGGCAACCTGGGCAGCAGCGACCATGAGATGGTAGAGTTCAGGATCCTGATCAATGGAAGGAAGGAAAGAAGCAGAACACACACCCTGGACTTCAGAAAAGCAGATTTTGGCTCCCTTAGGGAGCTGATGGGCAGGGTCCCATGGGAAGCTGATCTGAAGGGGAAAGGTGTCCAAGACAGCTGGCTGTATTTTAAAGAAACCCTGTTAAAGGCACAGGAAGATAACATTCCGATGTGCAGAAAGAACAGCAAATGTGGACGGCGACCAGCGTGGCTTAGCAGGGAACTCTGCGGGGAGCTGAAACATAAAAGGGAAGCTTACAAGAAGTGGAAGCTTGGACAGATGACAAGGGAGGCGTATAAAGATATTGCTCGGGACTGCAGGGATCAAATCAGAAAGGCCAAAGGACAATTGGAGTTGCAGCTAGCAAGAGATGTGAAGGATAACAGAAAGGGATTCTATAAGTATATCAGCAACAAGAAAAGGATCAGAGGTGGTGTAGGTCCCTTACTGAATGGGGCAGGCATCCTCGTGGAGGATGATGCGGAAAAGGCTGAAGTACTCAATGCTTTTTTTACTTCAGTCTTCACAGGGCGGGCCAGCTCCCAGGCTACTACACGGGGTAACGCGGACTGGAGAGAAGAGTGGCCCTCAGTGATGGAAAGTCAGGTTAGGGAACACTTAATGAAATTGGAAGTGCACAAGTCCATGGGGCCGGATGAACTGCATCCGAGGGTGCTGAGGGAGTTGGGGGAAGTGATTGCAGAGCCGCTGGCCATTATCTTTGAGAACTCGTGGCGAACGGGGGTGGTCCCGGAGGATTGAAAAAAGGCAAATATAGTACCTATCTTTAAGAAAGGGAAAAAGGAGGATCCGGGGAACTACAGACCGGTCAGCCTCACCTCAATCCCTGGGAAAATCATGGAGCAGGTCCTCAAGGAATCCATCCTGAAACACTTGGAGGAAAATAGAGTGATCAGGAACAGTCAACATGGATTCACCAAGGGCAAATCGTGCCTGACCAACCTGATCTCCTTCTATGATGGATTTGTGGATGCGGGAAGAGCCGTTGACGTGATATACCTTGATTTTAGCAAGGCTTTTGATACGGTTTCCCACAGCATTCTCGTTGGCAAGTTAAGGAAGTATGGGTTGGACGAGTGGACCGTAAGGTGGATCGAAAACTGGTTAGATCAACGGGCTCAGCGGGTAGGAATCAATGGCTCGATGTCTGGTTGGCAACCGGTAACGAGTGGAGTGCCCCAGGGGTCGGTCCTGGGGCCGGTTCTATTCAATATCTTCATTAATGATCTTGATGATGGAATAGACTGCGTGCTTAGTAAGTTTGTGGATGACACCAAGTTGGGGGGAATGGTAGATACTCTGGAGGGCAGGGTCAGGATCCAGGGAGACTTGGACAAATTGGAGCACTGGGCCGAAAGAAACCTCATGAGGTTCAACAAAGACAAGTGCAAAGTCCTGCACTTAGGACGGAAAAATCCCGTGCACTGCTACAGGCTGGGGACCGATCAGCTAAGTAGCAGCGCTGTAGAAAAGGACCTGGGGGTTATGGTGGACGGGAAGATGAATATGAGCCAACAGTGTGCCCTTGTTGCCAAAAAGGCCAATGGCATATTAGGCTACATCAGTAGGAGTATTGCCAGCAGATCGAGGGATGTGATAATTCCCCTCTATTCGACACTGGTCAGGCCGCATCTGGAGTACTGTGTCCAGTTTTGGGCTCCCCACTACAGAAAGGATGTGGACAAATTAGAAAGAGTCCAGCGGAGGGCAACAAAAATGATTAGGGGGCTGGGGCACATGACTTATGAGGAGAGACTGAAGGAACTCGGCTTATTTAGTCTACAGAAGAGAAGACTGAGGGGAGATTTGATAGCAACCTTCAACTACTTGAAGGGTTGCTCCAAAGAGGAAGGAGCTAGGCTGTTCTCGAGGGTAACAGAGGACAGAACAAGGAGCAATGGTTTCAAATTACAGCTGGGGAGGTCAAGGTTGGATATTAGGAAAAACTTTCTCACTAGGAGGGTGGTGAAGCATTGGAATGGGCTATCTAGGGAGGTGGTAGAATCTCCATCTTTGGAGCTTTTTTAAGGCTCGGTTAGACAAAACCCTGGCTGGGGTGATATAGGGGGAGTGGTCCTGCTTTTTAGCAGGGGGTTGGACTAGATGACCTCGTGAGGTCCCTTCCAGCCCTATTATGCTATGATTCTATGATATTTAAGAACCTTCTTTAGACAGGGCTCTTTGTTATGAACTATGCAGTATATAAACAAGTGGGGTGCTTAATGGAAGCACTCAGTATGTAATAAGTCTTCTCATGTAGCTACCCATTTTAGATTCAAAATCAACCATATACTGCATGGCTGAGAGTCACAAATGTGAGAGGGAATTCTCCAATTTCCTCACCACTCCACCTCTGAAGGACCAGGCAGACATAAAAAGACACTTTCAGAGTATATCGGGTGTGAGATGAACACCACTAATACAGACCAATATGGTTACTTTCAGCTGTGTTGAAAGGAGGTGATTTACAGCTTTCTAATCAGATAATGAAAAATTTGGGCTGCAAGCACCTTGCAAACATTGACTTGCCCACTTGCTCTCATCCATTCTATTTAAAGCCTAATTGCATCTATAAAGAGAAGTAGATTAAATAATGAACCCCATTTTCTCTCACCTACAACACTCAACCCACATACGATAAACTTGTGGTAGCATGGACATTTATACATATATCTACATCTCTCTTCCTATAACATACATCTGAAGAACCTGGATGATAGCTGTATTAATTTTTACATACATTATATTTATGAAATCTATGGGTTTAATCATTTGCTTGTTAAGTAGACTCAGCTTTGGTTGCAGGAACCAAATTAATCACTCAAGACAATTCTAATTGCTTTGTGCTCAAATGGACAATATAGGAAATCCAATGCTGGGTAACTTTAGCACTGATCCACTGTGGAGAAACTCACAACCCAGTATGGACAGGTTCTGAATCCCAGGTCAGACACAGGAACTTTGAAATGGCTGAAAGACATCCTGTAAATTCAGAGAGAGTCTCTGACAGAGAAAGGGGCTGTAGAGATGTTACTGAACCTCCGATTCAGAAGGGGTGACTGGACAAGTAGAACCCACTTAAATGGGCAAGGATAGGATGAGGTTTAGGTGAGATAAGAGGTATATAGATTATTTTAACTGTTAACCTTTTTCTCTCTACTTGTGCTGGTTCTAGGGATGGATGAATCAAAATGTGTTTTCAACAGGCTGTTTTCTGTCACTGCTGTTGCTAGCTTGGGTCATAGTTCCTGGAGAGGACTCCATCACAAGGCGCAAAACCAGCTGGACCTGCTGTATATAAATACAGCTGGCAGACAGGCGGTTCTGTAGCCTGTTGATGCGGTCTAAAGCTGTGGTGAACCATGACGTTCTACTCAGAGGTGTGGAGGTAGGCCTGTATCCTTAAAGAAGTGCCCCTGGAAAGACTTTATCTTTACTCGACAGCTAATTTGCATGCAAAAATTTAATAGCATGTATGAGGGAGACAACACAGATGGAGGATTACTTTGCTAACATTTATTTTACACAGTCTCTCATATAAACTGCATTCTACAATACTTTAAAGAGTTAAACACAATGCTCTTTAGCTCCTGCGGGACAGACTGTGATACAGTGATGCAAATCTACAGTAACTTCCCTAAAGTCAATGGAATCATTATGGATTTTACATTGGTGTAACAGAGCGGAATTTGGTCCTGTATTTGTTCTCTCCTACACATGAGAAGTAATTAAACATGCATTCTGAAAATACTTCAACTGCTCATTTTTAATACCCTTTCCTTAATAGTCTCTTGAGGTTTCTTTTTTTTAAGCAACATGCTTGTTTTCTACTTAAACTACGATGCATGTAAACAAAACATGCAATAGCCATTCATCAATACGTAAAAGAATATAAAAGCAGTGTATCAAATGCAACAGGTTCCATCTTGCCATTTCAAAGTGATTTGCATACATTGTACAGACAAACCAACACACACCTCCTGAAATATAGCCAAATAACTGCTGCATTCATTACACGTGCCAAATATGACTGTTTTCTTTATTCCAAAGGGGTAGCCGTGTTAGTCTATTGTAGAAAGACAACAGTCTTTAAAAGTGCCACAGGACTCTGTTTTCTTTATGTTTTCAAGAAAGTGAATAGAACTGGAAAAGTCTTCCAAAAAGGGATGCACACTGAGACCACCAAAATTTCATCTCATGAAGGTCTTCCAAGTAGGCAGTTACAGCCAGACTAAAAATGTTTGCCAATCTCCTTTCTGAGGTCCTGCAGATAAAAGGGTTTTGCTATATAATTTAAACCTTATTGATTTGCCAAACTTAATCCTCATTGATTTGCCAAACTTATATAATATGTGAACTAATTAATGGAAGCATTATCTGGACAATTTTACAGGAAAAAAAAATGAGTTGTTGGGAAAAGTGGGTAATGTGGCAGGTTCTTATCCAAACAATTTAGCCACATTAAATTTCATCAAGATAGTGTTCAGAGACAGAATCAAATGCATCTTTGCAACATCTCAACTTATGTTACTAACTGGGATTTCCTCTATTACGAAGAGACAAGACATGAAGAATAAATTGTTCCCTTACAGCTGAGTTTCTAAATCAGCAGCAGAATGCTGTATATTCCAGACAGGCAATCACTGGTATCTTTTAAAACATATTTACAGCCCAAGTTGTCTTGTTTTATTTTTTACTGAATACAGATTCCCTTGCTCTCTTGCATGTCCTTTGTAGTCCAAATGTTCTCTTTGCTCAGTTAAATACTGAAATCTGGTTTTCATCATTTGCATACTGGAGGTTCAATAAAGGGAAATTACCATCTTATTTTTTTCACCTACACAAATATACTTTAGTACTTGACGAAATGGTATGAGTGATTTACTTCCCCCACGTCAATACTGAGCCAATGTCCCAGCAGAGTTTTACAGGGTTTCTATCTAAAATCACCCCCCACCCCCAATCATTTTGAGTTACATATAGAATTCTGTACTCTTTAGTTTTCTCAGGCAATATTAAATAGCTACATTTCACACAAGAAATGGCTGTGTTTTGAAGAACGCTGCAATGTTTTAGTAAATTAGCATATGTTTAAGTCTTTTGCTGAATCAGGGTGATAGTGCCCAAAGAAGAGGCGAAAAGGACCCAAGATTTTGGCTGCCAAAGGCAATCAAATTGACTGAGGAAAGATTTACACCATTTCAGTGATTCAGTGCCTGAGGTTATTCCCATTAAAATCACTGGAAACACTCTAAATGACTTCAGTGGAAGCAGGATCAGGCCATAATTCTGGGGTTTTTTTACATTTACAATCAATTAGTAAAGCTGGTAAAGTCTATTTGGAAAAATGCCAGGTCAGAGTCAGACATGAGGATCCAACAGAGATCATAAAGCCCAGGATGCTGAGTAGTTATAAAATCCCAACTTTAAAATGTATTCTGATCAACAGATCTCCAATTTTGACATTATCCAAAGGAAAACCATAAATTCAAGGTAGAGGATATTCCTTAACATGCTGTAAATATTTTCTTGCCCATAAAAACTACCTGCACAAAGAAGCTCTAGAAGATACACATTTATCTTCTTCTACTGCAGTTAACTGAGATTTTATAGCATTTTTCTAAACACAAAATAGAACGTAAGGCCCTAAATCTGCTATCTAATTTAGATGGGAGGGCCCTTTTGCTTGCATGAAATCCCACTAACCGTTAGAAAGCAATGTTTTTTAATGAAGGCAACTTCACAGAGCAGCCGCTCTTCAATTCAGCCTTTTGAAATGCAGACTTTTCAGCTGTAGAATGCAGGGAGTTAACATTCTACATTACTGTAAAACAAATAATTCTTCAGTTAGGAAGACTTCTCTGAAGTACAAAACACAATTTGGTTCTCATGCTTTATTACTTTTAATAAACCATGATAGTGAAATAATAGCTTTTTATATAAATGATACTTTTGGTTTAAAAAACTTGCATCTTAGATGTGGTCAAATATCTTATTTTAGAGGCAATTATTGCCAGTAAACAATGAGGAAACTACGGCCGTCTCATACAATGACAAAGTTCAAATATGTGGGATATGTGCAAAACCACTTCTTTTTGGTGTGGAGAGGAAGAAAGACAGTGTGAAGTCATTCAAGCGGAATGATAACTAAACCAAAGCCAGATCAAAGGAACGAAGAAGAAAGGCTGAACTATGAAGCTGAAATATTTATTGACTTCAAAACGTCATTCCTGTCCTGTCCCTGGGCACTGTAATATTTTGAAGTTGTTAGAAAGCATTCTAAGCTGTATTCATCACTGGAGAGAAATAAAATAAAAATGTAAAGTAGACAACAATCTTATTTTTTAATTCTGATTTTAAGTATAATATGGGCTTGTCTAGCTAGGAAAAAGTATGACTCCCACATATAACACGATTATGGTTTGCATAATTTGGGGTGTTAAGATCAAAAAGCCAGTCTGCCTTCTTTTAAGCGGGCTGTGACAAATGAGTGATATTTAGAATATAATTATTTTAAATGCTTTTTTCATAAACCACAAGTACTTACGTTTTACATAAATCATGGGTTGATATTAACAAACCAAACCACTACGTAAAGTCATTAATGTATTTAGAACAAATATTCCACATATGTAGCATCACACTTATCAGAAAGAACAAAAATGCAATTTATTTATGCTCCACAGAAATGCCTAGTAGATTTATTAATCAGACAATAATTAAACAGAATTACTATTATCAGTTATATGTACTACCATAGTACCTAAAAGCTATAACCATGGTCCAGGGGTCGCCTTTGTGCAGATAGGCTATAAAAACAATTCCTGCCCCAAGGAGATTACATTCCAAGTATAAAACAAGGAGCAGCTGATAGATACCAACGGCTAAGGGATTAAAAGGGAACAGTGAGTAACTATTAGTTAATATGATAAACAGTGCTTTCAAAACACCAGCAAGCATTGTCAAGATTTTTGTAGGCATCACAACAAAGGAGAGGTTTAGTACATCTCTTATAGGGGAATAATGAGGAAGCTCTGTGGATATTTATGGAGAGTTCCTCTCAAGTAAGAGGGGCAGCAGGAAAAAAAACCCAAACAAACCAGAGTTAGTTGTTTGACAATTTACCAAGTAGATGAGAAGCTGGCAGCACGGGATAATTGGAAGTGGGAGTCAACATCTGGATAGTGAATGAGAGAGAATAGGAAGGGTGGGATAGTGAACGGAAGGAGCTCATTCCAAAGGGGTAGCCGTGTTAGTCTATTGTAGAAAGACAACAGAGTCCTGTGGCACTTTTAAAGACTAACAGATTTATTTATCGCTGACCTGGTCAAAGCTACAGGATAGGAAAACGATCATGCAGCAGCATTATGAATAGATATGAGCAGAGCAAAATTGCATTTGTCAAGTCCAGACAGAAGGTTGTTGCAGTATTTCAGATGCAAGATGATGAGAGCCTGAATGAGAGCTTTAGCTATGTGGATGAATAGGAAATGCCATATTTTATAGATGTTATGCCCAAAGAATCTGCAAGATTTAATCATAGCCTTTATGAGAGGAACTAGAGAAAGGTCCAAGTTGAAGCTGATGCACAGGTTTTGGGCCTGAGTGACAAGCAGAGAGTGTAGTCCATAATGAGCAAAAAAGGAGATTCCAAGGAGGGCTGAATTGGGGTGGGGTAAAACGAAGAGCTCTGTTTTAGCCATGTTGCACTAAAGCTGTCAGCTAGACATCTGTGACAAGATGTCAGATAGACAGGCCGAGTTTTTATTTTGGACAGAAGGAAACAGATCTGTAGCAAAGAGGGAGATCTGAGAGTCATAGGCATTGGAGATGGTAGTTGAATTTGTATTTGCAGATGAGATAAGGTGCAGAAAGGGAAGAGAAGGGCACTGAGGACATTGTCTTAAATCACTGGATTATATCCTCAGTCAGATGGATTATTTTTGGCAATCCAAAAACTAGTCCCTTTTATCTCTCTCCTTTGGATATTAGAGTATCAATTCAGCAAGTTATTTAAACTCATGGCTAATTTCAAGCATGAGTAGGCCCACTGACATCAATAGATTACTTTCATGCTTAAATGAATCACTTTTATATCTCAATACAATTTCTATCAAAACCCCAAACTCCAGCCATGAAATAGCATAAAATGCATAATCTGTGCACTTTTAGTAAATAGAGTGATGCTAGAACTGAATGGGACAGTGTATTTGGGAAAATAATACTTAAAATATGATATAATAAACAATATATCATAAAAGGTGAATCCCTTTGAACTACCCAGACACTGTCACATTTGTTCATGGTGAGTTTTCACGTGGTTAACTAAATGGGACAGATCATCAACTGGTGTAAATTATGCTTCCTCCATTCATCTTAATGGAGCTAGGACAATTTGCACCTGTTGAGTGTGGATCTGTCTCAGAGTATGGGCTGCAGAACCTGACTAAATATATTTAGTTTGTTACTCTGCTGTTGCAAAGTACGTTGTAAAGAGCCCAAGAGAGCTATTATTTGACCAAGAGGTCGGAGGAAGAAATTTGGAGAAGTTCAAAAATTAGAAATATAGCAAATTGTGGAAACTGGATACTTTCATTAGACTGGCTTTCACTGCTATCCAAATATTATAAGAAGGCACATTCAGGCTATACAGATCTGAAGGCAATATTCTTATTTTAGGTTTCAAGTGACATACGCTTCAGATGCTTCATTCTTGTAGTCAATTCTGGCATCATGCAAGTCTGATGTGACATTTTATAATCACACTGTCGCATATAGGTGTGTGTTTTATGTATGGACAAGAGAGTTAAAGATCTCACAAAACTGGTTGACTGGGCAACAAGATGGCAAATGAAATTCAATGTTGATAAATGCAAAATGATGGTGTATAAATTAGCTGTTACAACTCAAGAAAAAACTCTCGGAGTCACTGTAGATATTTTTCTCAAAACATCCACTCAATCTGTAGCAGCAGTCGAAAAAGCTAACAGAATGTTTGGAATCATTAGGAAAGGAACAGCTAATAAGAAAGAAAATATCATATTACCTCTTTATAAATCCACGGTACAACACATTTTGAATATTGTGTGCAGATCTCATCATCCCATCTCAAAAAGAGAGACATCAGAATTGGAAAAGGTACAGAAAAGGCAACTAACACGATTATGGAAAAGCTTCCATATGAGGAAGAGATTAATAAAACTGGTGGTCTCAGCTTGGAAAAGAGAAAACTAAGGAGGGACATGGTAGAGATCTATAAAATCATGACTGGTATGGAGAAAGTAAATACGGAAATGTTACTGACTCATTCTCATAACACAAGAACTAAGGGAACACCAAATGAAATTAATAAGCAACAGATTTAAAATGAACAACAAAAAAGTATTTCTTCACAGTCAACCTGTAGAACTCCGTGGCAGAGAATGTTGTGAAAGTCAAGACTATAATGGGGTTCAAAAAAGAACTTGATATATTCATGGAGGATGGATCCGTGAATGACTATTAACCAGATAGGCAGGGACTGGTTGTTTGCCAGAGGCTGGAAATGGCCGATGGGATGGATCACTTGATGATTGCCTGTTCTACTCTTTCCTTCAGAAGCTCCTGACATTGGCCACCGTTAGAAGACAGAATACTGAGCTCAATGGAACATTGGTCTGTCCCAATATGGTCATTCTTATGAGAAAAACTAAAAAGGCACAGATCTTTTGAAAAAAGTGCCAATCTACTGTTTTCTTTTAAATACAAACTACATTGGTACTAACAGACCTCTGGAGAAGTATGTTAATAGGGCATTTTTTTCTTTTAAACTAAAACTGTTAAACAAGGTTCTGTGACAGAGCCAGGCCTGATGGCTACAGGAGGGTGGTCCTATTTGAAGGAACTGGGAAGTGGGCAGGCACTCAATTGAATACTTGGGACAACAAATGACAAACGGGAACGGGTGTGAAGGTCAAAGGTTCAAAAGAAGGGATTCGGAGGGGGCACCGAGCAGAGAACCTCGGACAGCGCCCACTGCTCCCGAAAGATATCGAGGGAGCCAGCGGACGCTGCCCAGAGGAACTCTGCTCGGATGCGTGAACAGACGAGGGACCGGAAGTAGGCCCCACGGTCGCAGGAACCTCCTTTAGCCAACCTCCTCTCTCTGGTTTTGTAAATGGCCACTTTGGCATAGGCCAAGAGGAGGTTGGCGAGGAGGTCCCGCGACTTTGTGGGGCCACGGATGGGGAGTGCATAGAGAAAGAGGTGTGGGGAAAAGTGCAGCCAGAACCTCAATAAGAGGTTCTGGAGGAGCCGGAAAAGGGGCTGCAACCTGGCGCATTCAAGGTAGACATGCGCCAGGGTCTCCCTCACACCACAAAAGGGGCAGGTATCGGGACGGGGGTGAACCGCGCCAGGAACACGCCCGTGCTCACGGCTCCATGAAGAAGCCGCCAACTTATGTCCCCGGCGGGCCGTGGAGTCAGGGTGGCATATAGATTGGCCCACCGGGGTCCTCGCCCTCCACAGGTGGAATCAGGTCCCGCCACTTTGTATTGGGGTGGGACATGAAGGCGAGGAAGTGGATGGTATGGAGCATGAGCGTGTATAGATGTTTGCGGGGCGCGGTTCGGAAGGAGGCCAGCTGCAAGTCTAGCAGCCGGCTCGGGGCGTGCGCAACCGGGGGGGGGGCTCACGGGGCCGGGGCCCGATTAAAAGCTCCGGAGGGCCAGGACTGAGGGGGGGCGGGGAGCACCCTCTCGCAGGACCTGCTCGAGGTAATCCCGAGCAGCAGGGGGCAAGGCTGCCTTCACCTCCTGGAGTAGGCGCCGGGAGGTTCGAAGTGTGGAGAGCCCCATGCGCTCAGCTAGCACAAGGGGATCCACCCAATCTCCCCGGGCATAGTCCAGGAGGTCTCCGACCCTGGTGACGCCTGCCAGGACCAACCTCCGCCTCACAGAGGGGGTCTCCACCACCTGCACACCAAGATGGGGATTGTGTAGCAGGGACTCCGCGAGGAGATCCTCCCCCTCGGTGGGCACAAGGGGCCTGGAGGCAGAAACGAGCCTCCAGGTCCGGAGGAGGTCCTCGTAGAAGGCCAGCAGCTCGGAGAGGTCTCACGGAGAACCTCTCAGATGGATAAAAAGGAGCTGCCGGTCATATCGGAGCCCTTGGTAGCAGCGGAGGAAGGTGCGCGCCAGATGGCTCCACGCCGGACTACCTGCACTATAAAGGAGTCTCTGCAGGGCCTGGAGGCGGAAGGCATGGACCCGGCTGTGAATACAGCACAGGCCCTGCCCTCCCGCCTCCAGGGGAAGACTCAGAATCCCTGCAGAGACCCAGTGCAGTCCTGGCCAAAAGAACTCCACAACTGTCTTCTGGAGGTTGGCCAGGAAACTCGGGGGCGGGACCAGGGTGTTGAGCCGGTGCCAGAGCATGGACAGGACGAGCTGGTTGATGACCAGTGCCCTCCCACGTAGGGAGAGGCACTGCAGCAGTCCTGTCCATCTCCGCAGCCGCTCAGACACTCTGTCCTCTAAACCGTGCCAGTTGTCATCCGGGGAGGGATGCGTGGCAGGAAGGTAAACGCCGAGATAGAGCAGCGGATCCGCGCTCCACCGGATGGCTTTAAGCGCGGGTGGGAGGGAGCCCGCCGGCCACCCGGCCCCTACCGCCAGGCCAGAGCTCTTTGCCCAGTTGACCCGGGCGGAGGAGGCTGCCGAATAGATGGCCAGGCAAGCCTCCAGCTGCTCCAGGTCTCCCGGGTCCTGGACCGCGAGGAGCACATCGTCGGCGTATGCTAACAGGACCAGCCTCAGCCCAGGCTCGCGGAGCACCAACCCCGTCAACCTCCGCCGGAGGAGACAGAAGAAGGGTTCCACGGCCAGGGCATACAGCTGGCCCGACAGCGGACAGCCTTGACGTACTCCTCGTCCGAAGCTGACGGGTTCGGTCAGGGCCCAGTTAAGCTTGACCAGACAATCTGCGGAGGCGTACAGCACCTGGAGAAACCCCACAAAACGGGGTCCGAAGCCGAACGCCTGCAGGATGTCCAGTAGATACCCGTGGTCCACCCAGTTGAACGCCTTCTCCTGGTCCAGGGCCAGGAGGGCGAACGACAGACCATCCCTACACCCTAGCTCCAAGAGATCCCAGACCAAGTACAGATTGTCGAAGATGGAATGGCCCGGGACGGTGTAGGTCTGGTCGGGATGGACCATGTCCTGCAGCACGGACCCTAGCCGCAGCGAGATGGCTTTGGCTACGATTTTGTAGTCCGTGCAGAGAAGCGAGACGGGATGCCAGTTCCAAAGTTCGCGGAGGTCCCCCTTCTTGGGCAGCAGAGCCAGGACTGCCCGCCGACAAGAAAGGGGAAGCACTGCGCTTTCCTCGGACTCGGCCCAGACGATGGCGAGGTCCGGGCCGAGGACGTCCCAGAACACGCGGTAGAAAGCCACAGTCAGCCCGTCCGTGCCTGGAGATTTATTAGTGGGCATGGGACGGAGGGCTTCCGAGAGCTCGGCCAGAGTGAGAGGTAGCTCTAGCCGGTCCCGGTTGCCCTCGCTGACTGTGGGAAGTTTGTTCCAGAGCACCCTGCAGGCAGCGGCTTCGGTCGGATCCAGGGAGAAAAGGTACAGGAGGGTGGTCCTATTTGAAGAACCGGGGAGGTGGGTGGGCACTAGCCCGCCCACTACTAAAACTCCTCCCCCAGCCTAAGGGGATGGAGCACTAGATCCAGCTTCAATTGAATACTTGGGACAACAAATGACAAATGGGAACGGGTGTGAGGGTCAAAGGTTCAAAATGAGGGATTCGGAAGGGGACACCGAGCAGAGAATCCCGGACAGCGCCCACTGCTCCCGGAAGGTGGCAAGGGAGCCAGCGGACGCTGCCCAGAGGAACTCCGCTCGGATGCGTGCACGAACAAGGGACCGGAAATAGGCCCCACAGTCACAGGAACCGTATATTAGCCCCAGGCTCAGCAAGGCCCTGTTCCCAGGATAGCTGGGGCAGGGCTGCTTTAAGCCAATTAAGGCACCTGACTCTAATTAAGGCATCTAGGTCAGTTGGAGCACCTGATTCCAATTAAGAGCAGATGATAAAAAGCCCTTGTAGCAGCCAGGCAGTTTGGGTGTGTTGTGTGGAGGTGGAGGTGGGAACAGAGTTTGGTGTGCGGAGGAGAACAGAGCGAAGAAGAGTGGAGGAGATCTGACCAGTAGCTGTTACTGACAGCACCTAGGAAGTACAGGCAGTCAGGGCAAGTTTGCCCAGACAAGCCGGGGCTGAGAGCCCAGCCCCAGGGTAGGAGAGACTGAGGATCCATAGCGCTGGGGGGTTTGGAGGAAGGAAGGAAGGAAGACTGCCTCAGCTGGCTGCCACAATCTGAAGTGCAGGACCCATGGGGACTGAGCATGCTCCGTTTGCCACAGTTACCGCATATTTTCTGTCCTCTGCTCATATTTTACATTGTGCCCCCTAGAGTGAGGGTTATGTCAGCATGCTCACGATAGCTAAAGGAATGTTTACAATATGCTGGAAACTTTGACTGCTTTTGCCCTAAATGGTTTCAGATGCTCAAGTAAAGCACAGAGTGGAGAACAGCTGGCTGTTTTTCCATTGATTCTTAGGGGGAGGGAGAGAAGCTGTTTTAAAAGAGAAAATTATATTCCAAATTTTCAGCAATTTAAAGTTGCCATAGGTTTTAAATCACCAGGATTACTTTTCTCAATATAAGACAAACGGTCATGCCAACACAAGAGTATTTTTAATCAACAAAAGAAAAGGATGAACATGAATACAAATTCTTAACAATGTTCTTTATTGCAACATTTGGAAAGAAAGACAATGCCCTCTCATATTTCTTTAATTATTTCCTGCTTTAAATATAGTAATAGTTTTTCCATTCCTACAGGAATTCCTCCAAACACACATGAATTCTTCCTTTTCAAGGAAAAAAGGAATTAACTACAGGAAAGCAGCTACATTTGGAGCAATTATCTTGCAAAGCATTAAAATAAAAAATATAAAGTAAATATTTAAAGTTGGGATTTAATTAAGACGGCTCCTAATTAAAGCTACAACTCCATTTATGCGGCTTATACCTAGTGGCTACGTTACCGTCTCTCTGAATAGTTCATTTTACACAGCACGTGTGCTATTGGTACTGAGACACCACTGCCAACCACCACTGCAGGAAAACTGAATTTTTACATGTTCCAGAGGGGGAGCCGTGTTAGTCTGTGTACAGCAAAAAACGAGAGCCCTGTGGCACCTTAAAGACTAACAAATTTCTTCAGGCATAAGCTTCGTGGGCTCCAACCCATCAGCTTATGCCCAAAGAAATTTGTTAGTCTTTAAGGTGCCACAGGACTCTCGTTTTTTGCTGTATTTCTACATATCAGTCCTTCAGTGTCATCATGGAATTAGGATTTTCATTTTTAAAAGAAGTTTATTCATTTTTCATCAGTGCTTGCTTATATCTCACCCGAAACTACAATTATTTCATTATAATATCACAACAATCTTCACAACCACCACCTGTGTCAGACTATGAAGACAGCTGTGGATTGCAGTTTGTGACCACAGACCAGTGGCTGGATGATTTTTGTTCTGACAATCAGGACAAGGCTAAAGAAAAGAATAGAGTCAATGACAGCACAGCTCTGTAGGAGAACAGCCATATCAAATGATGGAAGACCCTAGGTAGAATTTCTGATGTCTGCATTTGACAAAAGTTTTTTCCCGTATCTGAAGAGAAGGGCAGAAAGCCTTTCAAATAAAGCAATCTTAGCCCACTCCTCTTAGGTGAAGGAAAGGCATGTATCCAAGAATGACTTCTGGGCATGAAGTCATGTAGAGGTAGGTACTTAAACAGTACATATGCACGGACTGTCTAATTAACTAGTGGGTCAATTCAGGAATCTATGAATAGCTTCATGCCTGAGTCTACCTACCCCCCTTTGCGAGGAACTTTCTCAATAGACCTAGAAATGTAGAAAGGCTAATGGACAACTCCTTGTATTGGTAACAGCTATACTCAACACAAAAATGGATGTAATCCTAAGAGTCATTCTGAAAGCAAAATGGAAGCGGCATACTTTAAGTACTGACTGAAAAGATATGTACTATTCTGGTCTGTCATTTAAAAGAGATCAGAAATAAAAAGTTACAACAATATCAGCATGTTTTAGTAATGACTGTTAAAAAGTACAAGCCCGTCTGTACCCGAGAATGCTTTTGTCAGTTTCTGGAAAGTATAGCTCCCAAAATAGTGGCATTATACAAAGCTCTTAGTTTTAAACAAGATTGGATGAGGACTAGACAGGCATTGGAGAAAAGAGGTGTTGCTAGTTTCTTATGTAGATAAACAATTTTATCGAGTGAATTTAAATGAACCAGCTGGTGAACATTTGCTCTGTTTCATCAGCAATTGCAAAGTGCTTAGCCTTGGCTCTCCAGATAGGTAAAAAAAAAAAAAAAAAAGACAGACCGAGAGCAAATAATGTCATGAAGCACTTATGGAGCTCACTTGCATTTATTTTTTTTTCTTTGACAGCTGAACATGCAGTTGCAAAGACTGCACCTGTAGAGGCAATGTTACAACACCCTCCTACTCCCATTTCATTCCTCTCA
This sequence comes from Pelusios castaneus, assembly GCA_007922175.1. Lineage (NCBI taxonomy): Eukaryota > Metazoa > Chordata > Testudines > Pelomedusidae > Pelusios > Pelusios castaneus. The sequence goes on along the minus strand of ML685805.1, from coordinate 6,066,656 downwards.
AACTTGTTTTCTTCAACCACATTTATTTGTCAGATCATCAGACCTGAAAAACTGTAGGATCGTTATGATTTTAGCAGTAGAAAGAAAACAATGTTAATTGGTTCAGCAGGCACTCAAAGTGGAAAAGTTTTGGATCAGGACCCAAGACTGTTCCTGGGTATGTAAGTAAACACCACTCCACAATAGAGTGCTCATGAGGGGAGCAGCAACTACACAGAAGTTGACAATGCCAGTATTACATTTTAAAGAAAGAGGGTATGAAGCCTAAATTTAAAGTTAACCTTTTTTTTCATTCTTTCATACACACCTATAAAATAATACAAACAGACTCTCTCAAGCTGGTCAAATTCTTTGTGGCTATGCAGTCACAGGCATATTCTGGATTCCAGACTATTACTGGCCTCTATAGATGTGATGCCCAGTAGAAAGATCTGAAGATATGCCTTGTTCAGATCTTGAAAAGGCAGCATAAATACTAGCTCCATGGTTTATATAATCCACTCCACCTTATTCTTTCCTTTCACCTCTAGTTATGTAAATAGACTCACAGTAATTTTGGGCCTGGAGGAGAAAAAAAATCTGGAAAATGGCTTTCAAGACAACTACCTTCATACAGACCAGGGATAACCACTGTAGCTCAGGAGCCATGCGTGGCTCTTTTACAGTTAAAGTGAGCTTTCGGAGTCCCCAGCATCATCTCTCCCTACTCTCCCCCATTCTCTGCCTATCAGATTGGGGCGGGGAGTTCGGCTCTCGAACTTCTGAAGACTGTTGTACGCCGCTTTGGGGGTCAGTAAATTTGATACAGACTCAGAATGCTCCCCTTCTAGTATTCAAGGGATTGGAGCTCATCTCATTGGTATTACTTCTCATCTTTATTCTTCTGATGTCTTTACAGAATATGGTTGGTGTCAGCGTACCCATGTCATACACTTGTAGTATATCTAAACACTAGTAATGTGTATCCCATTCTGCTCCTTCCATTTGACACTTCATAGATTTAATTTCACTTTCATCTCTGAAGCCTAGTAACAATTTTTAAGCTGTATTTTGTATGTTAGCAGGAACTGATGCCAGCCCCAGATGTATGTGCATTTTTACTGGCAGAAAGTGAATAACTGGCACTGCACAGAAGTAATATTAATGTGAAATCCTTGGCATCTCATTGGTTATATGTCCTACCCTAACATCAAATTGTCAATATTTGAATTTTGAATATACCTACATATTTGTCAACTGCAAAAACTGTATTTTTATACTGAACGTACAACTCGTCTGGAGTTCCATGAAAATACCGTGCCTACCTGTACGCTTGGCAGTTCATAGCCCCAGCACCTCCGGACTAGCTGGATCCGCTATGAACATAAAAAATTGCTTGAGCTCCGACACCTCTTTCATTACAAATTAAGCACTGGTTCTAATCGCTAGGCAACACCGCATCATTTAATTTATTCTAATCTTCTAAAATGTAAAATATTATAGTCAGCTTTATTTAACATTTTTGCTGTTGGAAGAGAGCATCTGCATCATGTTAGACAAACAAGGAGGCTGGTGGCACTTTTAAAGACTAACAAATATATTTATTGGAGAATTCTTCAAGCGTCTGACGAAGTGGGATTTTCTACCACGAAAGCTCATGCGAGAAATAAATGTGTTTGTCTTGCTGAACTAGACTAACACGGCTACCCCTTTGGAACTTGCATAATGTTAGTATATTTTTCTATCTGATTTGGGGCCTGATCCCAAACCTATTAAAGAATTTCCAATTTTACCATAGACTTTTAGGATACTTGGGGTTTTTTAGAAAAAATAACTTTGTGTTTTCAGAATTTGGCACTGGAAATGAAGAGGAATTAGACTGAATTAGGTTTTATTATAAAAGTTAATACACTTTTGGTCATAAGATGGGAAAGAGTGACAACAATGCCATGTCAGACAAGAACCCAGAAATACTAGTTCCAGGGACATCCTCTACTGATGGAGTTTGGCCAGAGATAAACCCATGGCAGAAAGAATGTGCTACAATTCCACGGTGGGGTTGGATTTGGTGAGGGAACAACTTCCTATATAACCTGGGGCAAGTCAATCTGTCTGAGTCTCAGTTTCCCATCTGTAAAAGGGAGGCACTACTCCCCTATATCACAAGGATGTTATGAAGATAAATTCATTAAAAATTGTGAGGCACTTATATATTATGGTGATGGAGGCCATACGACTATTTTAAATAAATAGGTGTCCCAAATCATCAGTGGAGACATAGAAATCAGGGTATTAAGCTGTTGTGAGAAACTATTCAGGCTACAATTTAATGTTAGATGAATCTAAGTAAGCCAATTTTTCTGTTTTTCATAGGGCTTTTTCCTTGCATATAAGGCATTTTCTTTAGTAACAAATATACATAGTGACGAGTTCCAGAGGGGGAGCTGTATCAATTTAGTTCAGCAAAACAAACAAGGAGTCCTGTGGCACTTTTAAAGACTAACACATTTATTTATCGCATGTAATTTTTTGTCTTTAAAAGTACCACAAGACTCTTTGTTTGTTTAAATGTGTATAGTATTTTTCTTCCTTTTTAAATGTCTCTGCTTACTTAGCCCATACCGTAGAAAGTTATAAATTATAATAATACCTTTTTTCTTATTTCCACTTGCATTACTCACTGTAAAAATGACTATAAACATGGGGCTTTAGTCTCTAGCTCCCCCTGCAGTGATGTGTACATGCACCCACATATAGGCACTGTCGTATCCCCCTCCCTCTCAGCTCTTTCTTGCTGGGACTCCGACTGAGGGGAAGGAGGGCAGATGTGGAATAGACATGAGCAACACAACTCGGAGAACAAAAATTACACGGTAAGTAACAGTTCTTTCTTCTTCAAGTGCTTGCCCAAATCCATTCCCAATGTATATGATTCTCCGGCAGTGTCTCCAGAGGTGAGCGGGAGTTCATGGATGTGACCTCTGAAGCACCACTCTACCAAAGTCAGTGTCGTCCTGGGCTTGCTGCATCAAAGCATAATGGGATGTAAGATATGCACCAACAACCAGGTAGCTGCCCTGCAGATGTCTAATATTGAGGCATGGGCTTGGAAGGTAGCCAACGAAGCCTTCACTCTCATGGAATGGGGCGTCCAGACATGGGGCACGACCCCAGCCTGCTCATAACAGCCTTGTATGTAGGCTGTGATCCATTTTGAAAGATTCACCCAGTATGCAACTGCTACAAAGAGATATGTAGAATGAAAGAAGCCAGGGATCGCCGCACGTCGTGAAAGTGCAAACTCTTTTCCTCCCTGGAGTTGTGCAGCTTAGGGCAGAAAAACAGGCAGGAAAGTGAAAATGGGAGGCTACCTTAGGCAAAAAAGCCAGGTGTGGGCAGAGCTGGACCTTGTCCTTGTAACACACCAGCTCGGTGGTTCCAAAGTCAGTGTCCTGGTCTCTGACACCCGTCTGGCAGACATGATAGCAACCAGAAAGGCTGGTCCACCAGCAAACATAAACGGTTAATCACACGGTACAATGATACCTCCAGCAAACATCCCTAGGAGCCTGATCTGGCCATGTCCTGAACCAGAGAGTACAACTTAAACCCCGGGGACTTCCCACGCACCAGTGAGCAGTGCCTTGATGAAGGGAACTGTTGAGCAGACTTGTCCCTTGATAAGCTGCCCTTAGGGGTGGGGTTCCTGTGTGGCACTCAGCCATCCCTCTGCGTTTGCAGCACCAAAAGATCCTTCATAGTTTGAAAAGCCTCTGGAGCCGATGGCACCACTAATCGATGAAGGCCTCTGGAATCACTGGAAGGCCCAGTGCCCGGGTTGATGCCCACTGAGATGAGGGACCCTTCTGAGGCAGGGAGGGTTGATGGCACAGGTCCCCTGTGGCCTTATGTGCAGGAGACTGTCCCCACTCCGTATAGACCTTCTTGGGCTTCTTCAAGACTGGGAAGGGAGATCGGTGCAGGGAAAAAGAGATAGCCACCTACGGGGCACTGTGCACCAAGGCCATCGTGCTCAGTGCCAAGTCTAACCTACCAGTCTCTGACACCAGCATCCAGACTCCATCAAAGTGGCTTGAAGATAGGGTCTTTCTTGGTTCTTGGTCAGAAGCTTTAACAGATGTGGGTTTTCTCCAGACTCTTTAAACCACTTTGATGAGGGTCACTCCCAGGCATAGGCTTCTTACAGGAAGCGCAGAGTTTAAATCTCCCCAACCCGGGGGAATCTAACTACTTGCTGACTAGAAATAACCGTAACGAACAAGTAACTATATACGCTAAAACAATGAATAGGCCACTAGAGAGATGAGAAAAGACTTGCAAAGGCAAGAGTGTTCCAGCACCGTCACTAGCAGTAAGAAGGAACCGAGCGGGAAGGGGAACAGGTGATGCCTATACATGGGTGCATGTGTGTGCCACTGTAGGGGGGCGCTGGAGCTGGCTTGTACAGGTGCCACTAAAGGAAAACATTTTCTGGCCCCAGTGCACATGGCAAGCACGCACACACACACACACAAACTGGGAATGGACATGAGCAAGCACTCAAAGAAGAGAAACTGCACAGATACTAAGGTTTTAGCTATAGAACAAACAAGTTTTACACTACCTTGTAGGGGAAAAAAAACAATTTCAGATAGGAGATGGCTGACAAGTATCTGTATTAACTATAAATTAAGATCACCGTGACACCTGCACCAGTGTTGAATATGAGAACAAACCATCTGCAAAAGATACGTTTCCAGCTTCAGGTATTGGTGTAAATCAGCTTGAGCGAGGCATGATTTAAACTTGAACTCAGAAGAAATCTGCATTATCTATTTAGGGTGTACAATATCTTTAGATTTGCAGAAGTTTACTATTCCACACTCTGTCTCAAACCCCTTTTCCTATAAATCTACCTGAATGTGAATGTAACTCTGTCACAACATTGCCTGCCGTCACACCACTAACAGATCCCTAAAATGCCGACCACTTCCTTTTCCATGCATTTGCAGTTGACTAGCTACATAAGATATAATCCTGTGGCCATTTCAGAATCAAAGTGCTGCCAGATCAAAGGAGTCTATGGGAAACCACTGACACACCTACTGTGTTGTGAGCTCCAATTCCACAAGGCAGAGTTTCTACTGAAGATGGTGAACTATTTTTTCCCCTGTCTCAAGGAGGAGATAGGGTTGTTTTATAAAAGTTGAGTAGATCTGTCTTTTAAGGACTAGCTTGTAATTACTGACTTTCATTCTACAAATACTCAAAGGCACACAGCAAATCAAAACATTTCTCATATAGAAATCAAATAAAACAGCTGGATCTTGCTGATTTGTACTGATAGCTGGGATACCCCATTGTGAGTTATTGATTTTTACAAATGGTCAAATGACTAAATATAATGAAGGCCTCTCTGGCAGTTGTAAAAAAAGGTTCCCACTTCCTAATATTTTTAAGTATCCCAAAAAAAAAAAAAAAGTTCTGTCGGATATTGAAAATCAAGGAGTGCCTTTAAATGTGTGGAAGTGAAGTACTCACTGAGCCTTGCAGAGTTAGAGATAAAGGCACTTTCCTCAATTCTGAGCATGTGGTCAATCTATTCCCACCATTCATGCTCACAGGCTCTTCCACAACTATACAGAAGCCCAAGTACTGGATCACAAAAATAGTCATGATAAGTGTTTTATCTCTCTTATGTGTATGTTATCCAGCCATACTTTCACACCATTTTCATACCTATTACTACAGGCAGTCTACAGACTCAAGACAACCATATAGTAACATTTCACTTCTAAAGGTATACCTTTCAGCCATAAAAGTCTTGTGTTATACCCAACAACTGAGGAGTCACATGGGAAACACTTTCACAGGCAGTGTGCAGCCCTGAAGTAGTGCACCACAGCAACAGTTAAAGCTAGAAAAACGTATGCAGAAGGAATGCAAACACTCATGTTGGACTTGGGAAGGAACCGATAACGTTTTGAAAGTCTCTTTGAATCTTTAAGGACTGAAAACATTCAGGAGCATTTTTCACCCTTTTATCTCCATCCAAATGCGCTTTTAGAAACCAAGCTGTCATTTCATTTTGATATCTATTCAACAACAAAACCATGACCGCACATTTTAAATTAATCCAAAACAACAGCTATATACAAAAAAAACTTAAAAAGTAGACAATTAAACCACACGGCAGAATTTATTTGCAACAACCTCCTTGTATTGTTAAACATAAGACATCTGAAATGACATTGTCAATAAGTAAAACAAACAAGGAGTTCTGTGGCACTTTTAAAGGACTAACAAATTTGTTTATCGTATGAGCTTTCGTGGGAGAAAATCCCACTTCATCAGATGCTTTAAAGATGGGGAACTTACAGAAAGATCTCCATCTTCGAAGCGTCAGGCGAAGCGGGATTTTTCTCCCACGAAAGCTCATGCGATAAATAAATGTGTTAGTCTTTAAAAGTGCCACAGGACTCCTTATTTGTTTTGCTGACCTAGACTAACACGGCTCCCCCTTTGGAACTTTTCTGTAAGTAGGCTTTGTATATAATTCAACAGCTGAAATACCTGAAGGGAGGTCTTACCTAGAACAAAATTGTTCTTCACATTTTCACAAAGCAGTCATAATAAACAATCTTTAACAACAAATAGTTGCATTTAACACAAGTTCAAAATCTGAAAGCTAACTGGGATAACTGGCACTACAGCTACTATTATTAAAACAATTCCATTGCAATACATTTAAGTAAAAATCGTTACAGTGAATGTGTCCCTCCACAAGTACAAAAAGATGTACAGTATAGAGAACATAAAGCTTGAAAGGTCTAGTTTAACAATGTATAGGACATTTTTCAACCTTTTATTTTTATTGTATAAAAGCATCTCCCAAAAGCCTCTATCCTTCTACGTAAGTAACACTAACATTTGACTGAGCAGTTTTTAGCCAATAAAAAATTATTACTAACCTTCTAGAGCTACTGTTCTTCAAGAGGTGTTGCTCATATCCATTCCATGTTATGTGTGCATGCATCATATGCATAAATACTAGATATTTTTTCCTCAGTGGTACCCCCAAAGCCAACCATTACACCCTCTGCTGTGGTACATATAAGAGCCAGTTAACAGGAGCTACAAGCTCCCGCTCTCTCTCAGTTCCTTCTTGCTGGAACTCCAACAGAGGGGAAGGAGACTGGGTCACAGAATGGACATGAGCCTCATATCTGGAAGAACAACAGTTACGGGTTAGTAATTGTTTTTTCTTCTTTCAGTGCTTGCTCATGTCCACTCCCTGGTAGGTGACTCACAAGCAGTGGTTGTAGAGGTGGGCCAGGAGTTCACAGATGTGCTGATTGTAATACTGCCCTGCCAAAGCAGCATCATCCCAGGCCTGTTGAGTGATGGCATGGTGGGATGTGAAGATATACACAAAAGACCATGTTAGATCCCTGTAAATGTCCTGTATTAGTACCTGAGCTACAAAAGCCGCTAACAAAGTCTGTACTCTTGTTGAATGGGGTATCAGAGAGGCAGGAGGCATGAACTTTGCCTGCTTGTAACAAGTTCAGATGCAGGCGGTAATCCAGGAGGAAATCCTGTGGGATGAAACTGGCAAGCCCTTTATTCTCTTGGCAACCGCAATGTAAAGCTGCGTGAATTTCTGGAAGGGCTTAATTCTTTCAATATGGAAGGCCACTGCTCACCTGATGTCCAAAGTGTGCAAGTGTCTTCCTTTGCTAGGATTGTGAGGCTTTGGAAAGAAGACTGGTAGGAAGATGTCCTGGTTGACATGAAACTGCAATATCGCTTTGGTGGAAATGCCGGAGGAAGGGCGCAGCTGACCTTTGTCCTTGCAAAACGTAGTATAGGGAGGATCCAATGTTAGAGCTTTGATTTCAGAAACTCGCCTTGCCGAAGTAATTGCCACCGAAAAGCAACTTCCGACGACATGGTCCGGCGTGGATCTCAGCTCATCTCCCACTCAATTCTGTCCTTTTCTTTAGGGGCTAGGGAGTGCTTTCTTCTGACATATGTTTCTTAGGCCACCTCTTCAGCACCAGGGATGGTGATCAGTGGCAGGAAGAACTTGTTGCTACCAGGGGGACGCTTCAAGTTGACGCTGATGTGCTGGCTGCAGAATTCCGAGAGGCCAGGCTAAGAGCAGACTACATCAGGAGTGCTCTTAACCTGATGTCCTGGTCCTTTTTAATGCGTGGTCTGAATTTTCTACAGTTCCTGCACTTATCTCAAACATGGGTCTCACCCTGGCATGTTAAGCAACTTGGATGAGGATCATTTATTGGCATGGGCTTCTTACATGAAGCACATTGTTTGAAGCCCGGGGACTGGGGCTAAGTTCCCTGTGGGACGAAACCACAGTGATCTCCAATTCCTAACTAACTAATTAATTTATCTAGCAGACGATCTAACACTAAAGATACAGAGGAAACCACTGATATTATGCTTGTTGAGGCAAGGACATTTCAGCATCATCACAGGCAGTAAGAAGAAACTGGGGATGGGGGGAAATGGCAGCACCCCTTATTCTGGCGCATATGCACACCACTGCAGAGGGGGCCCTACTGAGGGAAAAATCTCCAGCACATCCGCCTAACATGGAATGGACATGAGCAAGCACTTGAACATGAACTTCTGGGTTTTTTTTCAAAATAATCTTTAATTTTTTTCAGAAAATTATTTCTGTAACTTTGAATTAGACAATCAGAAATTGGGCTAAGACATGCGGAAATAGTATGCTATATAATCAAAAGAGGAAGGAGCAACACTTGTCACACTTACATCTGCTTTGTGTAAATCATTCATCCCCCCAGAAAATATTGGGCTGGCTGCATCTTGATCAGATTTTCAATCGAAAAACTCAATGAGAACAGCTGTCCCAGGTTAGCTGGTGCAATACATCTCTTTTCAGTGCAGAGTGTGCCAATTGCATACACTCTCAGATATCTTTGAAAAAGGAAAAAGAAAAATTACTTACCAGTAACTGTAGTTCCCTGAGAGAGATGCCTCTGCACATTCACACTCGTTGGATCCACTCGGGGCATCACTAAGCTTCAAAACTTTCTAATAAAGGAGTGTCCCCACTGAAGCTATAAAAGCACAACCTCTCAGAGCTATGTATTTGGAGATGAGGTTACTAGAAGTCATGTGATCCTCTACGGCCTCACTTCCTTCTGTTAAATCACAGAGTCCTTTGGGTCTCATCCAGGCTACAATAGTATCCTATTTATATTCTGATAGATTTATTTTATAATTATATGGTAAAAACAAGAAAGTAAACAATTTTTCAGAAACTGTGTGCTGTGATACTTTTGTTTTGTGTCTGATTTTTTAAGCAAACTCCTGAAAGGGTTACCGTAGTCTGAAAAGGTTGAGAACCACTTCTTTGAGAGTAAAATTCTGAAGCAAAGGAGAAGGTGGACATAACATGAAGAGACACAGCCAACACTCTCAAAGAGCCACAGCTCGTGCAATAAATAAATCTGTTAGTCTTTAAAAGTGCCACAGGGCTCTGTTTAGTTACAAATCAGTACCCTTTCTTTCTTCTTTGAGGTTGGCTCCTGTATATTGCTACTTGTGGAACCGGGTGTCCAGATTCCTTAACCAGCTATAAAAACGTCTCCCCTTGCGGTCAAGTCTACAGAGTAATGTACATAAACATAGGAAAAGAACACAAGGTAGAAATCCTGAGGAGTCTATAGTAGAAACAACCTGTATTGTGCAGACAGGCTATCAATGCTTTAGATAAGTGAGCTTTAAGATGCCAAGATACTGACATCATAATGGTAGTATAACAGTTTTCCATGTGTAATCTATTTAGCTGGGGATTAAGTTAAAGGACAGCCCCTTTAAACTTTTGGGGGACTAACAACTTCCTAAATGTCTTAAGAGTCCCATGTGAATAAAAACTCAAAAGAGTCTTTACAGCTAGAATACATCGAGAACCTAGGTTCACCTAAGTGAGAATGGGGGTTGATGGGGACCAAGTGCTTCTTTGTCCCTGTGAACAGTGGAAGGAGAATCAGCCACCAAAATGACTCTTCTACTAGATGTAATTGTGATTTTTTTAACAGTCAATGTGTAATGTCTTTAGCAATAAGTTATTCAAAAGGAACATCCATTAACTTTGTCAACACCAAGATCCCAGATCAGTCCAAATTCTCTGACTAGTGGAGATACTTTAACTAGTCCTTTGAGGACTCTTCCGTTAGTGGAACGGTTGAAGAATGTTCAGTTACCAACTGAAGAGTAGTATATTGAAACAGATCACTTTGAATGGTGACAAGAAAAAACTTAGACTTCAGGAATTGCAAATAGTCCTGAATAGATAAAATGAGGGCACTGCCTGGAGACAAGTTATCTTTTGCCCAAAGAGATAAGTTCTTTTCCATAGCTAGGGAAAAACAATAACTAATCCATTCTGTAACTATTATTCTTCAAGATGTTTTGCACATGTCCATTCTGCTGTGACCACCACAGGATCCTTCTGTATGGAGACAGGTCAGAGACCAGTTCAGACAGGTCATAGGTCAGGTCATGGAGTGGACATGTGCAGCACAGTTCGAAGAACAACAGCCATGAAACAGACTAGTGACCATTTTTCTTCTTTGAGTGATTACACGTGTGCACTGTCATGAAAACAGGTGACCAGATGAGAGCCTTTCTTAACAGGGACTTAGGACAACTTTCCCAAACCTGGCATCATCTTTAGCTTGCAAACAGAGAGAACAAGTCCAAAAAACCCTTTAAAAAAAACAACAAACAAACCCACAAACAAAATTTACTATCCTAACTATACTGAAGACTATACTACTTATTTATATATACATACTATATTTACAAATGCTGGGAGAAAAAAGAACTGTGCTGGTAATAAAAAGAGTTCTAACGACTGTTGCAAGGAGTAAGAAGGAACTGAGGGGGCTAAGAGGAGGCTCTGCCCCTTAACACTTGCATGAAGTGGGGCAGGCAACAATGAGAGTTTGAGTCATGCAATGGTACCGCTACAGGAAAAAGTTTTCAATGACTATGTACAGGACACATCAACACCAAGACTGGAATGCACATGTACAGTCACTCTCAGAATAACAAATGCTTTGTTAATAAGGAGGTCCGGTGACACCGGCAGATGATGTTGTAGATTGTAATCTCTTTAAAGCAGAGATTCTCTCTTATCTAGATTTTTACCAAGCCTAAAACAATGCCTCTCTGATCCCAAATGGACATCTCTGGGTGTTACTTTAATATAGATTATATTTATAAAATTGTATGGGAGCTTTCTCGTGACAACTCGAGAACACCTTGGTATCAGCACTGGCATGTCAAAGCTAATGTATTCAGAAGGATACTGGCCTTATCTTATTTTTCTGATCATCAATAAAAATCATGGAATTAGAGGAGAGATATGCAGGAGATCTTTGCTCCAGACTAAGAGCATGCATCAGATACAATCCCTGCCCATCTCACTCTTCAGCAAAATTGAGGATGTTTTGCATTGCTCCTTGTGGCAAACATATCTCTGAAAGGTTTCATTCAATCTAGAATTTATCCAGTTCTCTTCATCATTTAAATCAACTGGATTATGTATAGATTCAGAATGACTGGCCCTAAATTAACATGGCATGTCAAAACTTTCAAAAGTGGAAGTTTCAATAAGATGGAATGTTCAAAATACCATTGAGGTGTAATAAAAGGGCTACTTATGTTCTTAAGTGTTGATTTGAGAATCCAGTTATCAGATTTAAACAGCCCATTAACGGGCTCAGTTTTGAAAAATGACCTCCCACATTAAATTCTAAACTCAGATGCACAGCACATGTCTTTACATAGCTTGAAAAATTCACTACTGAATTAGCATGACAGTGAATTTTCAAGACACGTAGCATTTTAAACACCACATCTAAGGTTAAAATCCAAGCCTCTGTCTTTAATTCCCCCCTCCCCCATGCTTAGACTCAGATACGACACTTTAGATCAGACACTGCATATGTTTACTCCACATTAGCCAAGGTAGACTCTTTGTCCATTAATCTTTGACACAATGGGCTACTTGGACTGTAAAAAGCTGTTGCACCATATGTGTTATGTCAAAGCAAATGAAATGTATGTTTTAAACCCAGATTCTGACTTCAGATACAAGGCACAAATCCTGTACAATTGTTTACTAAATGCAATATGACACAAAATGAACTCAAACACAGCATCTCAGATCCAAATCAGTCTTTTTAAGTCTAAGTGATACACGTTCTTTTTCCATTCTTCCTTGAAAATAATGTTACCACGCATTTCCAGTAATCACCTTCTAGTGAAATAAAATGGATAAATTAACCAGTCTTCTTCCTGCATAACATCTCTTAGGGTGCGTCTACACTGGTAAATTAAGTCGACTTAAGCTTGCTTAAGTCGACTTAATTTACCCTGCGTCTACACTACAGTTTCCTTAAATCGACTTAAGCAGCTTGCTTAAGTCGACTTAAAGAAAATAAAGTCGACTTAATTAAAATTAAGTCAACTTTATAAAACCACCTTCTTAGTAGACCTAAGGCTTAAGTCGACTCCCTAGAGTCAACTTAAGCCAGTGTAGACGTGGGGTAGCCCTAAGTCGACTTAGGGCTAACCCAGGGCTACACCAATGCCCTCCCTGCAGGGGGGGGGGGCACAGGGGTAGCCTGACATGCCCCCCCACCTGGCAAAGCAGAGCCCTGCCCACCCTGTCCCCCTTTGCCCATTGTACCTAGGTACAATGAGCCTAAGGCTGAGCCCCCTGGCATTGGGCAAGGGGTGCCCCCTCCTGCCCCCGTGGACCTCCCCTAGGTCCCCCTAAGCCCCTAGAAGTCGACATAGGCATTCAGTGTGGACGCTCTAGGTCGACTTTTTAAGTCAACTTAAATTACCCAGTGTAGACATAGCCTAAGATCTGGTCTTTATTCGCTGTCTATACAGCTAAAGTTCTCATCCAAACGTCTCTGCCATGCCTCATAACATTCCATCTTGTCCACTTATCTCCATTCAAAATGCTGCTGCACAGATTTGTTTTCTAGTGTCACTGCTTTGACTAAATCCCTACACTCACTCTCCATTCTCCACTGTATCTAACACATCTTATCTGTCTTTATTTTAAGGACCTCATGCAGCTATGCCTGCCCAACCTATCATCTCTCATAAATATCAAGATGTCAATCCCTCCACCTGTTGTGCAATTGATGCCTGCCTTGATTGTCAATTTGTAAAATCTTCCAACAAGCACCTTCACACTTTCTCCCATAATGGCCCTTAGACACGGGAGGAGCTCCCCATAGAAATCGGCAACACCACCACATTTTCCTTCTTCAAATCACTCCTTCCAATTCTTCGGTCATAATGCCTCTGCCAACTCGACAAAGGATCCGAAGATGATATTTCATGATGGCTGCTATCATGTATACCGGTATTGTACCTTGAACTCCCACAGCCTATTTGCTGCATCCACCTATTGTCTTTCAAAAGATGGTATCTTTTTGGGATGGGAAATGTCTCGATCTTATATCTTTCTACCTGATATACTTATATGATGCCCATCATGGCAGTATCTGAGTACCTCCTAATCATCATATATGTATCCTCACCACATGTCAGGAGGATAAGGAAACAGCCCTGGGGAATACTACTGTTCCCATACAGATGGGTAACCGAGGCATAAAGACAGTGACTCACTCCAGATCACAACGGAAGTCTGTAATGGAACAGACAATTGAACTCGGGTCTCCTGAGTTTCAGGATGGCATCTTAACCACCGAACCATCCCGTTTGTTCAGCATAGAGGGGGACACCTTTCAGAACTACCACGACATAAACAAACAATAATAATAAATGAACATTTCAATTGTATCTTTTCTCCTAATTAATGCCCACAACTACTAATTTTCAGTAAGGTATAAAGGTCTGCACAATGTCATTTCTAAATCGAAGCTGGTTTGAGAAACTTAAGGAGGAAAGAGCATCTGAAGCCATTAACTTCTATTTTGTTACATTCCTATCACTTAAAGCCAGATGAACCAATTTTTTAAAAAACTTTTACAGCTGACTAATAAAACCCTAAAAATAAGGTTTTATTATAGAAAGCTGACCCAAACTACACTATAGGAGTTAGTTATAAAACACAAAGCATATGGTCTACTTACTGAATTTGACTAAAAACATTGACACATTTCAAGAAAGAAATTATTCTTTTTCACATGTTTCACTTACTTCAAAGCTTCTTCCAATTTGCGAATTTTCTTTTGAGCATCCCCTCTCTCTTTATCAAGGTCATTCTGGAAGCCATGAATCTATCATTTCAAAGAAAAATGTTACGTTTTAGCTAATACAGAATGTGATCAACTGAATGATTTATCTTAATTCCAATTCTGAACTTAATAAATTAGTTTTGTTTAGGTTTAGATAAGAAGCTGCTGAAATATAATCAACCTACATAACATGATGTTTCTATCGTTCAAATACAAAGTTTGGGGATAAAATTAACAATCGGCTGAGTATCAGAATATAACCTTCTCTCCTAGTGTGATTTTAACTCCTGTCCAAAGAGATGTTAAACTTCTATTGTTAAAAATACTATAACTGTGTTTCTGTAGTATCAGTTGTCAATATGAAGATGCTGAGATATCATCAAAATAAAATAAGAAATACAGATTTGTCTAGAAACTATGACCTAAACTGCCTAACAGACTAGACATAAATTCCTACTTATTGACTTGTTTTGAATTTAAACTTACAACTGCTTTGCATAAAGATTTTTTTCACATAGCATTTTTAATAATTACAATTAAATGGAGTTAACAAAATTTACTGTAGCATACTGGTCACAGTATAAGGTTTATTCAGATATTACACCATCCATGAGTAGATGCTCCCAAGGAAAGAAAAGAGAGAAAAGAAGAGAATTTCCACTGTTCTAGAATTCTTCACCCACATTGAAATCAAGTCAGAATGATTCAACAAGCATGCGAGAAAGACTGCGTATATTGTTAGCCATACTGTGACACAAGCACACTTAAGTCAAAATGTATTAATATGCTTCCATTTTGAAATTCTTGGGTAATGTATTTTTGCAGAACTGTATGTGAACTGTATGTGCATCTAACATAAACACCCAAACACATGCACACCCATAATAGTTTACAGAATCTCTAACATAAATGTAACTTCTCAGTCAACCAGTATATGAATATACAGACATAACCATACACATATATGCACATGTGCATACACACAAAACAAACATCCTTTCCTCCTCCTCCCTCACATTCTAGAAGATGTGTACAGACACACATGCTTACTCATTATCTTCCATACCCCATTTCTCTTATTTTCATCTTTTTCTCTTTTTAAAATCTATTTAAATTATAAACTTTTTGAAGCACAAATGTTTTAAATGTTTGCAGAGCACCCAGCATATTTTGGGTGCTATTATAATACAAGTACTAAATAATAATGATTTTTAAAAGACTACACTGACTTTTGGGTGCAATTCAAGCTGACAATTTTGATATTTAGAGGCCTTACATGATATAGATGTTAGCCACCTGAGATTACCTCTCTCCCTGTACACCATTTCAGAGCTTTTAGGCTGTTTTTAATATGCCCTACCTTTCAGTGGCTGGTGGCTAGTGGCAAATTTTTCTCTATGGAGGTTACTTTACCGGAATTCTGTTGGACCAATGGGGGGGAAGTCATTTTCAGAGTTTGTCAACCTTCCAGGCACGGTACAAAGCACATCTGTTCACACTGGTTTTTGCCTAAGGCAGGTTAGGTGTCAAAGTTTGGGGGGGGGGAGGGGAGAGGGGGTTTGGAGCATTCCTGAGGTAAGAGAGTAGCTATGTTACCTCATACCTATGTCTTCTTTGTGACAAAGGGTAATGGTAAATTTAGGGGGGGGACTTGTTGCACCCAATTATTTGTATGCTTATTATGTATCATTTGTATGCTGATTATGTATCATGAGGCTTGATTAATATGAATGTTCTCAGTGTCTCCAGAAATAGGTGCACATTTTATAAGTACGAATGCATACCTAATTGAAGAGATTTTATGGTTCTGCATACATTCAGACACAGTAAGAAAGGAGTACTGATATTCTGAGAAAGAGTGCATTAAATATTTGTTAACGTCAAAGTAATGAGCGTCATGAAAGTACATCAAAGAAAGAAAAGAACAGATGGAGCCAACAAAGAGAATTTGGTTTATGAAGTACAGAAGTCTAGAGTAGCATTGAGAACATTTAGAAGTAATACATGTGCCATCAACTAAAAAGTGTTGTGAACATGTGCAAATGATGGGAAGTCACAGCTCTGGCTCCACAAAGCACCTCTGTAGTGCTACAGAAACCTTGAGGGAAAAAAAGAAAAAAAGAAAATGCCTTAAACCCGCACACCTTATAAACTTCTACAATGTGAACCACAGGAATCTAGTAAATTTTAGCTGATTACATACTGCAAAAGAATTTGCACAGAAATTCTCTCCCTAGAAAATATCTAGGTAAGATCTGTATAAGCAACAATGACCATGAATGTCTATAACAAGATGTGACTGACACAATCCAACAAGGCATATCAAGATCTCAGATGAAATACAAGAAGGGAAAAACACTAGACACACTGGTAGAAAGCTAATGTACAGAAGCTAACTGTGTAGAAGTCTGAGTATTTAGCTGGTTTGGAACATTCTCAGAGACAGAGGGATTTTCCATTAGGGTGGTCAGAAGTTGGTATCACTGTCCTAGCACATTATATGTGTATACCAGCTGTCTCAAGAACAGCTCTTGGTAATACTGAATCACTTAGCTGCCTGTTTGGAACACAAGCAGATTATTTGTAAAAAGCAGGTGTTTCCTTTACTTGTAAAACCATTTAGCCTAACCGGTTCCTGATTTAGTAGATTAGTATGCTTAATCAAATAGTGACATTTAGGGTTATTACCTATTATTTGTTTGATGTTCAAGGATCTTAACAGGGAATAGTCACCATAGATCAATAAAGGTTATTAGATACTGTTATGTATTTAAGCAAACAGATTGTACCTGATAATGCAGGTTTCCTTTACTGAAAAGCAGGCTATTGTTTTTAATATTTCATAGCCGAATCTCTGCCCTATTTTATGGGCATGTGTAAATAAGATGGTTTATGTATATTTTTTGTCTTGTCTCAAAGACTTTCACAGTACACAGTTATAGTCTGAACATGCGCATACTTGTTCTGGTCTCTAACAAAGGAAAAGCTTTCCCCATGTTGTTTATTGCTATACAGTTCTATAATCCATGCTGAAATAAGCTTTATCTTATCTATTTCAGGAGTCAAAGGGCATATTCTCTGAAGTATAGGATGACAACAGTTCTTGACCTGAAGCTTTCAAGGAATATCCCAGCGATAGAAAGACAAAAGAAAGCTGAATTTAAGAGACAGTACAAAGTATAAATGTATTAGGAAGTAATAATTCCAACTAAAATTATTATTAACTGTAAGTACATTCACACACACGTTAGACTTGAATTGTTCTAGTAGCAATGAAAATTGTTCTCGTAATCATTGGCATTTTTAAAGAAAAATGTGCCATTTAAAAGCAAGATTCATTTTATTACATGCAAATAACTTCATTAAATACTATTTATGTTGCAAAGTCAAGCACTCAAAAGTTAGGCCAATCTAGAAACTCCCCCCACCTGCCTCAATGAATGGGAGAACTTGATGGGACCAGTGAAAGGGAAAAGCCCCAGCAGTAAGGGAGAGAGACACCAATTGAGAGATACCGGGTAGCTCCTCCCACCCCTTTAGAGTCTCTGGCACCCACTGGCGAGTTGTGGAAGAGGAATGCTGATTGCTCAACATTCCCCAGCTGCAGGAATTTAACCTTGAGCCCAGGTGATATGGAGCCTCTTCCAGCTCCATTCTTAAAAACTGAAGTTGCCTGGGATGAGATACTTTGCCATTGGGATTCCAGAAATATTGCTAACAGCAGTGCAATGCTGAGTTTCAAGGAACCTGGGTTCCATTTCAGGCTCATCTATCCTTTCCTCCCAAGCTGGACCCCCTTCTGCCCCATCCCCTCCAGCCACTCCCAGTCCGTACTTCACCACTGGCTCCTTATCCCAGTCCCATTCTCCTCACCTAGCCAAGCTCAATCTCCACTCCTCAGGCTTCTGATTGAAGTGCCAGACTATTTGCCTGGTAAATCCTAGTCTACCCCTCCAGCCCCCCTGTCCCTGTCTCCCTACCTCAAACTCTTGTCTCCAGTCCTCCCTCCCACCTCATTACTTGTTCCCAGTCTTCTTGCCCAGCCAGCCCCAGGTACCTCCCCAACTCTCCATTCTGGCACTCCCCCTGCTCACATTCCCTGTCCCCATCTCCCTCTCCAGGCTTTTCATCCAATCTCCATGTCATCTTCTCCCTCCACACCGCCAAGCTCCATAACTCAGTCTCTTTGCCCAGCCAATCCCAGTTCTCCCCCATATCCCAGCTCCTTGTGTCCCCTTCTCTCACCTCACTGGTTCCTAGTACCAATCTCCTCCTTAACTTCTCATCCAGCCTGTTTCCTCCAAACTACTGGCTCTGTGACTGCCTCAGTCTTTTCCCTCCCTATCTCCCACACACACTCTCCTTGCCTTGCCAGTTCAAGTCTCCACACCCAGCTCCCAATCTCTGTCCCCCTCTGAGTCCCGGTCTTCACCCCACCCCACACTCCTTGTCTCAATGAACTCCCTTAGTCCTCTCACACAATGCCCTAGATCCAGGTCTTGTACCCTCAATCTGAATTATAGAGCTTCTTCCTCTATACTGTCTCCACACCAGCAGGGGGAATATTGAGAGCATAAGACAGACAGGCTCTCAACTCTCAGTTCTGGTGACCAGACTACTCCTTATAGGAAAAGATCAGCTTTACCTCTATAGTCCTGAACTGCGTGATAAATTACCTATCTCCAGTCCTGTCACACATGGGAACTATGAGTGGATTGAGCATGCACAGCCTAGATAGCAATAGGAGCAACAACAGGTTTGAGCATGCTCAAACAGATTAGATTAGATTAGATTAGATAGAAAAAATATAGGTCCTACATAGCCAGTCCTCTTACAATGACATCTTGTTTATCACTCAGTCTCTCACTCTCCCCTACAGGACGGAGTTATCTGGTGCAGCCAAAGACTTTTGGAATTCCAGCATAAACATTCTGTAGCCAAATACTGTCCAAATTATGCTGACGCACTTCAATTGTGCCAGCACCTCAATTTCGCAACATTCTTATTATTCAGCTCTCGGGTGCTTTTTGACTAACTAACTTTGCCTGACTGAATTATGGGTTTTTTTTGACGCACGCAACTGGAGTCTAGAAAACACCAAAACATTTCCACTTGTGATGCCAAACAGCATTTGAACTTTGGGCATGTCTACATAGCTTCACAGTCACTATCTGGTCATTAGGACTAGACTTTAGGACTTCATTAATGTGAATTAGGTGTGAACTAAACAGTACCTAGTTAGCATTAACAGTGTCTTAAAAGAGATAACACCTTTTAGGACTTTGTTAACATGAATAAGGTACGTTTTAATTCACACCCACAGGGTCTATAAAATGCACCTACAACACAGCATGCCACCATGTACTGCAATTCACACCTGTGTAGTCTGAACTGTGGGGCCAAGAAGACAAGCTGGAAGATCATTAGAGGGAACTACCAAACAGAATGCCTCATTTAGCTCCATTATAGATAAAAGTAGCTCACCTGTAGCTCTGTTTCAATCCATCATTCACATTATGAGTGTCACTAGTGCTCAGAATATAAGGCATGCAACTGAATCATATGATATGTCCATTATGTAAATTTTTATAACTAATGCCACTATTCACTGCATCAATTGAATACTGAATGGCAAAATGATTCAAAAAAATTAACCATGTTATGTGGAATAATCAAATCTTGTAATGAATGACTGTTTTTTCAACTCCTTTGATGTTTATGTATAAAATACTGTAGATGTTGGTAAAGTACTTTAAGATTAAATATGCTTTCTAAGTGCTATGCACAACTATTTTTTAAATTAATACTCTCAAATCTCAAGATGATGATAAAGAATGTGTCTGGGTACAGGTAAAATGTACAGTAAGTATTTGTGAGGAAAAACTGATAAAATATCAATAGCAATTTAAAACATCCTCTCTTTTCTATTAAAGCAATAGCAGAGAGTAAAAAAATCAGAAGAACAAAAATAGTACCTAATAGGGCCTTATCTGCTTCCACTTCACTGGGGTGAATTTCACCCTAAGTGAATTAAATAGGAGGCATTAATATGTTTCTAACCATAGACACTATACTTCTGGAAAACATTTTAACAGTTATATCCTTGTTTAGAAACCTCTTATTAATAGACAAACTTTTAGATTTCATCAGGTACATAACTCCTTTCTGCCTAATATTCACTTTTTATGGATGTGTAGATTTAAATCATTAGTTGCTGCCTGAGACATCTGGAAGTACACATAACATTTTCTTTTTTCTTCAAACACTACCTTTTTTTCATGAAACCGCTCTAAATGAAGTTTTTCCTGTTGCAATTTGTGTTCTTGATCCTGCAAATTAAGGAATTTATTTTTAATAAGGAACTGTCATGTATTTAAACAGAGTAATATAATTCAAATATAGCCTTTAACTAGACAAAACCTATAGATTTTACTAGAGCTGCGGTATGGCCCTGTCACAGTCTCCAACTTTATCTTAAAATTTAACATTAATCTACAATTTTAAAATGTTTTATTTTACTTTAAAAATTACATAGCTTGTTTATTACTAATACTTGAGTAGCTGGGGGTGTCTTCAAACTATCAGCCAGAAGACACAGGTTCAGTTACAAGTATTAGGGCTTGTCCACACGGCCATTTAGAACACAGCAAGGTAATGCACAGCAAGTACCCATGTAGATGAGCCCTTAGTCCCCAGCTTCAAGATGGGAGACAGTGAAGTTAGACCTTGGTGAGTGCAACAGGGAAGAAAAGTGCTATCTCCTTTCTTCACAACAATTCGAATGTTGAAGGGTTCCCAAAACAGTAGTAAATAGTCCTCCTGTGCAATTAAAATTGTTACTCAACCCAAAGTAAGGGTAGAACATGATCAGATGTGGGGAAAAGTAGATAACCATGGCTCCAGTTGCGATACAGAGGATCCACTGTAGGGTCAGGGAAGGAATAACTTGACTATCTATGAGAAGGCAGAAAATGTAACTGAATTGTTGAACTGTAACACTCGTGAAACAAATTTATGCTAGGTTTCACAAATGTAGATACCGCTATGATGGACAATGATAGGATTACTTTCAACTTCATCATGTGCTCCTCTATAATCCATTGATATACACTTTTTATATTAGTTCAATACACAGGGAAATCAGACAAATAGCCACCAAGTTTCTTTAAAAGCTTAGCCGAAAGAATAAGAACAAATTCTATTCTGTTAAATGTAGAGGGATTAGCTCCTCTGATTTCCAAGAACTCTGAAATATATCTTAGTTTGGCACTCTATCCATACAAATAATGGGAACAAGTAAAAAGGGCTCTTCATTTTTCCTGAGTGAAAAATTCAGGGCTCACCCTCAGCTGTTGCTGCCTTTGATGTTCTGATTCTTGTAACTGTTGTTTTAATTCAGACACAGTCTGTTCTAATTCTTCAATCACATCAGATGCCTGCAGTGATTTAAGAGAAAAGTGAATGTTTGTCTGTTGGTCTCTATTTGTTCTCCAGAAATAAATTACTCTTTACCTTTTCATAGTTGCATTTCATTTTTATTTGTCTTTAAAAGTGCAAATAGGACTGTAGTCAAAAATTACAAAAAACAGGCAGCTGATTTAAGAAAGAGGTTTGAAAATAAAATGGAGACCATCATTTAACATTTCCTTATCAAAGATGTTAGAATGCTAGTAACTCAAGCCAAAATATGGACCCGTGTTTGCTCTAGATTAACCAATAGCTTTAGAAGAAGCTATTTGAAATTTGTAATTTTTTATAATGTATATTTGCTGTGAATATGATGGAGACTAGATAACTTATCACCATGGATTCTTATTTTTAAAAAAACACCCTAATTTCTTACATTTTTGTGCTGAATATTTATATGGTCCAAATCAAAGATGTACACAACAAAGTGTTGCATGAATGAGAACAGGAACATATTTTAATTTGTACCTGAAGATAAATATTTTTCTTCATAACTGTTTTGGTAACAAATTTTCAAAAGAAGCCTCATCCAAGTCTCTCAGTTTTGTGTCACAATCTGCACCTCCAAGTTCTTTGGCACCAAAAACCTTACATCCATACATCCAAAATGAGGACTCAGCAAAATGATTTATCATTTAGCTCTCCCAGGAGAAATGTTGTAGTTGTGAAGTACATAACACACAAAGACTTTTTGCATGGAAGAGTCTTGCTCTTTTATGTAGTCATGTAACACACCAAAGAGTACAGACTACATAGAAAACAATAAATATCCTAATTACTATGTTTTTTATTAGTTCATCCTCTGTTGGTAATCCCCTGGGAGCCCTCTGGGCTCAGGCAGGCAGGCAAGATTCTCTGCCTCATGCAAGCCCCTATGTGTTCCATTACTTCTCCCTCATGGAATCTTCTTCCCCAGCTTGCCTCTCTTCTCTTAGACATGTTCCTCTCATTCCCAAATGTCCTGTCCCTCTGTTGATAGGGCCCCCCTTTCCAACACTTAGTTTTCTTTGTTCTATATTTTGGTTATTTTCCATTACTCCTACTTCCCTCCCTCCATGAAGAGCAGAAGAATGAGATTAGTTTTCATAGGCCTGAATTCACCCATTGTTCCAAGGTGTTTTCACCTAAATAGAGGTAATTGAATTCTAAGAACATTCCACAGTATATGGTCTAGGAGTCCACACATGCAGGGGTGGAATCCACATACATACTGAAGCATTAAAAAAATACAGCAATTTCATAACACAACTTCACAATATTAACCAAATTTCATAAGTTGTACAAACAGATTCCCCAAACCATCATAGAATGTGAGTAATCTTAGGCAACTGAACAGCTTCCTTGAGTGAAGCTATTCACGTACCTTAGTGTTTACAAGACTGTAGTCTTACAGATCATTTTGAAAGTTTGTACTCTTATATATATAACTGGTAAGCAAGCATTTTAATGCCTATTCCTCTGAGTTTGTAAGCCTGTAAACATACCTTAGCTGCAGAAAGAACATGTTCCTGTTTCATAAAATTTATATCACTGTCATATTTGTTTTGTTGTTGTTGAATATTCTGCTCATAATCCTGTATAACGCGATCCTTCTCTTTCTGAAGTGAGCTGCATCTACAAGCATTAATAAAGGAAATAAAATGGAAATTGGCTTCAAATTTTGGCACTTTATTTGCTTTATGTAATTTTTGAAGCTTCTGCAAAATTCAACTTACCCACCTACTCCTCTCCATTAATAAAATATTTTAAAAGCACAATGTAAAAGATATTTGTTTGGCTCATGATCATCACCATTGGGAAAGTTGAACAGTGTGTGCACCTGGGTGGGTAAATTTTCATGACAATTTTCTAACACTGAATTTCTGAGCACTGATTTTCTTGAAGAAAGAGAATGACGTTTCGTTTTGGAAATGTCATGTAACTTGCTATAAAACTGACTACTTTATTAATTACCTTGCCTTCACCTCCTTCAATTCAGCGCATACTGCTTCATAGCATTCCTCTAGGTCACTCTTTTCTTGAGATAATTTCTGACGCTGTAAATTACTATTTTCAGCCTCTACCGTCAGCTGCTGGACCCGGGCCTCCAGTTCTTTGACCATCTGGTTCTAAAAGAATAGGTCATTGTTAAGAATAAATTAGTGCACACTTCTGTTGTTATTCAACAGCCTAGAGCAACTGCTGTACTCTGGTGGTCCAGAGACACAAGAGTTATAATAGCAAAGCTATCATCAATCATGACAGTAAATTCTACAATGTATCAAAGCTTTCAAAATATACTTGTTTCAAACAAAGTAAAGTGTGACCTCTGATCCTGAACCCAAACTGGAACAATACCTGCACTAGATTTCTATAGAATAAAGCTTTTATAATATAAAGCAAAATAAATAGTTCAAAGAAAATATTACTATTGATGATAAGGCATCTTGAGCTATTTCATATTTGTCAAAAACAAACAACCCCATGATCAATGACAATATAGACAGGCTGTATAAGACAGAAGCCCAAAAGACAAATTTTCCAGACTAATACCAGCAAACATATTATCTATCTATCTATCTATCTATCTATCTATCTATCTATCTATCTATCTATCTATCTATATATATATATAATTTTCTTTATTTGTATTCCCTTTCCAGAACAAACAAGTCAGTTGGGCAGATAAAGAAATTCATTATTTTTCTATACATATAGTGCACCAGATAAAATTCTGTAGTCTTTATAAGGTTGCTATGGAATCAGTTCATTTAAGTTGTACTTTACATTGGCCTCAAATGTTTAATGTAATAAAATACACATGCAGTTACTAAAAAAAAACAAACATGACCAATGTATGTTCTTAGTAAATATACTGAGGTATCAAAGGATTACAAAATTCAGGAGTTGTTCATCATTTGCAGAGCCAGTCTCTTTAAGTATCACATCCAAGAGACTGCAAAAATAACATGATAGAGCAGCCGATAGAAGCCGTTTTCCATCCATAAAATACTGTTCCTTTATGTATCTGAGTATAGTGCTCATGTGTGTATAGGAGATATTTTGAGGTAAGGTGGCCTGCTATAAATTAGGGCGTTATTAAGAGACGTGATTATGATACACATATTACAATATTAAATAACATTTGACATTTTTACTAAGTATTCTTTTCAATTTACATATATTAACTAAATAATCTACATCGCCCTATGAGGGAAGTCTTATTATCCTCATTGTACAAATGGGGAAATGGGGGGGACAGCTAGATCAAGGGGACATGGTAAATCAGGGTCTGGATCAGGATTAGAACACGGGCATTCCAAATTCCCTTCCTGTGCACATCCCTTGAGACTGCTACTCTCTCTGTTTGCCTCTACTTATAATGATCCCTTTTCAATACATTAGAAATATACACTAAAATGTTTTGTGTTAAACAACATTTCACAACATTCAGCAATTAAAAAAAAAGTCTGAAACAATTCCAAAGAACATTAAGCATCTTTTTTCTTCTCCATTCTTTCCTAAACTGATCTCATTGTATAAGGAAATGCAAACAGAATTCCTGAGGAGGCTAAGGTGGGAAAATATGACACAGCTGCCTTTTCAGGATTTTCAAAACAAAAATTTTTTTTATTAACAAAGGTTTGGAGGTGGGAGGAGGGATGGGGAAGTGGAAGAATATTTTCACCCTCTGTTAAAGGAAAGTAAAAATTCAATCATCAGTGAATTCCATTCAACTTTAAGTTTTGTGATATATTTAAATGTGTCTGGAGACATTTCTGACACACTCATGAAATCGGAACAGTATTACTCAAACTTTGCAAAACAGTCTAAAATATTTTCTCAAACACACCAACCAAACCATATACTTGTGTTGCATTTTAAAAGAAACTCTTTCCATCCATGCAAAGCCAGCTAGCTGCAGGGTCTGGTTTGTTTAGACAACAATGAAAGTCAAGTACATTTTACTTTTAAGTTACAGGATTTGTCATGTAGCTAGCAGAGATTACTATCTTGTTTTTGACATTCAGCAGCTCTTAGACATCCTGTGCATGAAAGACTGAACCACATGATAAGATAAGAAGGATATCCCACTTTGCCAGCTGAGGGAAATTTCGTAAGGAAAAAAGTTACCAACTAAATAGCCAATGAGAACAGTGTCTTCAAAGATAACTTAAGATGTCAAATGGGACACAACAAAGTCAATCCTGTAAGAAGCTTGCAGCATGTAAAGACATGTTAAGATTAATGTGGAAAATCGGCATTGCTGTAAATTTGTATTTTGGTCAGTATGCTCCTTAATGAAGAGCATATTTAAAGAACATTCCTGAATCCTCTGCTGTTGCTAACAGGCTGTGGACATTTCCCCTATAGTTCAGCAACTGTTGTATACCCCTCTTGAAATGTGCACTGTACAATATAAGTCACTAGAGCTCCTGAAGTATGTGGATGTTGCATCCAGAGGCTGCCAACACAGAGCCTAATGCAAGATCAAGACCTACAACGATTGTCAAAGTACCAGCTACCTCAAAGCTCAGAATTTGTCCCTTTAAGCATAAGACTCTGTCCAATCAATTGTCAATGCTTTCACCATCTGGATTTGTGCACTAATCTAATCATATTGAGCATTCATATTATATTTCATGGGTGGATTTTCCACTCAATTTCCAAACAGAGGTCATCAAGGATCTTCCAAAACTATTGACTTGTTTTTGCCTTCCTCTGGAGTTTTCCTACAGATTTATAATTTGAAATTACCGTCACCTCTCCATAAGGAATTCCCTCCTTCTTGCATTTTCACTTATAAAACATATCGTTCCTCAAAACATTTTTTAACGTGACAAACATTCACACACATTAGTGGAAAACAGTATTACCCAAATGTTTAAAAAGGAGACACAAAAGCTCTAAATCATAACCTTCCTCTTGGTCTCTCATTGCATTTTAACTTATCCATTTAATTTACACTGTAAATGACTCAGGCACACAAACATCAATATTCATCCAAAATATTATTTAAAATGTTAATAGCACAGCACGTGTCACAAATTATAAAATGCCATTATCAACTGTTTTTTACCATAAATAGTCACAATCTACTAAAATGCCCAGCCAGAGAGTTCTGGGGAAAAGCATTTAAGGAGGAACACCATCCTTTCAACTCTTTGAGGTGGCTGGTTGTATTACAGAAGAGATATTCAGCTTCTATGAGAAAACATCACTCTTCCCGACCTCAGGTTGGCTGACTCAGCACTGTTAAATATACCCAAATCCCTTTCCCAAACATTCTTCTTGCAGAAAGAAGTCCAGAATGACTCTCCTGGCTTAGACCATTAACTCATCATTCAATTAATCACTTGTATGGTGTGCACACATTCCCAATCCTTTCTCTTTTCCCTAAATGTCCTCTTGCACAGTCCATGTTCACAGGACAACTGCTATGGATAATGGTAAGATAAGGTCTATGGCAGAGATGGCAGAAAATATGAGAGAGGTGAAAATGAGAGAGGTACAAAGCATGGGGGGATTACTTCTGTAATAAAAATAATACCAAAAACTCCTTTAAATATAGTGTTCATAAATATTTCTACAGCTAGTAATTCATTGTTGCTTCAATGTTTTATCATTATTGATGCCAAATCACACACACTTTATAACCATTGCTGTATGCACTAAACTATATTATTTTTCTAATAAATAAATGTTTAGTGGGAGAAACACTTGAATTATAGTCTTGAAAAGAGTTATATGAATCATTCAGCCACTTCCCTTCTTCACAATAAATGGCACTCTTGGCAGTATGAATGCCATGAAAAATGAAAAAAGTCTGAAATAACAAAAAAGGAGAAATTAATTTTCAGTGACAGTCTAGTCTTTCATCTTCAGCCATGCCTTGAACTCTACCTTGTTTAATTATTAAATCAGGAGCTGCTCAGCAAGATCTGTCTACTTTTGACAGTTCTTAAATTCAATCCTGCTGACAGACTGTGTCCATTTTTCTCCGTATTTACTGTTGCCTATGACAGGGTGTGAATGCTAATTTTTCAATTCAACATTCATTAATGAGAGAATAAAGTTTGTTTGACGTTGCCGTTTAGCTCATTCAAACTATTATTCTTCTTTAACGTCTCATCTTGATGTCAAAAGTACAAGATATCTCTTTGAAAGGCACTTGTTGATTTTTTGCTAACAAATATTTATTTTATAAATTGTGTGTGGTGTATATTAAAAGCATTTCAGAACTGATTTTCAAATTATTCTAGCTTTCAGCCTTTTATCGATACACAGTGTTCCCCTGAGGTTTATAAGAATTTGTGTATAATTCAGAATGAACTGTTTTCTTTTCCAAGTGTGTTAAAACACATCTAGGTTAAGGTTAGTTGCTTACTGCTTCTTTCTTTGGATGACTGTCTACCACTGCTAGACTGAACAAAGAAAGGTTACCCCCAGTAACTGCTGGTCTTCCAATATACTGTCTGTATAATTCCACACTTTTAGGAGGGCACTATCATTAACGCTAAAGTTAGTGCGTCTTGAAAACAGCAACTGTTGCTTCCACACACACACATGCTCCTTGATGGAAGCTGACTATTTGTGACATACCGTAGTTATAAAAACAACCGCCTCAACCATTTAGTTCCTTTTACATATTCAAATCTATAGCCAAAGGATCTAAAGAAGCCATCTCTTTTTGGGGATATTGCCTACATAGAGCTCAAAGTCCAGGGAATTAAGTAATAGTATGTATGGTACCCCAAAGAGATTTCCCCAGACCACCAGCTAAACCAGCTGTTCGGGCCAATTGAAGTGACAGACTAGCACAATGTGGCTGGAATAGCTAAGGATTACCCTCTGACAGACACAAACACATCAGACCATGTGGGAATACCAATTGGACCAGAAATGGGACAGGAACAGATAGGTGGGAAAGAAGGGTGAAAAGCACAGTGCACTTAGAATCATAGGGCTGGAAGGGACCTCATGAGGTCATCTAGTCCAACCCTTTGCTAAAAGCAGGACCACTTCCACTAAATCATCCCAGCCAGGGTTGTAAAACTACAGGCCTGGGTCACTCCACCGGCATGGGCTCGCTACCTCTCATTGCTCTGCTAGGAACTGAATGGCCCTGCACGCCTCACCCAATAAATTTAAACTCTTTCTTGGCTTTTTGAGGCTCCTTGCCCTCTTTAGCTGCCTGCCCTCCCTTTCTGTAGTTATAATATAGGAGGTAAATTTTCAGGATGTTGTGGGTCTCATTGATTGTCCGTTCCGTGATCAGGAGGAACCTCTTTCTATTAGGCCAAATTGTCAAAGCATGGTGGGCCTTTTTGCCTTCCTCCCAGCAACACAGAGGTACAGTTAAAAGGAGTAGGACTTTGGAATTTAATATTAGGAATTTATAGGAAGAAATTTTAGTTTTGTTGTAACTTGCAGCCCATGTCCAATGTGGAGAAAGGCTGAAAGGGTCAGCTCCCAGAAGTAAAATAGACCAAGCATTCTGCTGGTGGACCCTGTGTTATCTGGGAGAAGAGGCGACCTCAAGCCTTCACAGTCCATGGTCCTTCTTTGAGACTCCCTGCCCGCTTTGGGGAAAAAGGATACAAGAGTTGTTAGTTAAACGGTAGAAGCCTTGTAGCCCTATTCTGGACGCAGTTAAAATGAAGAGAGGTAGGAGGTGAGACAAGAAGGGAGTTGAATTGGGGAGGTGGGTCAGCTGCCAGAGCTAAGAAGTCCAAGTGCCAACACTGATATGCCCTCTTCAAAGCTGTTAATAAAACCCAAGATCTGTCTCATTTTATTGTCCTTATTATCCTTTAAAAGAAGAGTATTGCAAGAAATGTAAAGAGAAACCTCAAAAGTCAAGTCTAAGTTACAAGACATTAAGCCAGATGGAGTTCTTTTTGTGTGTGTATTTTTAAGTAATATCAAGAGCACCTAGAATGATTGAATAAACTCTATTTTTTAAAATGGTGTACATGTCTAAAGAGAAAAATAAAAGTTCTTCCTCCTCTGGACCAGAAGCAAGGACTCACACTTAGCACTCTCTTTTAATACAAATATGCACCAGTATAAAACCGTTTGAAGTACTGTACAATTGAGTTGTCACTTGTGTTAGACATAAATTCCTGTTTAGATTTACTGCCAGGACACTGTCCTCCCCTTAATGATGGACAACAATAAACGTGACAAAATTCTTCAGAAGTTAAATTGCTTCCTGAAACAAGACAATAAACCACATTGCCACCTGACTGATGAAATGTAATATAGCACAAGTCCATTAATACTTGGACCACTTTTCATTCAGGTGAGGAAGGAAAGCCATGCAAATTGCTCTTATCTCTAACTTTTTTATTTTCATGTTTTAACAAGTGTCCATTGATTTTGCAGATCCAGATGACTGAGAGGGAACAGTAAAAATGGTTGAGGGAATGGAATTTGAGACAATAGCACAGAATGGGAACTGGATGAAATGAATCGTTTTTCTATGTCTCATAAACTCACTAATTTGAAGGAGTTCAACTCCGTGTCACCAGGAAAATGACAGATTTGTTCCCAAGAAGGAATGCAAGAAATATGCCAGTCACATGTGCTCATCAGCATATTGTGTGCTCATCACCATATCCTTCACTGTGTTATTTAGCTGAGAAGGACGCAGTGGATGTGCTAGGGAAAGAAAGACAAATCCTAGATGGAACTCTAGGAAGGTGACTGCATTTGGAAATACTAGCACATTGAAAATAAGCTCTATATGCTACTGCATAAAGGCTTTATAAGGGGAGTGGAGGGTAATGATCATTTCAGCAGCCTAGCGGTTGTAACATTATGTAAATCCCTGTCTGACTCTCTTGTCCTGGTTTCACATTTTATGACCAACGTTCTGCTTTTGAAAAGAAGGCATCACCTTGTCTCACAGAAGTAACCCACTTTCATCTCTTAGCATATTCACTACATAGCTGCATTAATGGGTTTCAGCTATTTTCACTGACCCTTTACATTGAAAAGATTATATC
Source organism: Pelusios castaneus (assembly GCA_007922175.1). Classification (NCBI taxonomy): domain Eukaryota; kingdom Metazoa; phylum Chordata; order Testudines; family Pelomedusidae; genus Pelusios; species Pelusios castaneus. The sequence goes on along the minus strand of ML685805.1, from coordinate 6,035,935 downwards.
CGTGATGGTAGGTCTCTAAAGGTGAGCAATTTCAAGGAGATGTGTGATGACTCCCGAAATATCTACCCTTAAAGATGTATTCTGGAAAAGGAACCTGTTATTTCTGTAATCTCTGCATTAAATGGGCTCACTGTGCCGATCGAAAAAAATAGGCAGTGTCAAAATGGAAGCTTTTCATTTAATATTTGTTTGTTCTGATAAAGTCATTCTTAAAAAAAAAAATCTCTTAAAGCATTAACAAAATGCTTTGGACAGACCAGGCACAATACAAACAAACACCAACAGATTATAATTATACTTATTATAACAACAGTAGTAGCTGAGCAAAATGACAGATTCTTAAGACTTTCAGTGAAACTGTCAACCACTGTTTCTGGACTTCAATTAAGAGCAAGACTGGAAAATAAGTTCAGTTCAGTTTCATGAACAGGGAGCAGCAGTAGATAGGAGGAATGATTAGAAAGTAAAATTAATTGGAAACATTTTCATAAAGTATTTACAGTGTGTAGTCAGTCTTCCCCCCCCCCCCCCATTAACAGAAATAAATTGGGTTACTTACTATAATGGAATGGCTTTCTTAGTAACATTTCTTACAAATAAATAACTTCAGTAAAAAACCTCCATTACGAAAGACACGGTTATCAGTTTCAGCTGATGAACCAAGGACTAAATAAAGATGGAGACTGAATCATTTTCACCAAAATACTATCTCCCTTCCAGGTGACAGACAAACTAGTGGTTAAATCTGAGAAATTCTATCAATCCAGCACTTTTCAGAAGCCCCAAATTCACTATTTTATTTCCGTTAAAGGAAGCAGGAAAGTGAGATTCAAACATCTCTGCTCTGACCTTGGGGAAAAATAACTATCTAGACATCTGGAATGAAACAGGGCTACTTGTACTATCTTTTTGATGCAGCAATATCATCGGCTATGTCTACACTTGCTAAAATTAGTTCAAATTAGTTAGTTCAAACTAACCAATTCGAACTAATTTTAGTTAGTTCGAATTAGCGATCCCCGTTCATTTAAATGGCCGGTTAGTTCGAACTAAGAAATTAGTTTGAATTAACATGGATGGCCACATTGGTTAATTCGAACTAATTAGTTCGAATTAACCCTTTAGTTCGAATACCCTATTCGAACTTATTAGTTCGAATTAAGGAAGCCCTTAATTTGAACTAACTAAAGCCTAGTGTAGCCATGGCTTTAGTTAGTTTAAATTAAGCCTCCTTAATTCGAACTAACTTGCCAGTGTAGACATAGCCATCATGTTATAGCATGGTAGTGCTAGGCTGTAAAATATGTTTTGTAATCCCACTGTCTTTATGCACACTTTTATGGAGGGTCAAAATAAAAATAATTCTTATCTTAAATCTTTTTCCAATACTGTCTTTCTGATGCACTCTGTCTTAAGAAAATGAACATTCCAAAATACACAGGTGCATGACACCTGAATATCGCAATTCACATTTGTGTTCATAATCTATACATATAAAAAAAACCTTACGGTTGCCTTCGTCTGTGCCAAATACTCGGTCTCCATTTTACTAAGACGTGCATTTGTGTCCTCAAGCAGTTCTTGGATATTTTCTGTATGTTTCTTCTGAAGATCAAATTTTTCCTTTTCCATTTCTGCCACAGCATTGTGAAGCTATATTTAAAAAAAAATATTACCAGGCTATTCAGTGATTTAAAAAGCGTTACCACAGACATTTCTGACCTGTAGAATAAAGACTATGTAGCTTCCTTCCTTGTTAATATGTGACAAGGTTTTCGGTACCACTATTCCAGAATAAAAAAATGAATGAATCTTAAGAATATATGCACCAACTGACTCATATTTACCTTTAATGGAACATTGAGGACATATATATTTATAATTATTGTCATTAATTGTGGAGCTTGTATTCATTATAATATTGAAAATAAAACAGTTACTAATCTATAAACTTCATAAATTTTCTATCGTACAAGTAAATTGTTATCCACAACTACTTTCCTTCCTTTAACAGAATGTCTCAAAATCTATGAAACTGGGGACCCTGGAAACAAAACTATCCACTTACCTGAATTTGAAAATATTATTTGTGACACTCTGAGCTACCCTACTCTACTGTCCAATGTACTGTATTACTTTCTGTAGCACGGGAGCATGGCCTTCCTCCAAGACTGAAGGAGAGAAACCACTCTCCATCCCATGGTGGACAGAGGCAGGCAAGCCAACCCATCCCACCAGAAGCAGAAGGGCAGGAGAGGACATTTAAAAGGCAGGCCCTGCAGTTCAGCTGCACAAGAGCTGAAGAAGGAGACAGATGCCTCTTGCCATTGCTGAGCCCAACACCCAAGGCTAAGCTCTGCAGCACCACAGACTCAGAGAAGTTTCCGGGTCTGCTGACTACCGAGGACATGGAGGAGCTGGTAGACTGCCAGAAGGACCCCCCGAGACAGAGGTACACTGCGAAGGAGTACTCAGAAGTAGTCCAGGGACACCAGACACTAATCCGGCTATGTTGCCAGAATCCTGGTCAGTGTATTTAGGTGACATAGGGCCCTGGGTTAGGACCTGGTGGAGCAGGTGAGCCCAGGTCCCCAACCTCCTGAGGCCAGCCAACTCCTGAAGCAGCTGCCTACACCTCTTAGGCCAGGAGCCCTGCATTTGTCTGCTGTCTGCCCAAGCCACAGGGCTGGTCAAGAACTGCCTACTGCTCTGCTTTGCCCAGAATGCCAGAGCCCCAGAAACTGCTAACTCCCCTTTAAGCCTTGCCTTTACCGATACACAGTGGTGAGGGGCATGGCCTTCCTCCCAAACTGATGGGGAAGGAGGGTCATAGACCCCTCAACTTCCATTCTCACACTAAGTGGATCCCTTTCTGGATTAAGAGCTTCCGCCCAGATTTTTAAAGGTATGCAGGAGCTGCCCTAACTGATTTATGAGCCAAATTTTCATCTTCTAAAGGGTTTCAATGGGATTTAGACTCTTAAGTTCCTAAATAACTTTTAAAATTTGGGCCTTCAAGCTTAAAATGATATACTTAGTCTCCTTGGTAATAACTGTTCAACTGGTCATATCCCATCTGCTGGATTGTTATGAACCACTACAATCTGTTGCTCAGGTTTCAATCATGACCATTCACTCACAATAATGACCCAAGGAACATGCAGTGATGCATAAGTGTGGGTAATGATAGTCTGTAATCTCTCTGTTAAAGCCATATTAACACATGCAAATTATTTTCTAAAATAAAAACACCACAGCAGTGGTCAGTCTCCACGCTTGGTGCCTGGAACATATGGATTTTTATGTAAACGTATGTAATGTAATTCATCAGGACTACTCTTAATAGGATCTACTGTGAACAGTGACAATTTATGTCCTCCCCAGAAGTGTAAGAATGAAAACTAAAACGGAATAGAGGGAGAAAGTCCGTGCTGGAAAACGAATCTATTTTTCAATCTCAAGAAACTCAGTTGTAGTTAGCATGCTTTTAAAAGTAATGTGAAAACAGAAATTAAAAAGTACCAACCCTTATACCCCAAAATATGAAAATGACCACCAGAGTTAAAACCAAATTGATAACCACTACTGAAGAGTCGTTGTAGCAGTTACTCAGAAACTTCTTACTGAAACCCACCACCACGTAATGAAAGCTAGTAACATGATTTTATCATTGGCTCAATATTCACTACTGGGAGAAAAAGAACTTTATTCTATGGCTATATATGTCTTCTTTCTTAAAATTTGGGATAGATGAAAAAACTGCCTTTTCAATAAGCACAAAAATCAGAGAAAAATACTTCATTTTATTTTTTTAAAGTAAATGTTACATGAAGCAGCATGTTTTTTTTTACTCTAGAGATCATGCTGGAAACAATCTTTACTTCATTCTACAACACATCATCAGCAAAATAAGCTGAGTGGCCTGTGAACAACTTGACTCCTCAAACAACAGAGGATAGTAATGATATGAGTCTGCAAAGGTCAGCATCTATTCAAAGGAAAAAGCTCTTGAGAAGGATAAAATGAAATAACCTTCATATACATGAGAAAAATACTTTAACTATCCATTTTATTGTATTTTCTCAGAACATGGGACTATCACTTTCTTCCCCATAAGATAAATTTTATCTTTTCAACCTCTTGTGGTTTTAGTGGGTTCAAAAGTAACATGGAATTTTTGTTTGCTTCCTTGTTTGTCTATTTGTATCATTGATGACAATGACAGCTTTGGGAATAGCACTTATGCTGAATGAACAGTTAACTAGTATGTATGATTAATTCAGGTTCAAAATACTTTTCGTAAGAAACAAAATATTGAGCATTCTTGCCTCAGGTTCTTCGATATCAAGAAAAACGTTTATGAGCGAATCCTCTTCCAAAGCAAGAAGTAAAACTAACAAGACCTTTGGCTCATAGGTCCAGGCTCCAAGACATAAAATTAAACTGCACATCTCCTCTGGAAAGGGAGGCACCTTGCCTTTGGGGCAACCTTCCTCCCTCCACAGTGGGCTAGCAGCACATTGCCTCAAGAATATTGTCGCAAGGCTGGAGCTGTACTGTGATAAATGTGTCTCAGCATGCACTGTCGGTGCCTAAAGCCTAAAAGTAAATAAAACTTTTATTGAACAATGTATGTGTCATTGCACAAACAGTTGTTTGGAGTCACTGTGGCTATGGCTAGCAGTAGTCAGATACAGATTTCATATCAGGTAAACTGTCATCCCAAGGAACCAGACAGGTTCCTTGTAGATCCAGGCAAATGGGTTTGTCAGGAGGACAAGACAGGGATAGCCTTCAAAGAAAGACTGTCATTTGCTGGAGGACTAGGTATTGTGATGATGGTAGATACAAATTAAAATGCCAAAATCTTGCATGGGGTCAAATTTACAATGATCTCTTTTATGTGAGGAGCATGCAAAGTAAAACTGGCAAAGTTAATCTAGAATTGAACAAAAAGAATACAGAAAAATAATTTTTAAAGTAGCATGTGTCCCTTTTAATTTTTTTAAATTAATAGTTATCAAGCTGATGAACTGTACATCTGATCTCTCTACATTTTCAATGAACAAGGACTTCAGACTTAAATGCCAATAAAGTGATATACATTACCCTTTTCTCCCACTCATTGTTCAAAGAATCTGTGCTTTGCTCACACAACTTCTTTAACTCCACAATCTGCTTCTCCTTAGCCTCTCTGACAACTTGAGATTCGCGAACAAGAGTTTGAACTGCCAAAAAATAAGAAAATAAACCAATTCAGGTGCTGCCGTCTACCAATATTGGCAACAAATGTAATTAGATAAGTCTAATCTTACACTTCTTATCTCACTTTGATATCTTTGTGTTCTTAAAAATATTATTTTGTTTGTGTGACAACTTCCTTACAAATGTAACACTTAAATTCCATGCCATAAAACTGGATGTTTAAATAAATATGGGAGCTCTCTTTCCACTGCAGTTTTGTTTACTTATAAAATATTTCCTGATGACTTTTTTTCTCCCTCTGTACTGTGAAAATTTGAATATGAATATATATGGAATTCTGTAAAACACACAGTAATGTATATAATATAAGAAAATTAAATACCTAAGGAAAATGCAAAAAACATTGCAACCCTAAATACCCTGCATCAAGATTTCATGCACTGCCATTTTTTCTTCAACATAACAGATCAGCAGAAAAACAATAGCAGTTTTACATATAATTCTCTAAGAATTTTCAAAAGTGACAAGTGATTTGGAGTGCCCATTTGAGGAACCGAAAAGATCCTGATTTTCAAAATTTGAAAATCAAGCCCCTTAAAATTTGTCATGTTCGGTTCCCAAATATTGAGGCACTCAAAATCACTAGTAATTTTTCAAACATCTTGATCTAAAGATTTAAAGAAACAATAAAATAGGGCTGGATTAAATGCACTGAATAATAAAGAAATTACAAATTCTCCACCCAGAATTTAAAAATAACCATTGTTTTTCTATTTTAAATTAGTTTTGGAAATCATGTGCCACTAAACTTTCTAGTTCTGATTAGAATTTGAGATCAAGTATTTCCACCACCAGAAACATTGTTTATGTGCTATTTTAGGCCCCTCAAAAAGCAGTAAGCACTAAACCTAACAAGAACATGCTGTCTCTTGACAAATTTAATATGGAAAATGGAGCGCAGAAACTCAAATGAGCATACAAATCAAATGAAAAATTAGGGTCAATCTTTGCCCACAACTCTTACTGGAATTCAATAGGAGTTGAACATGTGCATCTAAAGGTAAAATGTGGCTCTTAGTAATGAATATATACAGTATCACTATACAAAAATAGGAAATAAAAAATGTTCTGATAACATCACCTTTCTTCTCAAGCTTCCTAATAGTCTCTTCAGCTTCATTCTGTTTAGTTTTGTAGAGGGTCTTCAATACCTCAGTTTCATTATTCTTTCTATCCAAAATCTGTAGTAGAAATTACCAATACTTTAGCAAACCTGTGATTGAAGAGAAAAATATAACCCACAACCAAAGAACAATATGTGGATATGTAATAGTGGAAGAGTTTTGTTTCTATAAAAAAGTAGAATTCGAGAGATGGTTGGGCCTCATGGAGGTAATGAACCCTGTGAAATTATTATTTCCATAGTAACCAACTCCAATGTTATAAAAAGAGGGCAAATTCAGATGGGAAGCAGGTAACAGAAGTATACGAACTTCTCAGCAACAAAGATACTGTTTTAATGTAAATGGCCTTATTAAAAAAGAAAAAAGTGAAGAGAAAGAGAAAATATTACACAGACAAATAACTGATTCTGAAAAAGAATTATCTTCACAAGGCATCAAAAGCATCATGATTCCACAGATCTTGAACCTTAGTCTACTGGGTTCCCAACTGACTCTACCAGACTCATTAGCATAATGTGTTGATCTTCACCCCACCAACTCCCTGCATTGATATCTCCACCTTCTTCTCTCCCTCCACTGAATGAATCTGGCCATCCCAAAAGAGCACTACTCTTGGAGGCCAGCCATAGAAGGAAAGCAACAGATAGATAAGGACACAGAAGCCTCTTATTTGGACTTCCTTCTTCTTCTTAAAACCATCAAGATTATTTTTAAAAGCATTTCACTCTTTTTCTTTCCACACTCTCAAACAACATTAGTTATATTGACTGAGCTACTCATTAAATCACAAGAGTGAACAGTCAATGCTTCAAACCTTTTTTATTTGAACAGAATTTGGCGTGTTTACAATGGTGTTTAGTGTGCTGTTCTACTTCTATAATTACATTTTAATATAATATATATTATATACTACTTTTCATGGTGCTGAAATTCAACAAGTAAATTTAATAAAATTATTTTACTTTCTGTCCTTTCCTTCACTATTATTTGTAACATTTATGCAACAAAGAGTGTCTGATTTTTCATGACATGGTTTTTCAAAATAATGTTCTGCTTCATAATACTCTTTGTTTAACAGCAAAGAACAATCCTGTGTTTATAAAAATATACTTACCACTGAAATTATACAGATGTAACTAAATTTATACTAGGTCTAATTTGAATATTAAAACAAAAAGATGTATATTTATGTAAGTTGTTATGCTTAAGGCTGCAGGTTAAGGTGCTATTTTAATGAATATTATAAACTGAATGTTAAGTTTAACATTTATGCTCAAGTTAATATTAAAACATTTTATAGGAATTCTAAAAATTCACATCAAGCAGAAAGCTACCACCCTAGAACAGAATGTTACTCTCACTTACATTAAATGAGCAACACCATTTAACTTTTACTAAAATATACCCAACGTGAGAAAACAACTTGAAAGACAATATCTTGACAGCAGTTTGAGAAAGACGGCAACTAAGGAGATGAAAAAGCATTTAAACTATTTCTTAGTTTCACAAAGCTGTTTCCTTTAGACTCTCATCTTCGTTAGCCAGTTACAGTTACAAGCTTTGAAAACAGATGCACCAAATATGCACCTGACCAAATATTAACATCCTTTATAGGAGCCTTTGATGTGTCATAGTGTTGTATCAACTGACTTCCTCCAAGACTGTGACTCAGTTTTGAAAAACAAAACCGAGACACTCAGTAATGCTGAACCTAAATTAGGGTAAGGGCTCATGATCCTCATCCTGTGAGATACTAAGCACTCAGCTCCCATTAACTCCATGGGAATTAAGGGCAATGAGCACCTTGCAAGAAGCAATTAGCATCTCATAGTATCCGACCTCATGTGTAAAAAGAATGACACTAAGATAAATAGTATAGGCAGTGATCGTCTTTTTAATAATTTCCAACGTGGTACTTTGCAACACCGTCAAAAGAAATCCTACCTAGCCCTAAAAACCATTATCAGATGACATTTGATTGCTGTGCAGAATCAAATGTAAAACAAAACTAAGCTAAGTTTAACTGCAAGTATTCAACTCTTTGCAGCTCTGCTTATTAAAACAGCCTACTTCTTCAGGCAGTGGTATAAAATAAAGTCATAAAAGAAAGTACTGTTACTATATTGATAAGTAAATACATTTGATAGACTCATTTAAACAAATAAAATAAAAAGAAAACGTTTAAGTGACACTGAAGATTAGACTAAAACTAATAAAAACCAAGTAACACAAATTTACAAACAGAATGCTAAAATTAAAGCTGGAGTTTTAAGAAAAATAATCAGATGATGGATGGGTTTAGTTAATGATAAAAAAATCACGTATTTAAGGGTTTGCCATCAAAGGAACCACAAAAGTTGCTGGATTGTGAAGCAACATATTTGCTTCAAACACCATATCTGCAGTGTCATCACACAGCACATTAAATTATTTTTCACAGACATTTTCTCTTTCCAAGTTCATGCCAATAGCAGAGATCCCTCTTTCATATCAATTTCTGCAAACTGCAACCAACAATAAAATGTTATTTTAAAGGAAAATGAATGTTAATCTGAAGAAGCTAAAGAAATTAAATGCAACTCTTCATTATTAGGATCATATTCTATATTATACAGTTCCAAAGGGGTAGTCGTATTAGTCTAGTTCAGCAAAAATAGGGTCACGAAGCATTTTTAAAGACTAACAAATGTATTTATCAAATGAGCTTTCGTGGGAGAAAATCCCACTTCATCAGACGCTTGAAGATGGGGAACATCAAGCATCTGATGAAGTGGGATTTCCTCCCACGAAAGCTCATGGGATAAATAAATTTGTTAGTCTTTAAAAATGCCTCAGGACTCCTTGTATATTATATAGATTCACGTACAAATACATCCCTTAAAAATAATATCCAAATATTTCTTACCTTCTGAACATCAGCATCATGCTTCTGCTGTAATTTAAGCTTTTCTTCATGAAATTTAGCTTCCATTATTTTTGTTTTCATCTCCAGCTTTAAAAGAAAAAGTATTAAATAGTTACTAATTCACCTTAAACAAAATTACATTAAAGCACTTAATGATTATTCACTTTCCACAAATAGAAAACTAATCTTTTGCTTGGGGGGAGGGGTTGGGGGGAGGCAGAAGGGTTGCTATCCAATAAATGATATGAAAAATCCAGGTAGTTTTGAAGTGTTTTCATATAGTTTATTTTGTACAAATATTAACAGTTTCAAATTGCACCCACTGTTTATAAAATTGTAGAAGATTTTACCTGGTGATAGAAACAACAACTACTGTTTAAAAAGCTAAACTTATATTTTTAAACGAACAGTGCAAAGAAGTTTTAATATTTCTGATTATAGACATCAATTATGCTAAAAGCTCTTTTAAGTATTTTATTTCCAATTTATATAAAGGGTGTCCAACACTCGTGCCTATTTATTTTTGTAGGTTTCTATTATTCACAGACTTGACATTCTAAGCACATTTCCTTTAAAAAAAAAACAAGGAGTCCCATGGCACTTTTAAAGACTAACACATTTATTTATTGCATGAGCTTCCGTGGGAGAGACTCTACTTCGTCAGTCACTTGAAAATGGAAATCTTACAGTGTGGGAGGGAAAAATAAATCCAGTGAAGTGTGAGTGACAGGATCAGGTCAGACTATTTCAGCAAATCAAGCAAGTTGTTTAGATTCAGACAATATAAAACAACATATAAGAAGTTGGGGAGGTTGAGAGAGGTGAAAATCATTTTTTGTATTGAGAAAGCCAGCCTATATAGCTATTCAAACCTAAGCTAATGGTGTCAATTTTGCATATGAACTAACTCTGTAGTTTCTCTTTGGAGCTTTAATTTATAATTAATCTGTTTAATTACTGTAACAGAAATGTCTTTCGGAGAGTGAGCAGGGAGATTGAAGGGTTCCCCTATTGGTTTTTTCATGTTGCCATTTCTGATGCCAGATTTGTGTCCATTTATTCTTTTGCGAAGACACACTCCAGTTTGGCCAATGTATAAAGCAGAGGGGCATTGTTGGCACATGGTGGCATATATCACATTAGTGGATGAGCACATGAATGAGCCCTTGATGGAGTAGCCTGTTTGGATAGGTCCTATGATGGTGTCATTTCTGCAGATATGTGGTCAGAACTGGCAATGGGGTTTGTTGCAGGGATATGTGCCTGCCTTAGTGTTTCTGTTGTATGGTCTGTAGTTGCTGATGAGTATCTTCTTAAGGTTGGGGGGCTGCCTGTAAGCAAGAAGAGGTCTAACTCCCAAGGCCTGAGAGAGTGATGGATCATCTTGTAGAATAGGCTATAAATCCTAGATGATGTGTTACAGAGGTTTGGGGGCTGTAGGTGATAACCAGTGGCATTCTCCTGTTTTCTTGTCCTGTCGTAGATGTTTCTGGGTATCCATCTGGCTATGTCAGTCTGATCCCTCACTTCCCCTGGTGGGTGTTGTAGTTTTAAGAATTTCTGAGTATCCATCTTGCTCTGTCAGTCTTTCTTCACTTCCCCAAGTTCGTATTGTAGTTTTAAGAACTTCTGGGTACCTGTGGCACTGTCAACCTGTTTCCCCACTTTCCCAGGTGGGTACTGTAGTTTTAGAATGCTGGATAGAGATCCTGAAGGTGTCCGTCTCTATCTGAGGGATCGGAGCAAATGGGGTGGTATCTTACGGCTTGGCTGTAGACAATGGATTGTGTGATATTGTCCTGGATAAAAGCTTGAGGGATACAGGTAACTATAGTGATCAGCAGGTTTTTGGTATAGGATGGTGTTTATTTGTAGGATTTGTACTTGGCTGGGGGGGGGGGAGGCCATGGGCACGAGATGTTCAGCAGCAGGATGGCCTCCCCTGCAGCTGCAAGACTCCTCCTCATTTGCCCTGCCAGGATCTCAGATGTCTACACACTTGGCACCTACGGAAGTTGAGTCTCATCAGCCTCGCAGCCGTGCAGGGAGCCCTCTGCACTTCTGCTTTCACAGCCCCACTCACCAGCCAGGAGTGCGAGAGACATCCATTGACAGGGACTGTTCAGAAGCATCCAATGGCCAGGGCTCATCCTCCTCTTTGAAGACCAGGCAATGAGTCTTTGCTATGCAGGGCCAGGACCACAGCCTTCCCTGCAGCCTGCATCCCGGTGTCTTGGGTCCTTAAGCCATAGTGGTAGCCCCCAAAGCCCCTCTGACAACACTGTTCTAACCCTAACCCCCAACCATAAACCCGCCTCCTTAATTTTCAGCAACTGTAAAATAAAACTAGTTCAAAATTTAAAAAAAAAATCTTTAAAATGAAAATAATTACAAATCTATAAAGGTAAAAATTGTTCTTAATGGTCAAAATTAAGAACAACATAAAGTAAAATTCTGCCAAGGCTACATATCCGCCAATGTAGATCACTATGTAAACTGCACATATTCCAAAACAGTATATTTTAATGCAGCCAAATGCAAAGTTACCCATCCAGAAACAAGGAATGGAGGCCATATCTACAGACATGGAGTGTATCACGAAAAATAGTGACTTTGAAAAGGATCTAGGCATCATTGTAAAGCAGCAAATCAACATGAGTCTCCCATGCAATGATGTGGAGAAAAGGGTCCCGGCAGTTCTTGGACGTATCAAGAGGGGAATAGTGAATGCAGGGAGATGATTCAAACTCTGTATACCACATTAGTAAAACCAACTGGAATACGTCATACAGTTCTTTTTTAAAAGATGTTGAAGAATTGGAAAGGGTGTATACAAGAGCCACAAAAATTATTTGAGGCTTGAAGAAAATGTGGCATAGTGACCAACCTAAAAAACTCAATCCATTTTGCTCATCAAAGAGAAGACTGAGAGGTGACTTGATACAGATTATTAGCGCTTTCACAGGGAGAAAATACTGAGTACTAGAGGGCTCTTTAATCTAGCAGAGAAAGAAATAACAAGCACCAATGGTTGGAAGATGTAGTCAGAAATTCAAATTGGCACGTGTGTTAATGGTGAAGCTGATTAACTAGAGTGAAATAAAACACGCAAGGAAATAGTCTTACAGTGTTCAAATCAAGATTGCATGCCTTTCTGGAAAGTCTGCTTTAGCTAAAGACAATTTATACTTTAATTCAGTGGTTCCCAACCTTTTTGGCTTGAGGGCCACAGATATCATTTTTACAACTCTGAAGGGCCTCCAGTCTCTGCAAGCAGTCTTCTTCCCCTGCCCCCACTGCAGCCAGACAAAAATTCAGTAAGGAGATTGCCTCGTTGCTGACCTCCCGTCTCCCTGGCTGCGGCAGGGAAACCGTAAGCATCCTGTAGCCCTGTGCACTGCACCAGCGTCCATAGGCAGTGGCTCCCTTCTGCAGCCAGGGAAAGGGAAGATCAGTGCTCCTTTCCCTCTAGCTCCAGCAGGGACCCCAACACCTTTCGTCCTAAGTAGAGTGATTTGCCATGCTCCTTGCTACAGACGGGGAGGGAAGCATTGATCTCCTATCCCCCTGGGCCGGCATGGGTCTTGTAGCCTTGCAGAAACGTGCTCAGCCAGATTCCTTAGGCAGCAGCTCACTTCTCCAGCCACCAGAAGGGGAGCCATGGAAAGCCTCCACGGGCCTCAGGTTGGGAACCACTGCTTTAATTAAACAAGTTATTGGTCATAATACAGGGCTAAAAGGGTAAAACTTAATGGTTTGGAATATTCAGGTCAGACAAGCATATCTAGTAGCCTGTTTTGGCCTAAAACTTTATGAATCTATAATAATTTCATCTTCATTGCACCCACATAAAGAAAAAGCTGAAGGATGTGCATCTGGAGTTATTGATCTCACTGAAGTTGAATTAAGCATGTCTGAGTCATGTTGGAACTAGAGATTGGGCCTTTCCCTTAAATTTCAAGTAGAGCATTAAACAACTACTTAAAGAAGGGAATACCCCTGAAATTAAAAATATGCTCAAATTACTCCAGTAAACTGCAACTTTTATTAAAAGCATGTTAATCTCCTATCACTAAAATAAACTTAACTTTCTGGTGAGTAACTGACAGTGTTTCTATGCCCACGACTCTCATCTACCAGTTCTTTCCATGTCTTAAATGATGTTACAGGATGTAAGCAAGGTCTGAATGAACTATCCTTTGCCCAGCTGGTATTTGCATGAGCACTCCCATCCTGTTTAGGTGCTCAGCATGAGGTGACTGCTTTGCCCAAATGATCCCTTCAGCTGGTGGTCGGTTACAAATCACTTTAATGTTATATGCAGGGGTAAGAAAAGGTTGTTCCCTTTATGGTATGAACAAAGGGCAGCAGAACTGTGCATGGCCCGCTCTGCATGAACACTATCTGTCACTCTCATCTGAACTGAACTGGCTAACCAAGGTGCTTTGATGTCAGAGCCCTGTGAAGGTGGATAGAGAGTCAGGTCAGGTGTTCCTGGCTGGAAGTAAGGTCTTTACCTAAGAGCCCCAGGCATGGTTTAGCCTCCCCTTCTCGCTGTTCAAAGATCGAGCTAATTAAGATTCCATTAGGAATCTTTTGTTTTGTTAAGTGCTCAGTAGAGTTGAACTCATCTACTGTGGGACAGTGCTCCTGCCCAACTTCAGCACTGAGGGTCACCCACTAAGATGAAACCATGAGTGGAAACTCAAGCGATCAACCTGTAGAGGTCATAGCAGAAAAGCAGATGGTGATGGGGTGGCTGGAAGAGCAACTGGGTGGAGCTGCTAGCGGGCAACTAGCAGAGTGGTCTGAGGAGCTATGAGTGACCAGCAGGGCGGCCGGACAGTGGAGCAAGTAAGATGTCTTTCCCTCTCCCCACAACCAGGGTGGGAGGTGAATTCCTCAGATGTACCTCTAGACTCAGGGGTGGCCCTCACTAAGTACAAGTACTAGGAGTGGGGTGCTGTGAAGGGAGGGGCACATTAAAGGAACTTTTTGCTGTTGGACTTAAGAACTTGAAAGCAAAAGGAAACTGCCCCATGTACTCTGGGGTGAGTGTTTTGTTCATGGTTTTGTGTGTGTGAATCCTGCTTGCAACATTTTCCCAAGTTAATACCTAGTTCCTTTACCCCTTTTTATTAAAAGTCTCTTTTTTAGACTCAGTCTTGCTGCTCGTGAGAGGGGAAGTATTGCCTCTAGAAGGGCACAAGTGATGGTGTGCAACAATCCTAGGTTACTGGGTGGAGGCTCGAGCCGGTTGTGTGTTGAATTGTTGAAGGAAGTGCTAGATATTGTAACAAGCCAACTCCGACTGGCAGAAGGGTTACATTTTATGGGCCTACTCTAATATCATATATTGCGAACACAAAATATTCTACAAACAATGTCATGGCAACCCTTTCATGTGTTCAGAAAGAAAAGCAGATGAAAACAATTTAGACCTCAGTACATTCATCTTCATCAGAAAGCAATTGTTGGCTTATGTACTGATGTCATATACACTTTAACAGTTTGCATATGGATTTATCTCCTTATTCCTAATTAAGAAGTATTTTAGAAAACAGAGTACATAATGCCCTATCCCTGAGATAGACAGAGAACTCAATTTTTTAGTAGATATTTATCCACAGCTGAAAAGTTTGCAATGAAGTGTGAAATTTAGCCATTGCCTTAGCCTGAATATCATTCCTTTGGGTTTCTGTCATTGTTTATTCTCCTCACAGAGACTATGAAGCAATTAAACCCCAAGGCCATGTAAACATTACTGATGTCAAACATCTGTGCTGCCCCTGTTGTTTAAAGCCATGGAGGGTGATACCAACAGAAAAGCTTTTAAGTGCGTAGTCAGACTTTCCTTTTCCTCCCCTATTTTCAAAAAATCATCAACAGCAAACAACTGTCATCATACCATTGTAAAGCACTTTCAGAAACGTAGTTCTGTGTAAGCTCAAAAGCTTGTCTCTCCCCAACAGAAGTTGGTTCAGTAAAAGGTACTAGTTCACTCACCTGGTCTCTCCACCTTCAGAAAGGCAATTTCAGAAATCTTTCGTAATGCAGCTCATAATCTAAATCTCTTAGTGGCCAACCTATTACTACCATAAATATCAATTATCTAGGTGTTTCCTGAGCTTTTCATATGTCACAATCTCCATACTTATCATGCCATTATTTTTTTATATTAATTTGCGTAAATAGAACAATCTGTTTGATCTGTTTATTATCTGACACATAAACATATCACTGTGCAGATCTGTTATTTTGTGCCTGCAGCTCAGAGATACTTTGAATTCCTATTGATTGCTGTTTGCTTGTCTTCACTGAACTAATCACCTTCAGGGCAGAGGTGGCATCTTGAAGGTCTCGTGTATATCAGTATTTTGGGGGTATTTGCCAAAACTCTATGTCACTCACCAGATTTTTTTCAATGAGTGGGGGAGAGGGGACAGGAGAGCAAACTGTAAATTCTAACTTCAAAATTAGAACAAATAATGTAGGGCAAGTTATTGTTTTTAATCTCAAAATGAAATTTTCAAAACACTTGCATAATACCAAAACAAAAAAAGAAATTATTAATCCACCATGACAAGTTTAATTTTTTTATGATTATTACACAGATTTTCATTCTTTTCCATGTAATTAGTAAATGTCCGACTGAATGACATTTATTTAACACTTAGTACATAGAGCCAAGTAATAACAAACAAGAATTTGCATATATACAGGGTTTTCATCTGTAGCGCCAGAAGGGAATGGGGACCTTTTCCGTGCCAAATGCTTTGGTGCCTGACAAGACGTCAGTGATGGCACCAATGATGATTCGCTTACCTGGAGCACCTTTTTAGTTGAGTGCTTACTACTGTCTCTGAGTGCCGATGACTCAGGGCCCATGCCCTTTGAACCTGTGGGCAAGTCAGTGGCACCAGCTGCTGGCGGTCTCCGTGAGCACCAGACTTGAGAGGTTCAGTGCCAGCCATGCTGAAGATACCAGGTGAATTGGAGATAGCTTGTGGTTATCGCACAGTTCACTTTGAGGACTTCTCGCTCTCATCTTAGATGCCTTATGAAAAAGTCAGCAGTCTTCTTCAATCTCGAGTCCTTGCATGTAGAGGCTGAGGAGAAGACTCTTGTCTGCCTGGGAATTCCTGACATGGATCTTGTGGAGGTCTAAGAGCTGCTTCCCTAGACATAATCTTCTGCCTAAACTCTCTGTCCTTGTGGGAATATGGACAGAGGTTACCCTTTTGCTGGATGTGGTCCTCCCCAAGTCAACAAATGCACTTAGAATGCTTGTCCACTTCTTGAAGGCTGGTGAACCTGGCATACACCACTGAGAGGGGAAGGATCCCCGGTAGGGAAGGGTGGGGAAAAGTTTATTTTATTTGGTGGGGAGGCATAAAACAACAAAGAAAGTGAAGAATAACAATACTATAAACAAATCTAGCAGGGTAACCATATTAGTCTAGTTCAGCAAAACAAAGAAGGAATCCTATGGCAGTTTTAAAGATGAAACAAATTTATTTATTGCATGAGTTTTTGTGGGTAAAATGGGATTTTTCCCATCAAAACTCATGCAATAAATTTGTTAGTCTTTAAAAGTGCCACAGGATTCCTTGTTTATTATACTATTAACAGGATAATTAACTGTACAAAAGCAGATACAGTGCAATCCTAATGGACAGCAAAATAGCTCCGTCTCTAGCCAGGGGTAGTTTAGAAGGAACTGAGGAGAGCTAATTCAGCAGCAGAAGGACACAAGAACAGCTACTAAAAAACACCTGTACTGGATACAATGCACAGAAGAAAATACAGTTATCCTCTCTGTTTCCACAGTCCCCAAAGTACATGATAATAGCAGAACAAAGTTCATCCTTTTCACCTTCATCATATATCCTCTCTTTTAAGCCAGATAAAACAGATAAAATATACATAGAGACTTACAAGGAAGGATATAAATAGATAAAATGTTTTTAATATAAAGGAAGAGCTAAAAGCATCCTTTTTCATTGTTAAATAAAGGATTTTTGTAGTGCAATACTGACACCTAACCTGACAGTATTTAAAGTGGGCTGTATGAAAAAAAAAAAAAAAAAAAAAGAGGGGAATTAGTTTTGGTGTGGCATACAGTTCTTTTCCCCCTTTAGCAAAATACCTCCTTTTCTGGCATAAGCTTATTTATCACCCTAATTGTACTCCTTCTAACAAAAAAACAAGACCAGAAACATCCCATAGCTTAAAAGAGGGAAGAGATATTAATTGAAAAATTTCCAGCAACCTAAAGACACGAGAGCACGAGACTCATGTACATCAGGAGCAAAATATCAGCAATGTCCACAGCACAGGCCTTAACTTAAAGAGAAGTGAAGCTGACATCTTTGCTACTCCAGCATGATGCTCTAACGGCACTCTGTACATGAGAAATGATTGATCTTTAGGCCTTCTGCAAGAGTTATAAGAAGGCTCATAGCCTGTGTCCTTTACCTAAGCTATTTAGAGTAAAGCTGTCTGAGGGATTACAGGAGAAAAATCTCAAGATTTAAAGAGGTGGGCTGCTTCACTGTTAATGATTTTACATATAATATCTTATCTCAAATTACTGACTGGGAGGTTAAAAACTACTGTATGTGTAAGTGGCACCAGCAGAGAAACAAATGACTATCATAAAGTTTACATGGCCACACCAAAGGATTTTGCAAACAGTTTATCAAGGAACAAGAAGAAGGTTTCCTCTGGTGAAAAGTAAGGTTTCCTTCACAACTAAAGACTTCAGGAGAAGTCCTTGACTTTGTGTGACCGGATGATCAAGTTTACTCATAACATAGCCTTTCCTCCGGGGCCTCCAAAGTCTCTAACTATTAAACAAGGGTGCACCTCTCAGGGGTTTGATTCACTACATTTGATGAATCTGGGTTTCTATATAAATAAACAAGGAATCTGTGAGAGTTAGGCCTATGAATTGTTTCTGTTATATGTAAATTACATTTTTGCTCTGTGTCGACTAGGCCATAGTACTTCTCCAATATTGAGCTTACATTTTCCAAAATGATTCTTTTAGAGAGCACAGATATTGCTTTTGGCTTACCTTTCTACTTGTTTAAAATTTGTAAAACTGTCTCAGTATTTTAAAATCCTACAAATTAAACAGTCATAAATAATATTCTTCCTAATAGAACATAATGTACAATAAAAGCAGCTTTTCCAGCTGGAATTTGCATTAACCTTGAGCATTTTTCTTGATGTTTTTCAAGTGGTATCGAATGTATCAGTACAATTTAAAAAATCTCTTCAAATGATTTCATTCACACATGGAATACACATGGTACTATAATGTTACATATGGGAAGAAATTAAAATTAAATTAACTTATTCAAAATACTGCTGCTATAGAAATGATTTTGGTAACTGTCATTTTAAAACTGTAGAAATAGCTTTGGTCTAAACCCTTAATCTGGTAATAATTTGATCACCATAGATTACTGAAATTACGCAAAGTTTCACAGATATAAAGGGTCTACATTTGCATGGGTCAGACAACTCACAATTTGTAAAGTTAATTATATGTCTCAGTCTTTGCAAGACTGGTGCCTTAACTCAGCAAAAATAATATTGCAATTCAACAATTTTAAGAATATTCCAAGATCACAAAAAAAAAGACCTTTGATATGCAGCTCCTTTTCTAGATAATTGTATTTTAATAATTAAAATCTAGTTTTCACCAGGAAGTTAAAATAAGAAAATTAAAATTCCACTAGGCAAATTTTTGAATATTTAAAATTCTGTTTTTAAATTAATGAAATCAGGGCCTCACATATTAATTATTTATATGTAGGTATATGGATTTCTTTCTCCTTTTTAACATTTTTGTAAAGGACATGTTTATAGTATAAACAATGTGATATCCACTCAAATTATGAATTAACAGGACATGATTTTTAAATGTCCCAAATGTAGAGCCACGCAAAAGTGTTTGCTCTAAAGATGATCTTATATTCTATTTCCCACTTATTTTCCTAACAAGAAAGTATCTAATATTTTTTCTCAAATTCCCCAAGGCATTAGCTTGAATATAGACTTTGCATCATTTTGTACTTATAAATTAATTAAAAATTTAGAACCATTGTCACTTCATTATTTATATATAGATCTGTTTCATGTCTTTCAAAAAGAAAATGCCATCTAAAGTTTTTGTTTTAATTTTTCATATTATCAGGGATTTCAACTTTAAGGGTAACATTTTTAAATGATTTTCTCCCACAAAAGCTCATGCGATTAATAAATCTGTTAGTCTTTAAAAGTGCCACAAGACTCTGTTGCATTTTTAAATGAATTAGCATAGTTTTGTCCCTGATCAAATTTCATCATTTGAAATAATTTTATCCACATAAATATCCATTAAAGGAATAATCTTGTTAAAATGCATTTTAATGCCATAGCACATCACGTTAAATATTTTAAGGAATTCTTAAATATTACAGTAGAACAACATTCAATAGTTTTATTTGGAGTGACAACTGTCCCACTTACACATAACACATACTCACTGCCACTGTAACAAAGACACTTGAGGATCAGTTAAAAGCTAAAAAGCCTGAAACATATTTAACAATTGTCAGAGACTGCATGCAGCAGCAACTTTCAATAAACAGACTAAAAAAACCAAATAACAGACAAATTGCATCATCTTTAGGGCTTAAGGTTCCAGTCCTGAAAGGGGATCCATGCAAGTGGAACCTTGCGCTCATGCACAATTTCAAAGGATGATAGAGAAAATTCAGCCCAAATTCCAGAATCAGGGCCAAGTGAAAAGTTCCAATTGCACTCAGTTCTGCAAATTGCTGAGCTCCCATTGAAGTAAGAGGAATTTGGGGGTTCTCAGCACCCTACAGGACTGAAACCATAGTGAACAGAGAAGCAAACAAACAGACAATTATCCCACTACCTAAATCAAATTATTTGCCAGTTCATCTGCCATCCCAAACACTAGTTAAGAAATAGAAACCCCCATGATTTCCCTAAAGAGCAGAAATTAGAAAATAAACAATGCTAACCCAGCTTCTATGCACCAATAGAATGTATAACAGAAATCTGCAGATTTGCCTTTTATTTACAAATATGATTTATTGTGTATGCCATCAATCTATGAGTCGGTGTTGAGTTCCATTCATCTTTGTATCTACTAAAACATCATAAACAACTATAGCTACTACATTCATTTTTCATACATTTCCACACATAGGCCATTATATTGCAATTAATCTCAGAATTTCTACTCCACTTTTTTATTATAGAAAATTATACTGTATATGGAAAGGAATTTTTTTTAAACTACTTTGAGGTGTAACAGATTAATAATGCTGCTAGAGATTAATTCCCAGCTGCCTGAAAACCATCTGGACATTCTGCTGGTTAAAACACAGGTCTGAATTGCTAACCCATCTCTTTGATCTCTCTCAATGTCTCCAGTGCACGTGTACAATAAGTAAAGACATACGTCACTATTGTGGCACATACAGCATTGTTAAGAAATCTATTACCAGCAATATCAATATTAGTAAATTTTAAAAATCACAAAGCCAGGTTATAAAAATGTTTCTCACCCTGGCAGGTACATTGAATGTAGATCTATTATTTCTGTGCCATGTCAGTCTACCACTAAAATTGGTTTTACTAAGATCAACACTGAAGGGGTACCAACAAAGTAGATAAAATGTCTAAAAAATGAGATAAAAGTAGATAAAATTATATAGTAGATAAAAATTAGATAATAAGTAGATAAAATAGATAAAAATGAGATACACAATAGATAACCAGATTTTGCGGCTATTAAGTCAATGGGACTCCTTTTGTAAGTAAAGTTTTGTAGGAACAACCCTGTAATTGATCAGAAATCACATGAACAAAAGCTATAGTTTTGTAAACAGAAAACATGACTCACAAATCTATTTAAATTTTTTCAGGGTGTAAGCAAGCATGTGGACAAGGGTGATCCAATTGATATAGCATACTTGGACTTTCGGAAAATCTTTGACAAAGGTCCCACCCCAAAGCTCTTATGCAAAGTAAACAGTCATGAGATAAGAGGGAATATCCTCTCATACATTAGTACCTGGCTAAAAGATAGGAAATAAAAGGTAACAATAAACAGTCAATTTTCACAACAGAAAGAGGTAAAAATTGGGGTCCCACAAGGATCTATACTGAGACCTATGAAATTCAACATTTTCATAAACAATCTAGAAAACAGCCAAGTGGCGAAGTTTGCAGACAATACAAAATTGCTCAAAATGATTAAGTCCAACACTGACTGCAAAGAGTTACAAAATAATCTCACAAAACTGGGTATCTGCGCAACAAAATGTTAATAAGTACTAAGTAATACACCTTGGAAAAATAATACCAATTATACATATTATTCATACAAAAGGATGAGGTGTAACTTAGCTGTTACCATGAAGAAATAGATCTTGGAATCAACATGGATAGTTCTCTGAAAATATCTGTTCAATGTGTAGAGCAGACAAAACCGCTAAGAGAATATTAGGTATCATTAAGAAAGAGACAGCTAAATATCATAATGCCACTATATAAATCCATGGTAACCCACACCTTAAATACTATGTGAAATTCTGGTTGCCTCCTCACAAAAAAGTTATATTAGAATTGAAAAAGGCACAGAGAAAGATAGCAAGAATGATAAGCAGCATAGAACAGTTTCCATATGAGGAGAAATTAAAAAGACTGGGATTGTTCAGTTTAAACCAAGAGCCAATTAGGCGGCAATATGACAGAGATCATGAATGGTGTGGAAAAAGTGAATACAGAAGTCTTATTTGTCCCTTCACACAACACAAGAACCAGGGATCACTCAATGAAATTAAAAGGCAGCAACTTTAAAACAAACATAAGGAAGCACTGTTTCATGCCATGTATACTCTACCTGTGGAAATAGTCACCAGGGAATATTGTGAAGGCCAAAAATATATATGGGCCATGGTGATCAGGGATGCAACCCCATGCTCCAGGTGTCCCTAAATCACCAACTGCCAAAAGCTGGGATTGTCAATGGGAATGGATCACTCAATAATTGCCCTGTTCTGTTTATTCCCCCTGAAAAATCTGGCAGACTGAAGACATGAGATTTGGCTAGATGGACCATTGGTCTGATCCAACATGGTCTTTCTTACGTTCTAACATACATGAAGCACATATACACCCCACATATAAGAATTGTAAAATGGAGTAAAAGTAACTACAATATAAACCCCATTTTTGTCCATCATTTCCTCCAATCTCTACAAATATTAGTTTCAAAACTTTTAATAAACTTAGTAGTTTGATGAAACACATAGACCAATGCTTTTTTCTTCTCCTAGAAAAAATTATTCTTTTCCTTTTAAGGCTAAACTGGGTTCATGAAAGATTACTTTTTATACACTGGTGACTGGGCCTGGATCACACTTACCTTGTATTTTCAAAAATTCTTTACCTTTGAATTGATGGGGTAATTGATCGCAAATGTCATGTGAGCAAATGCCTTTCTTAACCTGCTCATAGTTCACATATTATGGAGTCCAAACTCAGCCCTTTTCTTGGGGCGTGGTTTTACTAATAAATACAGCGACAATATAGAGCAACAAAATACAGCTCAAACTTTCTTTTACCCAGGCTTGGAGCTCTTAAGGTTCCTCATGATCATGTGTGTTATATTTATTTACACACACTTACCTCATTATAATGCTCCAGAAAACAATTCTGAAGGCGTTTATTACATTCTTGGCAAAAATCACAAAAATATCTGTTTTCAATGAAGAGAAAATGTCTAATCTGTGATGTAACCCAAAGCATAGCAATTCTAATTATACTTTGTTAGAAGCTCAGTTTAATTACAAAAGTCATCTTTTAAAATGCTGTCTTCATAACAGCTTTCATGAATTGCTCCTAATCCAGTATGCATTAAATTTGGAATTTGTATTATTTAAATGCCTCAAATAAATTAAGAGGAAGAATCAAAACCTTTAAAAAGTTCACACTGACCACTTCATAAAATTAATGAAAGGAGAAGCCGGTCTGGTGAGCCACCCTGTCAGGCTTAAGATCAGAGTTCCTGTCTCTTAGTCCTCTGACCAGCCTTTCACAGCTTGATGTATTTCTTCCTCTTGATTCTTGTTCAGTGTCCATTTTCCTTGAATTTTTTTTTTTTTTTTATCATTTTTATCTTTCTAAAATGCATGTTCACTTTTCTTCTACAGCTCCCTGGCTTCTTTCACTTGACATTTTAATTATCACTGTTCTCTTTAATCTGAATCCCAGTTTCCATGGCCCTCTCTGCCCTCCATACCCATTTCTTCTCTCTCCCCTAAAGGAGAGATGGTCTGAACATTTTGCCAATACTCAAAACACAGGTCGAAGTGTCCACGAGGTGACAGGGTAACTCTGTTTTCAACATCTCAAATCCTGTAGATATTTAACTATTACAATATCACAGTACCATGATGATCATGCTTAGATGCAGATGAATCATTGTTTTTAATATAACAGTAGCACCAAAATGTGCTAGGCTCTAAAGAGAAAGAAAGTCAGTCCACATCATGAAAAGCTTATAATCACATAGTACACACATGTCATGTGCAATCTAGCATATGCCTACAGAGAAATTAGAGGATGGTTGTTACAAAAATAAGTTCATATGGTCACTCAGTAGCCATTTTTTGTACTGAATATGTTCCTCAATATGTAGAAAATTCTCTTCATCATCATCCATCCAATTCCTAATCATAAAATCCCCTTCCAGGGAAAAATAGCCCTTTCACTGTATCCTTCACTGCTGTCCAGTTCCCAGCCACTATTCAGCCCTCTTCAACATGTACTCCCCTCACGGCAAACCAGGATAAATTGTCCTGCAAATATTCCATACCTCTCAAGGATAATTAACCACTGCCTTTAACACAAGTTCCTCTCGCCACCACATCATTTCCAGATAAGAGAAGCCCACACATTGTATTCCCCTCCACACTCACCAGCCATGTAGCATACAGTTTCTCGAGGGCACACATGACACAACAGGTAAAGAAACACCTGCATGATACTTCTAAAGTCCAACACATAACAAAAAATATAGTACGGGAGTCTGAGATCAAAACATGAAATCTCAGGACCATAACCATGAACAACAGAGAAACTGCAAAAACTAAACTTCTCCTTACTTAGAGGCACAAGGTGGATGAGGTACGAATATCTCTTACTGCAGTGGTTCTCACTCTTTCCAGGCTGGCGTACTCCTTCCAAGAGGCTGATATATCTTGCGTACACCAAGTTTCACCTCACTAAAAACTAGTTACTTACAAAATCAGACATAAAAACACAAGAGTGTCACAGCACGCTATTAGTGAAAACTTGCTTACTTTCTCAATTTTACCATATAAATTAAAAAATAAATCGTGATTCCAGGTTGCAAAACACTGGTATAGTATATAGAGTTGTATTAACAAGTCATTGTCTTTATGTAATTTTCGTTTGTACCAACTCTGCTACTGGTTTTCATATATCCTGCTGTAAAATTATCTAGATGAGTTGACGTACCCCCGGAAGACCTCTGTATACCCCCAAGAAGTATGCATATCCCTGATTGAGACCCACTATTTTAGTGAACCATCGTGGGCTGATGAGAGAGAAAATCTTTTGAGTGACACAGAGCTCTTCCTCAGGTCTGGGAAACAAGCTCCCAGCATCACAGGAAAATACAAGCTGGAAAAGATCGTTTAGCGTATGTAGGTAGCACATATTGTAAGATAGAGTGGTCCTTTAACACTTCTGCAGTCATAGAACTCTGTGTGGCTTGAAAGCTTGTCTCTCCCACCAACTCAAGTTGGTCCAATAAAAAATATTACCTTATCTAATAACGTGGGACAGATATGGATACAATTACAATGCATAATTCCCTTTCTTTGTCACACAAGTCAGACTTTATAACATAGTTGTTACACCCTGCATATACCCTTCAATAACTGTCCCATTTACAATATAAGTAAGCAGCCATGGAAAGCACTATAGAGAATACAATTAAACTATACTCAAGCCCTGTAAATATTTTACAGTAGAATCCATGTTTGTACTATAATATCCTTCAGATTAAAAGAATAAATAAATAAAATTTGTCTCAACAAAATTTTTATTACCACACAGGTAACATTAGAAAAGCAGAATGTTAAGTGACTTGAAATATTCTTCCTTCAGATCTGTTTAGTTTTAATTTATTGTTTTTAGATACCTTGCTTATTGGGAAAAAAATCCATTGCAGAGAGAGATAATAAATACAATAAAGATAAAAAATATACTAGCAAAGAATAAAAATGTGAAACTGAAAAAGTATGGAATAGTAACCCTCTAAAGAAAGTAATTCCAAAACAAAGTATTTTATGTCAAGAAAATTGATTGGGGGCTACCCACAGCCACTAAAATAATAGTGGAATTATATGAATAGATTTGTTCTCTATTCCACAAGAGTTTCAAAATCAAATCTTAACAACAGTTGGTTTTGTGTTTTTGAAAAACATAAATATGGACTTCACTCCTTTTTTCACTCTACGGGTGGGCAGCATTCAGGACGGGTGGAGGTGAAGTTCAAAGGGAGTTTGACTATTCCTCAAAATGAACCATTCCTGCCATCTGTTCTCAGTTGCTCTGAACTGCTGAAAACTGATCTGCCCTTGGTTTCTTGCCTCTTCCTTGTTTGAATCGAAGATTTTTCAGTGATGACAGTTTTCCAAATGGTTTAATCCATGTCAGAAGCATTGGAGGAGAGAACTAGTAAAAGCCGCCACCTGATGATGCTCATATTTGAACAATTCTCTGATGTGGTTATCATTGAAAATGGCCATGTGTTTGGCATTACAGAGTTAAAACAGGTGCAGGGATGGTTTATGAATGAAGGGCTAAAGGTTAAATGCAAAAAACCACAGTTATTGTACTCAACTTTTACCACAAAGAAGTTGAAAAAAGTGAAATCTTAAGAAAAACTGTCCTTTGTACAGCATTACTTTTCGGTTAATATATTTCCATACTCTAAATGAAAAGGCCTCGCTTTTTAATTGAGCCTCATAGTCAAACTAAGAAGAAAACACATTTAAGCCTCCAGGTTAATAGTAAGCACATGTCGATTGTGAAATACTTTCTATAACCTTTCAAGTTAAAAATAGCCCATAATACAGTACCATTAGCAAAAGGGACTGGATCCCACACGGTGTGGTTTCCAGAAGATTTAGCAATTCTACAGAATAACTTTGTCGAATGTTTTACAGTGGTTCATAGTGTGAATTCCTGCTATTTTCATGAGTTCACAATATTATCCAGTTGACAACAGAGTACTTCTGATTATATATCGATTCCACCTCTAATAAAATCTTGTCTTACCATGTTCTGGCAGAATTGGTAGTTTTGAATACTGCCAATCCAAAGAACCAGGCAATACTAAAGCAAAGTAGGAAAAGTAACATCTACACAAGGCTGGTCAATGTGATTGGTGGAGAAAACCTCTAGTATGAGTACCGAATTGAATTAGCTTTTCAGATTCCTTCGCTCATTAGTCATGGAAAAGATGGCGACAAACCTTTTGTAACTGTTATTCTTTGAGAAGTGTTGCTCATGTCCGCGCATGCCATGTGCACCAGTGCCAGAGAATTTTCTCTCAGTGGTATCCATAAGGCTGGATATAGCGCCCATTGAGGTCGAGATCCTTATGCGTCAGTATAAGGGCTGCTACTGGTCCCCCTCCCTCTCAGTCCTTTCTTGCATGAAACTCAGAAAGCAGGGTGGGTCATGGAATGGACATGAGTAACACCTCTCAAAGAAATACAGTTAAGAAAGATTAGTAACTGTTTTTTCTTCTTTGAGTGCTTGCTCATATCCTTTCCATGTTAGGTGACTCACAAGCTGTGCTTCTGAGGGTGGGCTAGGAGTCCATAGATGTGCCAATTGCAACATAGCTCTGCCAAAGCTAGCTTCATCCCAGGCCTGCTGAGTGATGGCGTAGTGGGACACAATCAATCCAAAGTATGGACTGATGACCACATCACAGCCCTACAGATGTCCTGAATTGGTATCTGCACTAGGAAACCTGATGATGATCCCTGTGCTCGTCGAATGAGCTGTCACAATAGCCAGAGATTAGACCTTTGCCTGCTCAGAACAAGCTTGGATGCAGGTGGTGATCCAACCAGGAGTTCTTTCATCCTGCCAGACACAGAGATAAAAAGCTGCATAGACCTGTGGAAGGGCTTGGTCCTTTCAGTATAGAAGGCTGGGCCCCATGTAACATCTAAAGTACGTAGCCACCTTTCCTCATCGGTGGTATGAGGTTTTAGAAGGAAGATAGGCAGAAATGTGTCCTGATTGATGTGGAACTGGGACACCAACTTTGGCAGGAAGGCCATGTGAATGGGCAGCTGGACCTGTTCCTTGTAGAAAACCATACATGGGGTTCAAAAGTCAGAGCCTACAGTTACCAAGGCTCAATGAGAAAGAATATATATACAGAAGGAACGGCAGAGACATCACAATAAAGTAGATTCAAGCACATCACAAAAAGATTTACCAGTTACAGTATTAAAGGATTTGGTTTTATAGTACAAGGAATAATGTGCTCCAAATTGTACCTAATAAGAGTGCAAGTTCCATCCAGGGGTTCTACTAAGCTATCAGCCGTAAGAGTAAAGCTTGAGTGGCTTGTTCAGGTTACTAGAATCCATTACGCCCTGAATTTATGTGCGTAGGAAGTAGTACATTATTTAATGTAATACATATTTTCAAAAATAATTCTCACAGCCTAGGTCTCTTGTCCACTTCCCACACCCCATGCCATCTTTCTCCTTCAGCCTTCCAATATATTCCAGATATCATTCTTAGCTTCACAGATTGGTTTGGTGGGAGTTAGCAGAAGAAAAAAGGAAGTCATTGATGTTAATGCTATATATAAATTTCCAAAAGCCCATATTTTGTAGATACTGACGAACTAAAATACAGTGGTGGCCCTTCAGGACATTGGCAAAGTCTACTTAAATTAAACAGACACAGTTACTAGAATCTGTATTATCTTATAATTCAACAGGACCCCTCACATGTAAAGTTAATAATGTGTAAATATTTGCAGGATCAAAGGAAATTAATCCACACATTTCTAAAGCGTTACCAATGCACAGTTTTCCTTTAAATACTGAGGGTCATAATTTTCCTAAATTGTTGTAAAATAAATTATTTGCTTAGTACAAACTCAGTGACCTTGAAATACATTGTTTTAATCAAGATTTCCAGCATAACCAAAATGATACAACTCTATATACAATTGTAGAAAGACAACAGAGTCCTGTGGCACTTTTAAAGACTAACAGATTTATTAATCTGTTAGTCTTTA
>ML685805.1:5947024-6006839 GCA_007922175.1 Pelusios castaneus | reverse complement strand
AATAAATCTGTTAGTCTTTAAAAGTGCCACAGGACTCTGTTGTCTTTCTACAATAGCTTCTACAATAGACTAACACGGCTACCCCTTTGGAATTTAACTCTATATACAGTTTTGGTCATACACCTTCTCTTCTGAGAAAGAACAGACATTACTGATCAAATCATCACATTTATTTTTCTAGAATGAATATTTTTTAGGAAGTCTAAAGATCCAGATACTTCAGAAGTATCTTACCTCTTTTTCATGCATGCGAAACAGCGACTGTTCATCACGAAAAGTGCTAATTTTTCCCAAGCACATTTTGGGTGTTATCTATTGAATGAGAAAGATCATATTAAAAGTTAAAATGATTCTCCTTAAGAGAATGCTTTAAAGTTGAAAAATACAAAAGGCAACTTACAAGCCTGCCTCCATAAACCATCAAGGCAATATAACACCTACCAGAGACAGAGGTATGGGCTTCTCTCGCAAATATCTTGGGTTTTCTAGCTGGAAAACAAGACATTATACAACAGTACCTTACTGGTCATGTGGCATAGCTTTTTTCATAATTTTTCCTTATAAAATAAAACCGGGTACAGTATGACTGCACAAACAAATGATCATAAATAAAACTCATTGTAAAAAAATTCATTAAAAGCACTGTACAAGTACAGCAGATCTTTCACTCATGAATTTTAAGCACTGAATTAGAAACATTGTGCATAAACCACTTCCTCTCTCAGACAGCTATATCTTGCTTAATTTTCTCTAATGAGGAGATTCAAACATCACATCACACAAAATGCATAACATCCAGGAAACGCTTTCAAGTATGTAATCTGTAAAATGTGATACGAAGATTTGGAATAAAAATGTGACTGCAATACTCATCTAACAACATTAAGTCCTTTATTTTTAGGAAAAATTTAATTGATCTATCAGGCACGGCAAATATGAAATATATCAAATGCCACATTTTAAATTTATAAATGAAAAAAGAGGCTTAATCTCGCTATAATTTCAATCTGACGCTATATTCTTCATTTCACGTCCTAGAATATATTATATTTTGTGCTGCTAAAGAGCTGTCACATATCACCCCAGCAGTGGCTATAATTGAAATAAGTACAGTTTCATCTTATTTTACACACACATATAGTTTTTAAACATTCTGGGTTCAATTTGGATAAAAGGTGTTATCTACATTCAAGATCATCATTGTAGCCATGAGAATAGTTTAAAACATTAAACCCTTTTTCTAAATAACCCATCACTATTTATTTTGCAAGAATTTATTATAGCAAACCAACCAGATCTTTTTTTAAACAAGGTTTCCTGTGTGAATTAATGTGTATTTCAGAAGAAAAATCAAAGTTCAACTTTCTATAATGGCCACATCCATTTATTAAAACAATGAGGACATTATTTCCTTGTTATCCATTTTCATCATAAAAACAGTGATTGGACATGTAAATAAGTCCACTAAGGTCTTTCCCAAAAATATTCTAGCATAATGGAATTAAAGGAACACCATCATCTTAAAAATTATGTGGGCAGTTACCAATTCATATCGGATTGACAACAGATATGATTAGACAATGGTGAACAAAAGAAGCCCCTTTATCCCTGATGTAAGGAAGGGAGATAAAGGAAAAATAATATATATTAGTGTGGTAGAGAAAGTAAAGGGAAATGAGGGAAAGAAAAGGAAAGCAGGAATAGACTGAAGGATAAGGAGAAATAAAAAGAGAGCAAACACACAAGATATGAAAAACAGAAAACCTAATAGGAGGACGAGGACAGGGAGAGAGACAAATGAGGACGCTCCAATGACAAACTTTGTAGCAATAGTTCTCTATTAGTGTCCCTACCTCTCTAATCTCACCCTGCACCAGCACAGATCTAGAATTGAGCCAAGAGCCTTCCATAGATTCCTTGGGAAAAGGCACTCTTTGGCCCCATAGCTATTTTCTTGGGGCTGAACGTGCATACTCTAAGCTTCCATTAACTTCAAGGAGAGTTATGAGGAAACTAGGAATGCAGGACCAAGTTTCAAGGATGTAAATGCTTTTTAAATGCTCTGAACTTTTCATATAAATTGTTTAGAATTTTTCTCAACTTTTTAAAGATAAAAACTGTTTATAACATGGTAAATATTTACAACCAATTTACAGTCTGGGCATGAAATGCAATAATTTTCAGCCTCACTTTATTTCAGCGTTACAATAAATATGGTATATGCTACTTGTTTATAAAGGAGAGAGGGGGAGAAATGTGGCTCTAATATGTTATATGGCCTAAGTCACATTTTCTGATTTTGTAACAGCAGCCAGATGTGCTTTGAAGTTAAATGTTCCCACTTTGCTACTTGTTTGTGGATTACATCCACTTGAACTGATCTGTAAACATTTAATGTTTCAACATTCATTCCTTTCATGCTAGTCTTCCGCAAAACTTCTTGTTCCCAAAATTATACCACATTAAAGGAGGAATATCATAATGAAGAGTCCTCCCACCCCGCCCAAAAAGAAGAAAAATCTTGTATTTTTGAGAAACAGGCAAACTTAAAAATAATAAGTAAAAGGTCAAAGACAAATCAAAATACATATGCATGATGTTGAAGGTTTGCCATGAGTAGAATAGTAAATCACATGACAACCTTTTTGGGGGTATGGAGCAAGTGGGCGTTTTAACAAAATACATCTTTATTTGCCCTGAAGCTGAACTCTCATTTGCAAATCCCTTTTTTAGTACACATTGATTTTTTCAAACAATGTTTTGTAGAAGAGGTTTCAGATTATTCTATTCTGCCCATTACTCAAACAAACAATTATAAGTTTGTATGGTCACTTTAAAACACTCACAAGCCAACAGTGTGATGGTGGGAAAGCTAGGGAGGATCCCCTTTTAAAAGACACTCTGAACAAAGAGTAAAAAGACTTTGAAACTATCCCCTTTTTGAAAATGAATGGAGCTGTGAGGCAGAGCAGGAAAATCAGCACATAGCAAGAAAGAACAATTCAGTCAAACGGTCAAGTTTCAGAAGCATTGACTGACAATTTCAGCTCCCTATCCACCAGTACCTATAACGTAAAGCTTCCAACACACAATACAGGAGAAACACTAACGCACAACACACACAGTTCAAAAGGGCTGGCTTTTCAGGTGAAAAAAAGTGAATCCACTTTACCTTACTTCAGGCTATCACATTACAGGCCATAACCTATAAAAAAATGGTATGTTCTGTATTTCACTAGGTATTGAAGTTACTTTGTATACTTCCATGAACAAATACACATTAAAACTGATAAACTTTCCAAGGCATGTTTCACCCATTTACCAAAATGTGTTTCTACACCTCTTTAACACATCACTGCCACGCCAATGAACCTGAACCAGAACCCTCAACATAATGAAGAGGCTTCCACTGAATCAGGCCCCAATTACCTTACACAAACTGAAATTTTCATTACTGAATATTGTTCTAAACTGGATGCTGCTGTCAAAAGGTGGGAGACATTAACAGTGCTGTGAAACCTTGCTCATGCAACCTATCAATGTAACAAAAGCACAGAACCACAGCTGCAAATAAACCCACATCAAACCAGCTGACATGACTCAATGGTTTTGCTAAATATTTGTATAATGCCATGAATATAAATGGCTACTACATTTTATTTTCATTTTTACTTCCTACTGCACAATAGTGCTGCGTAAAAACAAAAACCAAAACGAAGCAAGTATTTAATTTGGGTTTTGCTCTATTTCTATTTTAATGCCTGGAATTTTACACCATCACATTGCTATGCAGTCAAATTCCAAAGGGGTAGCCATGTTAGTCTATTGTAGAAAGACAATGTTGCATTGCTATGCAGGACAGTAAGGTGAAGAGATCACACATACATATGTACATACTGAGTTAGTGCAAGCATGTACTCTCTCCCCTCCTCCCACTTTAAAAAGGTGGGCAAGGAGGAGAAAGGCAGGGGAAGAGAACCCACTAATGGTCTACCAAAAGAGAAGAGCTGGCATGATGGAGGAACTACATTGCACTCAACAGACTTCTTCCCCCAAAAGCAAGGTGGGAGCAGGAAAGGAAATGTGATTTTCAGTGTCAGTTCCTTCCCCAGGGCCCCTCATGGACAGGGACAGCTGCACACCACTCCTTACAGGAAGTTTAGCATAAGACTCAATCTAACCCCTAAATCTATAAAATTATAACCAGGTTCCCTAGCCGTTTTAAGCAGCAAATATAACAGAAATGGCTAAAAATCAATGTTCCATTGTCCCACTCCTTCCCCCATCATATTTTTTTGTGTGGAAACCACTATTAAGGAATATTTTGAAAACAAAAGTAATACTTGACTTACTGCAGTTCAATACTGGAGTTGAAAGGTATCTTTTAAGATTTAGGGAAAACATTTGGATCAGCAGGCTTACTGCACATTTCCCTGTAAACTTCTTCAAAGAGAAAGCATGTTTGGTTTTCAAAACAAGGATGGAAAAACACACATGAAAGAGTTAAGAACACTTAAGATTTTGAAATGGTAAACAAATAAACTGAACTTTGACCTAAATTCTTACTTTAATCTAACAAACCCTGTCAGCCAGCCTGTTTGCTACAGAAACAAATGCTTAGTAATTTCAGGAAATTTAAGTATGGACATTCTCATCAAACATAATTTGTAGTGAAGTACATGTAAGATTGCAGCTGCAATCTTGGAAGAAGGTCATTAAAGGATTTGAAGACCATCAGCGCCGAAGCTGAATTTATTTTCTGAAATCACAATACCACTTAGAGGTCACTGTGGGAAAGTTTTTACCATTGTGCTATCCTCTAACACCACAACATATGTAGTAGGAATGTTTACAGGAAGAAACAGAGAGAAACTAAGAAAACTGAATTATAATATAAAATCATATGATTTATAGAATCTCAGATTAGGGCTGGAAGGGACCTCAGGTGGTCATCTAGTCCAATCCCTTGCACAAAGCAGAACAAAACCCAACTGAATCATCCCAGCCAAGGTTTGTCAAACCACACTTTAAAAACCCCGAAGGATGGAGATTCCACCACCTCCCTAGGTAACCCATTCCAGTGCTTCACCACCCTCCTATTGAAAAACTTTTCCTAATATCCAATATTCATGTGCATTTCCTATCCTGAACCATTGTGTTGCATTTCACTGACACATCAAGGAGCCACCATAGCATACTTCAGAATTGGCTCTACTCACTGGTAGATGAAATGTGGGATATGAAGCCTATTTCAATGTTTACAAATTGACTTGGGGGATCTGGATGAAAGAAATTACAAAAGTATCCATTTATTAGCATTAGTTCAGTTATACTGCATTAAGTACTATTTCTCAAATTGTTGTTTTATTGTCCATATAGCGTCTCACTCTAGAAAGTTAACCAACAACTTGGCTCACATCAGAGAAAAGCACTAAAAAAGTTCCCAAAGGTAATTATAAACAGTTACTTTATATAACAAACTTCTTTTCCTTTAAATTAAATGTATTTTACTCTCAATCTATAACCAATATTTCTAAAATATTAGTAAAACCAAGATGTAGTCATTCGCAAAATGTATTAAAAGTTGTGACCGTATACTACACTCTTTATGCTGCTGTATACCATAGAAAATTTTTTTTTTTAACAAATTCTAAAATAAGCTACAAAGGACAAAATGAGTTCAAAGCAATGTAATTGGCGAGTTGAATTCAACTAAACTTACAGAAGGCAAAGTTTTTTCTACTATTACTACCAATTCAACTTCAAGGCAGCAAAACTTAATCAAGGACAGTCCCATGTTAATTTAGATAAAACTCAATAAGGGCTCTGAAAGAGACTATTATAATGTATCTTAAAAAGTCATCTTAGATTAATGTTCCATTTATGAAAGGCAAAATTTATTAAGATCACAAGCCTACTTCTTTTCAAATGTATTCAAACATAACTAAAATCTGAAGAGCTAAAATAATACAATGTTTGATACGGATATTCAAGTATGCTCTAAGTCAAATGGGACAATAGTATTACTAGCAAGAAGCAGCAAAATGGTTAAGCTAACCTATGTGATACTTCTTGATACAATAGATGTTTAAATATTTTTCTTGTAGAGGAAGACATTATTGATATTATAAATATACTTTGAAGCTTTCATATCATAACACTTGTTAAGCATTAACCTCTCCATTTGGTTCAGAAATCATAAACACTGACTTCTCTAAACAAAGGATTTCATGATAGTTTGGATAAAAAGCCATGTTCTGCAATAAAAAGACATAAGTACACTCTAAAAATAAAGGAAGAGTCTATCAGGGCCAGATATCAAGAAACACAAAAGACGATATTTGGAAAGAGTGTTAAATTCCACATCTGACCTTATAGATGTACAACTGCAAAGACATTCTAAATTCTGTATTTTTCACATATAACTAGACACAACAACAGATAAAAAGACAAAGCTGCTAAAACTGTTTTATTAACAGTAAAATCCAGATAAGTCTAAAGGGGCAGTCTAAATTCCTAAAAGCCATCAACAATTATTTACAGTCACTCAGCAGCTCAGGATCAGGCCTTTATTTATTGCTCCTATTTTTGTATGCACTGGGAAATTATATGTTAATAAAACAGAGATGAGGATACTTTCCCTATACTATCAATGATTCCTAATTAGGGAAATCAGCCGTCAGGCCCATTGTAAATGGGCTCAGAAGACAGCTGCAGCAGGCAGTGCAATGTTCCTTCTACGAAGCAGCTCTCACATCACAATAATCCATTTCTTTATAGTCGCAAGATTATTGCAAGATGTGCAACCTGGCATACTTTCAAAAAGGGGCAGAATGCAAGCGAGTTGGCCTCTTAATGGGGAAAACTGATCAAGACTCAACACCAGCACTTACTCTGTGCTCCATTCCCACTTCCTATTCACTTTATTTGCAGTTTAAGGGGTTTGCTATGTTCGATAAAGCCTAGGATCCAGTTACCTCAGGGATAACTTCTGTGTGTGTCCTTTAATGGAAATTATTTTCTGGGTCATTCTCTTTCTCAGCTCATTAAGTTAAGCTCTTTGCGGCTAGCAGCAGGGTGCTTTCTAACACCTTTGCAACGTGTGCCTTCCCGTGGTTTGGCAGAGCACAAGTGTGGTTAGATTCAAAACTGCAAGATTTTGTCTGTTGGTGCCTAATTTCAATCCCCTCAAGAGCTGCTCATGCTAGTTTTGGAGCTCTCCGAGCATGTGGAAAAGGGGACATGCTCAGGATTTAGGTCTCGAGTGTCCAAATTTCTCTCAAAGAAATATGGAGTACAGGAAAACAAACAAGGAGCCCTGTGGTACTTTGAAAACCTATCAAATTTATTTATTGCGTGAGCTTTCGTGGGCAAAAATCCCACTTCATCAGATCCCATCTTCAAGTGTCTGACGAAGTGGGATTTTCTCCCACGAAAGCTCATGCGATAAATATATTTGTTAGCCTTTTTAAGTGCCACAGGACTCCTTGTTTGTTTTGCTGAACTAGACTAACACAGCTACCTCTTTGGAACTTATCAAGTATAGGGAAAGGCCTTTCATAAAGCATTTGGAAGTATTTTCTGTCAAGGTAATTCAAGGTGAAGAAGGATTTAGAATAGGAAATACACTAGATACACTAAAGCAAAAGTTATTGGTTTTTTGGAAAGCTTCCAACAGTCTCATTCTTCTATTCAAGGTATAATTGCGAGTCAAACCACACTGGCAGCTCTGGGAAACCCAGTAATTTCTTGCTTTCCTCCCACTAGACACTGAAGAGTCCACTGGTGTCCCTTAGGCTTCCTGACTGCCACTGAAATCTGCTTTGGTAGTAAAGTGCCATTAAGCAATCTTGACTTGTTGATCTATCTTAAAGGGACACATTCAGAGTAAGTTTAGGTCTTCTGAAAGATTACAACTGTAAGGGCATCAAATACTGTAATATTTCTTTCTTTTCAACTCAAACCTCATTAAGAATGAGAAATAAACAAAAAACAGACCTTTATCCACCTGTAACTTCTCAAATGTTTTACAGAGGAGTCTTAGGATTTTGAGTGAAGAAAATAAATATGATTTTTCAAGAACCAACTGAAGGAAAATATTAAGGTTTCAGAAATAAGCAAAATAAAACTTTGACTGGATATACAGCCTCATACTCAAGGTATTCTTATAACACATTATAAAAGAATGATGGCTGTGAAGTCAAATTCCTTAACTTTTGTGTGCCACACACTAGTTCTTTATTATCTTTATTCTTCTTTAAATATAAATGCATAATGTGAGTCACAACATACAAGTTAGTTCTTTAGAATCACCTATTTCATCTAGAGAACTAAAAAGACAGAGCCTGCCTCATTCAATAAATGGCATTTCTAGTACAGCAGCATTTTCTGTATGCCCCACATGCCATTATTGGGCATGATTAAATATGTTCTCAAATATTAGAGTTGGAAAAGGAGGTTATCTGTGAGTCACTATGTTGTTGTTGTGTTTTTGTTTGTTTATTTGTTCGTTCGTTCATTCGTTCTTCTTTTTATGCTGCCAGATTTAATGTTAGAAAGCCTGTATGAAAGCACATGAATAAAAATCTTTTCTGAAATATGTATTATAATATTTAGCACTTTTTACACACTTCGCATCTTTAAAGTATTTTATAAATAATCCCCATAACTGCCATGAATGATAAATGTATTTAATATAAGCATAAAGTTGTATATACAGTAACTGTATTACTGTTACTAACTTTATTACTTCCTTTAAATAAGTCCTAGATCAATAACCCTCCATTTTACGGTCAGAAATTCCCAGGAACTACTTTGCTTTGGTACCAATCTTATTATGGGTATTATAACTGAATCTGCAATAAGAGGTCAATTAGCATATCAAATTAAACATAAAAACTTTCAAGGAAAAATTTTAATCTTTAGCATTTTAAACCATACCGTTCAAAAAAGGATGATTCCCTCAGTGAATAAGAATTTCCAGCTCCCCACCAAAATGAAAAGATCATTAGATTATATTCCTACAGGTTTATGTGCAGGGAGTATGTAATTTTTAATTTAGAGTAGAGCCTCAAAATAAAAAATGTTTTGAAACTACATTCTGTCCCTAGTTAATATTAGAGACTGCAGTTCCCCAACTACTGAAACTCTTACAACTGTATGTTGTTCTAATCTAATCTATCTTGATATTCGTACAAAGCATATCTCCATAGTTTGCAAATGACTGTGAAGTCCTTGTTCTTGTCCTCACCAAAGAATTTCTTGTATGGTATTAACTACTTCTGAAAAGGCTGTTTGGAAGTTTAGTGTTCAGATAATTTCACAGTAGTAATTCAGGATCTTTTTAACATGTATTTTCCAGAGAAGTCTCAAATGGTAGAAATTGATCTTTTATTCGTGTATAAAAGATGAGTTGCTCTCAGGGCCAAGAAAGTGCATCTAGGATCCTCTTTTCACTGACCTCCCCTTTAGATTTGGTACAAGTGGGCAGACAGCTTACTGAATTGGCTCAAGGTCAAGTTTTTCCTCTTCTGGGAAGAAGAAAAGTAAGGGGTGTGCAATTTACATTTAGAATGGCAAGAGGCACCA
Source organism: Pelusios castaneus (assembly GCA_007922175.1). Lineage (NCBI taxonomy): Eukaryota > Metazoa > Chordata > Testudines > Pelomedusidae > Pelusios > Pelusios castaneus. The sequence continues at coordinate 5,997,251 of ML685805.1, read as the reverse complement.
AAGCAAGAAAGATATTGTGAAGAAGGGGCCAAAAACCCATAACTTCCCTGTTATTGCTTACATTTTTACTTAAGAGAACCATATACCAGGAATGCAAAACACTAGGTGGGTATAGCCAAGTTTTTCAAATATTCTTATGTTCATCGGTGCTAACACAGCTCAAGAAAAATAAGCAGCATTTGGACATTTGACCAAACAAACCAGAAAAACGTTATCTTCTATCTTAACCAAAATAAACCAAATATTTTAACAAAGTGTTCAGGCTGAAAATGTAGAAATTTCCAGAGGGGTAGCAGTGTTAGTCTGTGTACAGCAAAAACAACGAGAGTCCTGTGGCACTTTATAGACTAACAGATTTTCTTCGGCATAAGCTTTCGTGGGCTATAACCCACTTCGTCAGATGCATGAGGTGGAAATCACAGTGGAGAGGTATATATACACATGCCTGGATGGAGGAGGGCAAGTGTTAGCAAAGTCAGTTCAGAGAGCAGATGGGTGGGGCCTATTCACATCTGTTGATAAATGTGTGAACAGAACAATCACTTTTTGTAGTGAGCTAACCATTCCAAGTCCAATTTTGTTTCTTCACTTCCCCAGGTGGGTACTGTAGTTTTAGAAAAGCCTGATAGAGATCTTGTAGGTGTTTGTCTCTGTCTGAGGGATCAGAGCAGATCCGGTTGTACCTTAAGGCTTGGCTGTAGATGATGGACACAGGGCTCTCGTTGTTTAGGCTGAAAGTGTGTTTCAGCTGAATCCAGCTCATGTCTTCACCTCCTTCCCCCATGACCCCACCAAAAAGTTACAGATTTATGTCAAGAAATAAAATGTTAAATGAACACTCAGTACCTTGATGCAGTAAAATCCTTCAATACTTACTTTCACCACATCATATTTATACACTCTCTCAACCTTAATATTTCTTGTTTTGTAATGGAAATGTGTGAGGTATAATATTGAGTACACCGGTTCTTAACCATGCAGGAACATTTTTATGAATAACTGATCAGTTTAATGATATGATATGTGTTGATTATACAGTGCAGCACGTTTGCATAACTGTGTAATAGAGTTTAAGTTTTTATTTAACTAAATTACATAGCAACTAACACAGGCTATGTCTACACTTGTTAATTTAAGTCGACTTAACTAAGTCGACTTAAAGTGAGTCTACACTTAAAATTAAAGTCGACTTAAAGGGGAACTTACAAAGTCCACCTAGAGTGTCCACAATGGATGCTCTAGGTCGACTTTGTGGGGCTAGGAGGACCTTGGTCAGGTCCACGGTGGCAGGGGTGGCACCCCTTGTGTGCAATGGGGCACAGGGGGACAGGGACCCTGGCAGGGCATGTGAGCAGGGTGTGACACTGTCTGGATTTAGGGAAGCATTTATGATATTATTTTCTATGGATATCTCATAAATTCTATAATCCATAGGAACTATGTCATGTTTGGTATCAATAGAAAGGTAGTAATTTGCTGGGAATGATTATATAGTTTATGTCTAGGAATTCTATTTCGATTAGAAGTTAGGAATTTGATGTTATATCTATACTTTAACTTGTGTCATTCTGGAGGAATGCCTTAGACAGGAGGGTGTGAACAACCATTGTCTCCTTAATGTTAAGGAACTCCCACCTACAATGGGCCAAAGGGAGAAACCTGATGAGCCATTAAGGAGGAGTGGAACTGAAGGAATGAAGAGAAAAATCTCATTATGGTAGCTATCCTAAATTAAAGTAGAATCTAAACTTGTTCAAGTCTAGAAAACTTAAATTAATTGCTCAAGTTCAACAGAAAAAGATCAAACCTGACATGCTAAATCTGTATGCACACACAAATGTATGAAAAAAACCAGAATATTTTTAATACAGCACTGAACTGATTTTATCAAGCAACTCCTTTCATCTTATTTATAAGAAATACATTAATTGTCTAACTATATTTGCCTCATGTTGTACTGTAATGCCAAAAACATACTGGACTTTTAAAAAAAAATTAAAAATATGTCTGTGCCCTAAGGAGAGATGACAGACTGAAAATATACAGGCTGGAACTTTATAAAATGATAATGTCCTATCTAAATGCTTTAAGCCTCACTGAAGTCCTTCTAATGGTAGAAATGGAAACAAAGCATTAAGAGAGCCCTCTCAACCATTAATGCCAGCATCCAATAAATACATATTCTGAGATTATCTGTGGGACTTGGTGGGAAGAGAACTCCCTCTGACCTCATTTTCAGAATGAGGTATTATTCTCCTTCACAGATTTATGGGATGAAAGATGATTTATCTACCAAGCTAAAGCGAAGTCTGTCATCAGTCAATGCTGCAACAGAAGTAGAGTATTTACAAATATTAGGAAGCCACAGCTGAATGGAAATATAGACCTTAATACTGCATGCTGCTTCACAAGGAATTTACCCAAATCATTGTATTTTACACCAAGGAGGAGGATCTGAGTCTATGCCAACATCCTTTTAAAAAAAAAAAAAAAAAAACCCCACACACCATAATATGGAGAGGTGTTTTTAACAGTTTCTTCTCAAAATGACACATTCATGATTTATCTTTCAAAGTGTCAGGATTTTCTTCTCAAACTGGTTTCCATCTCTAAAAGGAAATCATGTCCTACACAATTTACTGTTGACTATTTCAGATACTGAGACTAAATTACCAAGAAACTTCATATGAAGCCAATAAATAAATAAATATACAGTTTATTTTACCCCAAGATTCCAACTATTGAGACGAGTTTCAAGGTCACTGTCATCCAAAGAAATGTTTTTTTTGTGTTGATCTTCCTGGAAAATGAAAATGTTAAAGGAAATATTAGAAGAACAGATACATACTTTCAAGAAACTTTTTGTTGGACTATACTGCCCCCAAAGGGAAAAAAATGGTCCAATTTAAAAAAAAAAACAGAAGAAGAATTTTCATCCTCCTTGAAAATGTATTTTCCTAATGAGAAACCATTAGTTTGGAACTGGGCTGCTGCGACTCTTGGCTTCAATTCAAGTAGCTCCACCGCCTACCTGTTGCTAGATCACCTGAGTCAATGACATGCCCATCCTCCCCATCTCTTTTCCTCTTTCCTCAGTTGAAAGTTCCGTATCCTCAGCCATGTAACAGAACAACTAAGAGAACTGTATTGTAGAAGTGGAAACAATACCCTGAAGTAGGTTTCCAATTGGTGAGTAAAGCTGGCTGAGAAATTTTTTAAATAAATCTGTCAGATTAGCATTTTCTGTCAAAACAAACTTTTCATGGAAACATATCTGTTTTCAGTGAACTGCTGTTGGGATGGTTCCTCAGGTCCAGAATGGAATTTCTAATCAACATCAGAGATAGAAACTTCTGTTCCTGAGTAATTAATAGCTTGGTAGTTAGGGCACTCTCCTGAGACACGCAGGTTCAAGTCCCTCCTCTGCCTAATTCAGAACAGTGACCTGAACCTGAATCTTCCACATCCCAGGCAAATGCCCGTTAGTGGGGTGTTAGTTATGCTGGGGTGACTGGGTTTCTCTCTCACTTTTTCTTGAAAATTTTCCAAAGACCTCAGTTTCATCGCAGAAACAAATTTCAGATCATCATGAAACAATTATTTTTCTAGCCTGCTTACTGGTCACCTCCTCCAGGGAGTGAATTTAGAGGGGGAGACCAAAATCCTGATTTCTTGCAATGAAGCTGTATCCTGAAACAGAGCTGGGTGGGACCAGCTGCGATGGAGAACAAATACACTGACCAGCCACAAAGGAGAGGAAAGCTGGAGAGAAAGAGCTGTAGCACAGAAGGGAATAGTGACATTGGGCAGAGCAGCCAGTACCGGAGTCAAGAGGAAGAACAGACCAGCTCCAAACTAGAAAAGCAGTTTCCAACATTGAGCAATGACTGGTGTTGACTGTTACTTTCGGCTCCAAATGTCTTTTACAATAAGGTTTCACTGTAGTATAACACAGAAGCTACTGATTTTATGTAATGCATTAAAAGGATACAGAAAAGTCTGCAGTAATTGTTTCTATTTCAGTTCTCCATTACAAGTTTAACTGTAGCACACTGCGTAATTAGAAAAGCAACGTACAGAAGCATGAATTACTTTGTCTCATTAGATTTTGTTAAGTAGAAATTTTTAAGATGGCACGCAAGCTTCTCTTTGCTTGAAAACGTGTTCTCATTCAGACACTATGACCATAAAGAGAAATGAGCTTTCAGTTCTAGCGATGAACACACAATTGAGACAGTTCTTCACTCTTAAGTAAACTCCCTATTCTTCTGTTTGGATCTGAATTATGCTAGAATATCTGCCCATCACAGACAATAACAACATGCTATTTGTTCTAAGCAGTCAAATGACCAACATGCTATTTCGTTTTAATACTTATTTTGCTTCAAATAAAGCAAATACTTGTCAATAAGACAATTTTCTTTAGTGTCTAGCACCTCTACTAAAGTGAAAAACATGTCAGTTCCATATGGTATATGATATCACCTATAATCTAGACCAGGGGTCTGCAACCTGTGGCTCTGGAGCCGCATGCGGCTCTTTGGCTGCCCCCTTGCGGCTCTGGGCTCCCCCAACCACCGGGGTACCCTGCAGGAGGCCCATGCCTGGCTCTGGGCTTCCCCCAGCCACCAGGGACCCCACGGGCAGCCCATGCCAAGCTCCAGGCTTCCCCCCCTGCATAAGGGGACCCTGCAGCAGAAATCCTGGCTCACCTCCCTGCACCTCCCACCAGGAGGCTACACCCATTGTGCCTCTCAAAACACTTTGTTATTGAAGGAATTTTCAAAAATGGCTCTTCTTATCTTTTGGGTTGCAGACCCCTGATAGAACAGTGGTTTTCAAACTTAGGGTGGGGACCAAGTATTGGGTCACAGCCCCTCAGGCACTGGGTCATGGCACCCCCTGCTGATGCCTCCAAGAGACTGCAATGCATTGCTCAAAGATATAATTGTTGGGTCGCAAGTATAAATGTGGGGTTTTTTTCAACTTAGTCCCCAAGAAAAAAAGTTTGAAAACCACTGCTCTAGAGATATCACATTTATGAAGAGAAACAACATACTATTTCCTGTATACATTTCTTAGCAAGAACTTTTGTTTTGAAACTGCTTGCAATTGATATGTAATGCAATCAAATATTTAGGACTATACAAGAGTCTACCTCAAGTCTGTTTAGTCTCTCTCAGTAAGCCATAGTGCTGGTTTTCTGATACAGTCCAAAATTCACTCCTTCAAAGGCCAACTATCATTATTAATTAAAGGCAGCCAAAAAAGCCTCAGCAGTTTTCTTTAATCTATTATTGCAAAATAAAAGATGATGTCAACAGCAGTTAATTTGCCAAATTGTTTAATGGGAACAGTGCAACTCACCAGCTTTGTTCTGCACTAAGTCAGGATCAGTCACTTAGGACAAAGTGGGTGTTATCAATGTAAATTTTTTTCTGCAATTGCATAGCACAGATTTTGATGAGCTTCAGTTTTTGCCACTGCTGTTGACTACATTTCTCTGCTTGCACACACGGATAATGACTCTTACAATTAGAAATGACAATTTTATGGGGCTACTTGTAAACAAGTCACTGAAACAAGATCAAATTTTATTACAAAAAGTAAAAGCATCTTACAGGCGTCCGCACGACAAGGTTGTCCTCATCTGACCGGTGAGGTGGACTCATAGAATGCGACCTTAATGCTAGCTTCCCATTATATTTGTATCTTTCCCTGTCATCACAAAACAGTAACAATTAGAGTGTAAGGAATTCACATCCAACAACTTGTGGTACACACTGGACAGATAACTTGATATTAAAATGTTTTAAAAGTAATAGCTACAGGAGAAAATGCTATGTGACGTTATATAGGTTAAAAATAAATTGGTTAACAGAAGAACAGGGGAAATGATGTTTTTGCAGCATCTAAACTGAAGCATTTTGAAAACAGTGGAAAGATGAATTAACACTTTACATTCTCTTCATAAACAAAGTCATAACATTTAATGCATCATATAATGCCACGTTATTTTCTGTTTTTCCTTGTTATACAAATTTGGATGTTGGGTCCTATGACAATTATTAATTAAGCCGGAATGCTATTCTTTACAATCATGTATACTTTAATCAGTTGTTTCCTAAGAAAGTTTGCTCCGCTCCATTTGTTAGGTTTTATTTTGTGATATTGAAACATTAAATTATACAAAAATACCAGGATTTTGCTCCATGGATAATGTTTTTTACACGAGAAGCCATAGCTTAAAATTGGAAAAAAGTGAATTGTTAAAAATATAGAAAATGACAGTTCCAACATCATGTACTCAACTTCAATTAGACTTATGCTCCTAATTCCCGTAGGTGTTTTTTGAAAATCCATTCTGAACTGATATTATAACGCAGAAGAAACCTATCAACTTGCTGGATCTCTACACAACAGACAACGTAATAACTTGGAACAATTTCCTCAGTTCAAGGGAAAAATAAGAAAAGGCTCAACATAATGAATGATGACTAAAACATTTATGGCAGTGGAATAATATTCAGAAATAGAAGAGCTATATTATGAAGCAGCCTGTACCACTGGTGAGATAATTTTCAATTGATGTCACAAGCAGGGTCACCGCGATATGACAATTATCTTCCATTTATAGCACATTTCATCAGAAGGATCAAAGGGCTTGATAAAACTATACATAGAAATCACTTCATCCAACATGGTAGGGAAATTACACAGCATCAATTATTCTTCTTTGAAGATAGCATTTGACTGGATCCCTGCTCTTTGGTCTCTTACACCAGACATGTTAGAGTTCCCTTAGCGCTCCAAGATTTTTAACTCCTTATGTGATTGCCAGCTCAGCTCTGTTCAGAACTCAACAGTTGGTAATTCAGTGCCTCAAGAACATTTGTTTCAGTTTCTTGATGAGCAGGAAGCACAGTTCCCCTAACCCAAAGGTTAAATGTTATAGAGAGCAAAAGAATATTTAGGCTGTTTAGACAACAACTTGGGGTAGGAATGGGACTCTTGGCCAGTGAGTTTCCCATATATTTGCTGACAGCGACGGAATGGTAAGACTCAGAAGTCTTGAGTTCTATTCCAGGCAATGCAAGGGATCTGTGCCTCTTCTGCCTGCTATTAGATGCCCCCTTTGCTCCAGTGGGAGGGGTCTGCGTTGTAAAACTAAGGATTCTAACCCTGCAGATGACCTATGTGGATGTTAATAAGATGCCAGGAGACGGAATTTCTGTTCCCTATTTCAAAAAGCTAGGAAATTATATACAAATGGTTTTTTAAAAAGAATATTATTATGATCACAGAGTCAAGCAACCAAAAGCTAGGCAATGTCAGAATTAAGGCTGCCCTAAACTAATTACCTGATGAGAAGGGACATAAATGTAAAGACTAAATTCCAACTCCTAAAAACCTACGTTTGGTGTGTTAAATTAAAACTATGAAACAAAGACATCGAAAATATTGATAATAAAGAAATCACAACCCTTTGAATTATGATGTTATAGAAGAATTCTGAAAATACCATGATGGACCGAGTGAGCAACAAAACGGCATTGGGAATTACTGGAACTCAGCAAATGCTAATTGGAGACCTTTTGAAAAGAAAGATTCCATTTGCAGAGCAAATTTTTAGAGTTTCAGCAAGTGATGCTGAATAACACTAAGCAGAAAAAATTATCTTGGCCAAATGATATGGTGTCCTGGTGGATCAAAAGGATTATTCATCCACAAAGAGATTAACAGAAGATCATATAGAATGGGCTACTATGGTTACAAAAGTCAAGTATGGAGATGCCACATGAGAGAAGAAGAGTGCAACCTTAACTCGGCCCTCTTTGTGTATACTTTATGACAGTCTTTAATTACATGTTCACATGCTAATTTTTCCACAAGACCTCTGCCTCATTCAGTGTGAATTACGGACCTATTCTGGAGCTGAACCATGGCTATATAATGAAGGATACTAATCTGTAGGACCCCTACCTGATTTCTTATAGAATTTTGGAAGGTATGTAGTGAGTAAAGTGGGGGTCTGCAGGAAGAAAAAGGGAAGTCTACTCATTAAGACAGTTGAATGCTACCCCAGAGAATGGACTTCTATTCTTGCTTCTACATGATGCCAGTCAAATCAATGAAGACAAATTTTTCAGAGCTGGTAACTAATTGTGTCTGTGCCTCACATACTGGGTGCTTAACTTGATATCCTGTGGTTTCATTGACAGAAGTGCTGAGCACATACCAGTGCAAACTAAGTCAATGGTACCTGTCCTCTGATCAGATGAAGTGCTATATAATGCTGTGTGCATAAGCTTTCATGCATCTTGCATCTGACAGCCCATGAAAGCTTATGCTCGAAGAAATTTGGTAGTCTTTATGGTGCCACAGGACTCTCATTGCTTTTACGCTCCATACTTATTCATTACCACCATTTCTTGCAGGACGATATGAAGCAAAGGACAAAAGAGACAAATAAATAGAACTTTTAAACTATACTCAATATCTCACAATAAATGTTGTCCTTTTACTGAAACTATTTTACATGTCAGGTAGTTCTGTCCAGACAAGATATTATGGTAATCAAAATATTTTAATTGTCCCCTTGACATCTGTAAAACCACATTTTTTCATAACATCGTACCGTAACATTGCTAGAATCTTAAGAGTTAGAATTGAAATAGCCAATTTTATAATTAGTCATTTGTTTGCACAAAAAAACATACACTACTAGAATCACAGAAACTGGAAGGTATCATGAGAGGTCATCGAGTCCAGTCCCCTGCACTCATAGCAGAGCCAAGTACCATCTTAAACCATCCCTGACAGGTGTTCGTCTAACCTGCTCTTAACAATTTCCAATGATGGAGATTCCACAACCTGCCCAGGCAACTTATTCCAGTGGTATCCTGGTGGATCAAAAGGATTATTCATCCACAAAGAAATTATGAGAGAATCATACAGAATGGGCTACTATAGCTACAAAATATGGCCAGGTATGAACACATAAGGAGAAACAATCCCTACCTCAAAGAGCTTACAATCTTGTTCGATTTGTTACTATCACCGAAGACAAATGAACTCATAAGATGGAATTCTGCCTATTTCTAAGGCCTGGTGAGAGCCCTAACCCCACTGAAGAACTATGGGAGCTCATAAACACATACAAGGAATATACAAATTAAATTCAAGTGAAGGCTAGCGGCAAGGCACATGAGGGAAGAGGAAGAAAAAGGGTGATGATAAGATTAGTGGCTATACAGCAAGGATTGTGCATATTGTAAAGGTTCATCTTTCCTCCTCTTATTTCTCATAGACAAGATAACAGATGTAAGATTTTAGAAGAGTCCCAAATGCAGGGAAGGAAGTTATTTGGGGAACAATTGTGAGGCAGGCATTCCAAATATAAAGAGCAGCACAGAATAAGGTATGGTCACACCTTTAAAGGAAGGAAAAGAAACAAAGATTGAGACTGGCATCCCTAAGAGTAGAGGAAAAGCCACAAGAGAGCAGGTCAGAGATACAGGCGGAGATTGAATGCTTTAACATCTAGACGGCAAAGACAAGAAGTTTGAAATTAACGTAGAACTCCATGGGGACCCAGTCACTTAAAGGATGGAGCGGAGAGTGACATGGTCTAAGTAATGGGCCAGAAAACTGTTTTGGCAGTTTCATTTCATGTCAGCCCCCTTGACTGGACAGGGTTGGGAAAGTCCTGAAAAAGACAAGACTGTAGTGTTTAAGTGCGGACATGAATAGGGCACTGATGAGAACTTCATCCATCAGAGAAGAAAGGACAGGTTGTATTTTTAGAACAAACCTGTAGAGTAAAAAGAATCAGAATTGGATCACAGCCTGTATATGTGAAGAAAGGGAAGAAATGAAGATCAGTCCCATGTCATGAGCCCTGGTCACACGCAGAATGGCTATAGTCTGAATTATAATGGAGAATGGAAGTAGAGAATAGGATCTGTGAGCTTTGAGTTATGTTAGAGGTCATAGAGAAGTATCTTTCGATGTACAGCACAGTGCAAATCCCACTCACATTAAGAGAAAAATATATCCCCTTAATCATTGTGCCTACTAACAAATAGCCACATCCTATTAAAGTCAAGTCAGGCTATTTAAATACCTTACATTCTTTCCATCCCAGCAAAATATTAAACTGTGAGCTATGCCAAGAGATGCTGAGATGAATTAAGTGTTTATGAAGAGAGAAACTATTGTTGGAAGTACAGTATAAATTAGTCACTTCTATGAAAACTGAAACACGAACCAACTTTCCATGAGGAAAACTCCCAACTTTCATCTAAGCAGCAGGGAACACTGAAATGTACCAACTGGAGCGTACCTTTCTTCTGGCACCAGTAAATATCAATAAAGTGTAGGGATAAACAATAGTGATTGTAGTACAATGAATGGTTTGAACAAACACATGCTGGGAGGAAAAAGAACAAAAGAAATATAAAAATGCAAAGATTGTCTCCAGTGATTTATAACTTACCTACCCTTAACAGAATTTTATTCTGCTAGGATTTATTTTATATTGCAAAAGACAAATCTGCATCTGTATGTAAATCTATACTTTATCAATACAGGTAATTTCTTTTCAGGTTATGTGATGGCTAGATAAAGCTTCAGGTACTTTTAACCCAGATGTCATGTTCGTTTCATTAAGTAGCACCAATACGTTTTAAATCTGACCCATAAAAGATTATTCAAGTATTTTGAAATTGGAAAAGTGTGTTCAGATAAATTTTAGGTATTCCTTTGCTATTTTTAAGTGTACCATTTAAAAAAAAAAAGCAGCATTGCTCAGTTTTATAAGTAGAAACTTTAAAAAGACCTCCAAGTGAAACTGTTGCTTAGCCTTAATCAACCATACAGTATATAAAGCAAAGTTCCTTTGCAGTCTCCCAGTATCATCATTCTGGGTGTAGAAGACAAGAATGCTATTTCTCCACCCTACCCTACCCTACCCAGGCAGGTGGATGGGGAGTGGTAACAGTCTAGATTCCAACCTCATCACCCCAAGACACCAGCCAGGACAGTGTGCTGGCATGGGAGGAAAAGGAAGTAATTTGCTACTGATAAAGGAGGGTAGCAAGTTATTTATTTTAATAGGAGCAGGGTTGAAGAACATGTGTGTTCCTCCAGAGGGTGTTGCAGAATAACAGGACAGTTTCTTAAAGCATAATTTAGATCACTATAAACGAATAATCTACTAATTAAGATTGAAAGGCCAGATTTCTATTCACATCTAGATATACAATATTAGTTTAAATCTACTCTCCTGATTTCTCTAAATGAAGAACACCTCTTTTGTCCCATCAAATCCAGCATTACTCAAGCCCACTCTGGTATGGAAAAAAAAATTGACAATCTGCATTTGTTTTGAAAATGTAAAAGACCCCTGTGTTCCTACAAAAACCAGCTGTTTCCGTAAGCAAAATGGCATGTACACACAGTATGAAAATACAATACGGCAGGCCAACCACTGCTCCTTCACTCTGATTTTTAAAAAGGAGATAATCTCACGTTATGTTAATTAAACATGAGTTTTGGTTGCTCCCAAATACACAATTCCTGAACACAGTTCTTTGAAATAAATGGCTTAGTTTTTTAAATGCCTTCAGAAACTGCTACATTCTATCTGTCAGAATTAAATTACCAATAGCAGGATAACAGAATAATCACCAAAACGAAAACACGCTGCTTATTCGCAGAGGTCTATTAGGAAACATTCAGAATACGAAGAAAAGTTAGGGTTTCCTTTATTTCATAGATTGGGACAAGATCACCATCTGCTGGCCATTTTTATAAACTGCAGAGGCTCCACAAAACACTGAAAAGTTTCACAACTTTAATAAGTTCTAAAGGGGTAGCCGTGTTTGGGGTTGGATTATCACAGGCGCTTTAGGGGCTTAAGCCCTGGGCCCCGGCCAAAAAGGGGGCCCCGGCTCCAGCCTCTAAAACCCATGCAATGATCTGTTCCTGCCTGGCTCAGCACTGGCGGGAAGGAGCGCTGAGAGAGCGTTCCTGCCCTGTCGGCGCTGGGGGTGGGGGACGGAGCCAGAAGCCAGGCTCTATGCTCCGCTCCGGCCTGGGCCAGCTGGCTTCCCCTGAGGGCAGAGCGGAGTGAGACAGCCCTCGTTCGCTCCACCCGAGGGCAGCTGGCTAGCCGCTGCGAGGCCACCCATGCCCACGCTGCCCTGCCACTGCCATTCCCCCACAGCGGCATTGGGGAGCCCTGTGCCGTGCAACAGCTGGCCCAGTCCCCCGGTCCAACCCCTCCAGCTGACTGGCCAGAGTGGGGACAGGGTGGGAAGTGCCCGCTGGCCTCAGGGGCCTCCCCAATGACAGGGGCCCGTTAATCCAGCCCTGGCCATGTTAGTCTAGTTCAGCAAAACAAACAAGGAGTCCTGTGGCACTTTTAAAGACTAAGACACTTATTTTTCACATGAGCTTTCGTGGGAGAAATCCCACTTCATCAGATGCTAGAAAATGGAAAACTTTCAGTATGGGAGGGAAAGATAAATGGAGTGAAGTGTAATCACAGGATCAGATCAGATTACTTCAGCAAACCAAGCAAGTTGTATAGATTCAAACAGTGTGGAACAATATAACAGGAAGTGGTGAGGTTGAGAGTGGTGAAAATCACTGTTTGGAAAAAGAAAACCAGCCCATGTCTCTATTCAAACAATGTAATATTCATTTATTGAACACTGACACTATGTTCACCACTGTAAAAACAAAGGAAGAAAGACCTAGGCCTTGTCTATACTGAAAAAACTGTGTCAATCGATTTAGCAACTAGTGTAGATCCCGCTCAATCGATCCCGGAAGCTCTCTCCAGTCAACTCAGTAACTCCACCCCTCCAAGTGGAGTAAGGCTGCGTCGACTGGAGAACACTTCAAGTTGACGCAACTAAGTGAAGACAGCGCAGTAAATAGGAGTAACTAAGTCGATGGGAGCTCTGTTTGGCCCATGCTTACCCCTGCATAGCTCAAATGTTTTAAATATTTTCTCTTTACTACTCAGTTTATATGAAGTGGAAATTATGAATTTATCACAAAACTCAGAAGAACTGCCAAGTGTAAAAGTAATCCAGGTTTTCTCATCAATGTCCTTTCCTCTTCAAAAATGAAGTCGACCTCCACCGGTGGTGTTATTAAGTCGACTTAAGGAAGAGCTTAAGTCGACTTAATAAAAGCCCAGTGTGGACGCGGCTTTGTGTAGGTCGACTTAAGTGTGCTTAAGTCGACCTAAGTTGCCAGTATAGATGCACCCTTAGTGTTGTGTAGCCACACAGGAGAGTAAAATAAAGTAAAACCTCTCCACCACACACCCACTGTACAGTTGCAATCTTGGGTCTTGATCTGGGTAAAGAGAAGGGGTTGTGCTCACTAACAGTCCTTCCTGCAAGCAATTTGAAGGAAAGACAAAAGGAGGGGGAAAAAGCAGGTCTGGAAATAGAAGGCGGTATGGCTCCAGCCCCCACTGGTTAACTACCAGAACTGGTTGGATGCAAGAGGAGAGGAGCATGCTGCATCTGGTACAGTATTAATGCAACATATATCAACCCCTGTTCAACCCCACTCTCAGCATAAATGTGGAGTTCCAAAGGAATGATATCTCAGAGAGGTATCTTTAAAGCTCAACGCCTTTCTAGTTCTATTTCCATGATGGCAGAGCTACCTACCACCCTATATGCAAGGGAGTCAAACCTAAAAACTTAATCTAGCCATACATATTTTATTTTTCTTTGCTATTTAGACATTGCTTTTTGGGAAAGAAGTGTCAAGATGTATGACCAAATCTGCAGGAGTAGCATTGTAGTGACAGAACTCATCTGCCAACTGCTTATATTCCCCATCTTTACTTGGCATCTACGCTCACGGTAAGTCCGAATCAGTGAGCATGAGTGACGGCAACTGAAAGACCAACGAAGAGTGTCAAATGAGATACGTGTGTTATGTATTTAGATTTAATGGACATTATTCCCAAATTTTAAGTGACTGTTACAAGGCTATGAAGCCATCTGGCAAAATGCTTAGAAGTCTCTGAAAACAACTGACTTAGGAGCCGAAAGTCAAATTTACTTTTCAATAGTCTTTCAGTGGGACTTGGGTACTTTTGAGAGTTTTATATGTCACTTATCGAAATGTGTCTGGATTAAAAAAAGGAGTTTCCACAGGCAAAACTTTTGTGTAAGATGGGAGAAAGATGGGAGAAAGATGTGTAAGATGGGAGAAAAAACAATGGATTTTAAAACCAAAGACTCAGATGAATGAGAGGCATGATACCGAAATCTTGGAGCAAAACTATCAAATTCGGGGGTACGTAACACTGAGCACCTACATCAACAGTTAGTCATCTAAATAAAAATGACATGGGTGCTCAGTACCTCTGAAAATTACGTCACTGAAATCATGGTCCTACTGAAATCAATGGCAAAACATTTGCTGAACTCAACAGAGCCAGGATTTTGCTGCTAATTCTAAGCACCCAGACTTGAAAATTATGGCTAGTACTTTCTGTTAGAGAATAGCCACCTTTGACTTACTGCACTGATAAGAAAATGTCTTTGAGCAGAACACAGGAGGATGTTCCATAGCTTTACACAGGGTTTATACACGAAAGATCTGCCTAATATTTCTGCTTAACAGAGCCCTAAGAAAAGACTTCAAAAAGACTGCATCTTTAATAATAAAAAATAAAAAAGTGCTAGCACATAAACAGCATAATCTAAAATGTCATTAGAAATGCTTCACATACAAAAAGCTCTAAGTAAAGGAAGATTTTATAAAGTGATCAAAACACACAGTAAGGGGGGAAAAGTCTTTTAAGATTAAAAGAGGTTTTTCAAAGCACAAGAAGAAGTGGTTGTAAAATTTATGAGGCAGCATTAAACTTCAGTTCCAATTTGCAATAAATTATTCACCATAAAAACACACGTGTGAAATACTGTAAGTTTCTTGTGCGCTTTGTTTGTTTGTTTGTTTAGCAGGAGATTTTATATTTATTATTTTGTGCAGGATCAACGGGAGGTAATAAAATGACACCAGTTATTTCTCAGATACTCTCTCATATGCATAGTAAGAGGAAGTGCTAGCTCTCTGAATTATAACCAGGTCTCCAGATGGACACTTACAGTTGTTGTATTAATCAGATATCATAACACTAAGTACCTAACCTGACTTTCCTTTATCAACTACATATAAAACTTACATTCCTCTTTCAGCAATTGGATTACTTTGGAAAATGAGATGTTTTGACTAAAAATGTCTTTTGAATTTGTTTTATTGATATATACTTTGTAAGAAGGATCTATTTACTTAACTCTCTTATATTTAATTCATACATGAAAGGAAGCAGGCTATTCCGGCCTGTATTATTCTGCAAACTGTGCATGAGCAGTCTTCCCTAAATCTGTGTTCCCAAAGCTCCTAAACTCTCTGATTATATTAAAGTTTTTTTGCAGATGTCAACCAATCAACTGTTTTTCCATATAGCAAACTATCTCTCACATCATTAGGGCGTTTGTTCCTTTTCCACCTTCTCTCCTGATACTGTTTAATTAAAACTGTTTTCAAGAGTCAGGGAGAAAAGAACTTTAACCTATCAATAAAGAGATCTATAAGGCTCAGAATTATTATTAGAATTACATGTCAATCCGCTTAGCACACAAAAAAAAACCTCTGACGATAGACGTTAAGATCAATACAATATACGTATCTTGTTAAGTTTTACAGAGAGTCATGATTTCTGTTTTAAAACATGTGTTTTGATTCCACATAATTGCCAAAAACCAGTGTATTTCCCCAGATCCTGACTCTTGAGAGCCTGGCAAGAGACACTGCACTGGTTCCAAAGCCTGTTCAAGACGCTGCCTGAGCTGCCTAGTTCTCCTCCAGGGATTCAAAGTGACACCCTCGGAGGCCTGGGTATGTCACCTACCCTTACTGGTTCAGGGTGCCTATCTGTCAAATGGTGGAATATATTCACTTACACAAATCACAGGAATGTTGTGGGCATTTTCTAATCGGAAAAAGGTTTCAAGAATGTGCTTGTCACAGGATTTATCACCTATAGTAAAGTTGACTGACACTTTCTATTATAAGACTGTACTTTCAAATGCTTCTAAAACTTTGCCAAACTTTAACAATTCATGTTCAGATTCTCCACACTGGCTCTCTGCTTTAGGTTGAATTCTTTTTTAAAACTTTAGTAAAAACAGTTTAATGGTTTCTCAAGGCGAGTTTAGAAAAAATAAGTTGTTTTGCCCATGTGAATAAAAACTCTCACAATCGTTTTGTTGAGACGCTCTAGCACCTCGATGCTTCGGATCAGGAACTTAAAACTGGCAGAGAGGACACACTGGTATGAGGGAGGGACCTTTTTCCATCTCTGTGGTCTCCATTAAACTGCCCTAATATAGCCAAATTATAAGCTTCTGAAAAGTTTCACTTTCCACGTGCTCAGTAGTGACTTGTGAGAGACTGGCTGCTAAATTCCCTAAGAGTATGCACTGAGCATGTTTCAGTCAAGGGCTTCAGAGGAGGGCAGGCTTTTCCCTGCAATTGCTCTTCTGGCAGTGGAAGGCCACTGTGGAGCCAGGCCCAGGAACTGAAAACAAGGAGAGCGACTCTCTCCTCTGCTCTCATGCTCAGGCTACAAGAAACAGTGTGATTCAAATACCTGGCGAAGAGAGAGGAAGAGAAGAGAGGGACGACTGCAGAAGCCACAGAAGCCAAAGGTTGGGGGAGAGGAGAGGAGAGGGAAATTGAATTAGAGCAATGGGGAAGGAACATAGTTTGTAAATATGTAATTAAAGACAACCGCAGTGCTTAAACACAAGGGGCTTGAATTAAGATTGCATAGACAACCTTTATTCTGACATTTCCAGACTTTTGAGTGAGTGACTTTGCAATTTTAATGTTCTTGTAACACAGGTTTATCATTTTTATACACAAAAAAACTAGCATTTAATACCGTAAGACTATGTCCAGCTCAACTCATTAATAGGCATTATTTATAGATCAGATTCTGAATTCTTACCTGTGTGCAAGAGGCGATGCTACCAAAGCCGACTCATCTCTAGAAGAGAGTTTCCATGATTCCTCCAGTTTAGAGTCACTTGCTCCTAGTTCTCCCATGACCCAATCAGGTAAAGCGTCTGGACTACTACTCTGTGCTCTTGCTGAATTTGGTTCATCAAAATAGATTGACTATATTTAAAAACATTAGAGATCCAGTAAATAGGAAAAGAAACATTATAAGATTAAGAATTTTTTTTAAAAAAAGGAATATATGATCTTTATATATCATCATCATCATCATAACTTGCTTGCTGGTTTCGTAGCAACATAGGGAGTGCGATTCTGTTTCGAATAGAGTCAAAGGGAGTTTGCCAATAAGTTCAATCAGTGCAGGAACGGACATTTCAAATAGGAAACAATCAATACATAAGGAAAATAATTTTAAATTTACACAGCACCTGACCATCGCAGAACATGGCTAGGATTACTGACAGATAACAAAACTTCTCTCCGAACAATATCAAACTGCTAAGTAGCTCTGAAGAGCAGGACGAAGCTTAGCTGCGTACCATGCTAGGGAGCAGTTAGGGACTGACTTTCCTGCACTAATCCTGCATTGTACAATCTATATCCATCTGTCTCTTCCAATAGTAACCCAATCCTGCGGCCTCCAGCATCCGCATTGCCTTGGGGCCCTTATCAGCATGAAGCCATCCTCAACGCAGAGAGAGAATATTGTTTTGATAGATTTAAAACATTGTTCTAAAATATTCATTCTTTTTAGTTTTGGGCAATAAAGTTGGGGAGGGAAGAGGAAAGAACAAACAGGGAAAGGAAAAAAGAGCTTCTGATGGCTTAAAAGATCAGAAATGGTTAGTTCTGTATAGGAAATCACCAATATTTTTTCAATTCAATAAATAATTTATCATTATTTTAGTCCAGACATATCAAATTCAAAGAACACGTCAAAACCAAAAAGTGGGTAGCAATGTCACTACAAATTTATGTAATACCCTTCATCCAAAAAAGTGAAATGAATTTTACAATACTAATAAATTAAAGAACTGATTTTCAGAAGTGCTGAGGTCAATAAGAGCTGCTGGATGTTCCTCATTTCTAAAGCTCGGGCCTGACCCTTCATATATTTCTCACATGAAGTATTGTCCCCACACACCTTTTAAAATATATTTATGCAGAGTATTTAATTGATTTGCACATCTAAGTCTATAACAAAGCCAGAAAGACATCAGAACATCAAATTCCTAAGTCCTAGGCTTTAAAAACGAGACTCTCTTTCCTTTAACAATACAAATTTGAAGTTTTACATCTAGCTTTGAAAATACTATGTCCCTTTACACATGCTTTTTAGTTATCTGTAAATATCAATCAGCAACCAGATATCATCAAAAAGGCATCTTTCTGCATTTTTTGAACCTCTATTTTTATTGGCCTTCTTGTAAACACTGAGTTTGGAAGAAGAAATCAAAACAGGCTATATAAAAAAAATTCACAAAAACCTAGAAATCCGTTTCCCAGCTCCAATTACAAAACATTAAAAGTATAAATTCTAGGCCAACATTCACTCTGTGCAATTCCACTGAAATTACTGAAGAATTTGACTCCATCTGTAACTGAAAGTGAATACTTAAATATATAACTGTAAAGCTACGTTTATCAACTACTCAAGTTTGTTCTCCAGATCAGTGGTTCTCAACCACTGTGTTGGGACAAATTACTGCACCGCCACACAGTGGTAAGTATGTCGCAGCAGCCAGGGAGATGGCTGAATTTGGCGTGGGGGGAGGAAGGGTCTGGTGTGTCTTAGGGTTATGATATGCCACCAAGTATGTCGTAATCTGCAAAATGTTGAGAACCAGTGCTCCAGAAAAATGAAATAAATACCCACCATGTATGAAGGCAATGTTTTCAGTAATCCTGGTTCGGGTTTGTGTGTAAAAGGGCCTTCTAGAATTCCATGTTTCAGCATGTGCAGCAAGAGTTTTGCGTACAAGTTCCGGTTCTTCCTACCCATGATTCCTGCACCTGCTCCTGACGGCTCGCAGAGTTTTTTAATCCAGAGTGCACATCTCTGACGTTCTAGAAAAACACATGCCATTGCAATAAACTATCTGAGAAAAGAGAACTTAAAAACTGCAGAAGTTACAAAAGAACCACAGAATATCTTTGTATACATCTCTCTCATCAACCAAGAATTGAGTTTTGCACAAAGGACGTTTTAAAGCAGAACATGAAATTTACAAATAAATGTATATTCTTCATATAAAGGAACTTCAGGCCAAACACAAAAAATGTAATGTATTCATTAGAACATGACAGAAAATGAAAATTGAATTCCATGCTAACTTTGAAAGAAGCGCTACAGAAATACTTCCATGCTATACAGGTCAAAACAAATACTTTAAACTCCACTGGGAAACCTATAGGCAGCCTGTGCAGTGAGATCATGGAGAGTTAGTGTTAGGTACTTCCAGAAAACTACATCACTTAGTAGATTGTGTGGCTTCCTGCACTAACCATTTTTGATAAAAGCAGCAAAGTCCACATCCAAAAGAAAATCACAGTCTCCTAGCCAGGCAAATAAGGGATGAGACCCTCCTCAACACTGTGGTTTGGGATAGCCTAACATCAGCTAGTTGTTAACCAAAAACAGCCCCAAAATGCAAACTCTAGTACCAAATAATAGCAGGCACATATCCGCAACAAATATAATCTTCACCATAATTTCCAGTCGCTTGCTCCCAACATTACCAGCAGCACTTCAACCTTATCCAGATTGAGTTTCAACCAGCTAGTTATCATCCACATCCCCAACTCACCCAAGTGAGACACTGAGCCAAGTATCCAGCAGTATAGCTGGATTATGCACAAAAGAGAAGTGAAGTTGAGTATCAGCAGACAACTGAAAGTGCTGCAAGCCATACACTCCCAATGTCTCCATAAAAATGCTAACACGAAGGGAGATAAGACTGAACTCTATGAAACTCTACATAATAGCACTCTTAGACATAAAGAACTATTTTCCCACACCACTCTCAAGGTGGCCAGCAAGAAAGAAATGGAGTCATCCGAAAGCAGCCTTGCATTCTCCCACTGCAATCCATAGGCAAACCAAAGAGAGCTCACAATGGAACTCAACTGAATCAGCTCAACAGCTGGACAACTCAACTGAATCCTCCAGCAGGTTAAACATAGACACACACTTGATCTTCATTAATCACAAAGAGGTTATCTTCTACCAATACAATTCCTGTCCTGTTCCCAAACCTGTACAACAATGACAAGAATCACAAAAATCTGATGCTTCTGATTATTTACAGCCCTTCATGTAAGCTACAATATATGGAAGATTATATACTAGATGATAACCAGACTGCCAGCATCAAATGTTGCCTTCCTGAGCAAAGGCTACAGGATAAAGCTTTCTTAAGAGAAGATGTTACCCTATCCCCCCTCTACCAACAATGATAGCATTTGCCAGTCATGAACAAGGAGTTAAAGGAAAAAGGTCTTCTACCACCTTTAGTGTTAGAAGTAAATGGCCATATGAAAATCACATCTGGGAACAAAAAATGTAAGCTATGGGTTATATTACCTTTATATTTGGCACTATTGCGCCTGCTACTTGAATACAGCATCTAGTTCTGGGACGTCCACAATCCCAAAAGAGTGTTTATAAATTGGAGAGTTCAAAGAAGAGCCACAAGAATGATTAAAGGTTTGAGAAATGCCTTCCTTACAGGGAGAAACTCAACAAGCTCAACTTATTTAGCTTATCAAAGAAAAGGTTACTGGGTGACTTGGTCACAGTCTATAAGTATCTACATGAGGAAAAGATATTTGCTAATAGAGGGATCTTCAATTTAGCAGACAAAGGTATGGCCAATGGCTGGAAGATGAAGCTAGACGAATTCAGACTAAAAATAAAGAACAAAATTTTAACAGTAAAGATAATTTATCGTTCAAATAACATTCCAAATGCTGTTGTGGGTTCTCCGATACTGGAAAGTTTTAAATCAAGATAGGGTATTTTTCTAAAAGATCTGTTCTAGCTCCAGCACGGCTATTCGACCGAAAGCAGGAATTAATACAGGGAAATCATATGGCCTTTGTTATGCAGCAGGTCGGATTAGACAATCACAACATTCTCTTTTGTCTTTTCACATTTATGAGACATTGCTGGCCTAAATTCAGCCACATCAAATTTCTCATTTGTTCCCTCCAAATCCTGCTCCATATCCCAAAATCCACTCATTTTTTCTGTAAAGGAACCAGAAGTTTCCTTAACAGAAATACTCAAAGCGTCCTCAATTTCTATTAAACTCGATGTGAGCTGAGGACTGTCAGTGTCTTCAGAATCATGCCCTAAGTTGCAAAATAAAGTTTGCATGAGCACTAATATTTATCATCCAATTTAAAGGCCCGAGACAGAAAACTTGTATTTATATCAGTAGCCTTTACTCAAATACTTCCGCAGAAGACAAGACTACCTGTGGGATTTATAACCATTCGTGTAAACAAAGGTTTGCAGAATCAGGCCCTTAATTTACCGATTATTTCCTTTTAATAATATGCAGTTTACTTCTAATTGCTTAACTCATAAAACATCACGCATTAACTGATAGTGGTACTATTTGTTTTTAAAGTTCCAGTGCTGGATTTATTTCTTTTATGAACATAACTTTGTCTTCACAGATTAGTCTCTAAAAAAATGCATGCAATTTTATAAATGGCATAATCTCCTAGACAAATCCTATTTTAATTTCCACTGAATTTGTTAATTGGAAAATACAGGAATTAATATATTTATGCAAAAGTACATTTACGTCATCAAATTAAGAAGGATGAGCTTGAATAAACAGTATTAACAAAAGATGCTTAAAAGATAACCTAAAAATCAACTTTAAAAGTTGTACACATATGATGCACTTTGTAATATTAGGTTTGTGGTATGTACTTTGTTATTTAGCAGAACACATTACAAGTGCATAGAAATTACATTATTTTACACTCGAGATTCAGAATATACTAAGATTCTGTAGTAAAACTAGAACATTTCTGATTGTTATGTGTATTTATATGCAAATCTGTAGCACAGTTTACCTGATTTATGTGGTAATTTTAGCACAAATGGCTTCATATCTACAACAAAGTGATCAAATTCGGCATCCAACTTCTCCCATGTTTCCTCTTCACTACTCATTGTGCTCTTAATAGTTAACCTGCAAACTTTAAACTGAAAAAGAGAAGTGATATAAAACCTCATTATTCTATTAATTGATCTACTTCACGTCTAAATGAAAATACTCACTTTCTGAGCTACCTTTAAAAAACAGCAACAATATTAACACAAAATTCAAACACACAAAAATTGCAGATCTTTGCAAAACTTAGGATAAGTTTCTCAGACAATATGTTTGTGTGTTTTGGAATGTTTATTGGAGTGAGAACAATAACCACAAACAAAAAAAGCATTCCATGAGACACAGCTCATAAAACCAACTTATTACTCCTTAAAACAGGGTTTGGATGGGCCAGATCCGGCCCGTCTGATATCTCTGTCCAGCTCGCCATGACTCCCAGCTAGAATCTCCACTATTGCATGAGTCCCAGGACCTTCCATCACCACAACAGCCAGCTCTCTGCTGCTGCGCCACCCCCCTGGCCAGCTCTCCACCAGCCGTGGGGCCGACTCTGCGCAGCCACACCGCTCCCCTCGCCAGCTCCTCACTGCCCTGCCCCGCCCCACCCCACCAGCCCACCATTGAAAATTATTGCCCACCCCTGCCTTAAAAGCTATTAAACAAAATAATATTCATCCAAATAAGCTTTGCCTGCTTGGAAGTCAGTATGGCAAGCAAGAGAAACAATATTACAAATAATATTTTGATAAACTTATTGGGGCACAGAACATGATATAGCTAAAATACAACACTCAGTTACACATTTTTTTTAAACAATGGGGACTGGGGAGTTAGAAGAGAGGAATACAAATATCTTTCCGCCAAATGATCTATCCCATGATCTATTAATTAGCATCCGATTCAGGAGATTGCATTTTATATCTTTGTTATATATTTTAGGCTGCAGTTATCATGGCTGTTGCTAAATTTAGGCCTCATTCCTATGAACAACTATGCACATACTTAATTTTAGGCACACCGATGAATCCCACTAAAGCCACTGGGTCTGTTCACAGTGAATAAACTTTAAGTACATGCACAGATATCTTTAGCAGATCAGGGTCTTATAATCCAAAGCATTAATGACTTGTCTACATCTTCAGCTGAGGCGGAAGCCACTAAACTCTCCTCCTCAACATAATTTTTATCGCCTGCCTCTCAACATTCAACAACATTCCATCAAGAAGAAAATGCATTTTTCCTCCTCTTTCTTCTCCTTCAAATTTTATTATGTAGTGTGTACTATCATGTAATAGTCAAATTTGGTATTCCATTTGCACTAGACTGAAATTTGAAAATGCATATACTAATGTTGCTATTGCATTTAAACTGCACTGAAATTTGGAACTATAGTGATCCAGTCAAGAGTCCCTGTTATCTTTAATTATTTCTAATTCTACTTCAAAATCAAATTTTCTACATTACATTGCTGTTAAATACAATGCTTTACAAGTAGTCTTATGGTGCCCACATGTCCCGATTTTATAGGGACAGTCCCAACATTTGGGGTTTTGCCTTATACAGGGACCTATTACATTCCACCTCCGTTCCAATTTTTCACACTGGCAATCTGGTCACCCTAAGTATTCCACAGCTTCCTGTTCTCACTAAAAAAACCCACAAATACATCACAATACGTGATCCTGCCATGGGTGCAGGGGACTGGACTTGATGACCTAGTTTCAATTATTCTAACATATAAGCAATTCAGGTTCTTATACTGTTCTCATCAGTGGTATGCAAGACCCTTTGCCTTACTCAACATTCAATAATGTTCCATCCAAGGACAGAAACTTCCTCATCTCTGTGTTCTCCTGTGACTTTAACTATCGAAATACTGCATATATTGCAACTCCGCACTATAGGCCTCATACTATACTGCTTCCCAACCCTTGCTAGGATTTGGACAGATAAATCACTATGTCTTTCTCAGGCTATGTACACACTACAAACTTGTCCCGCAATAAGCTATTGCGGGACAAGGAAAGCGCTATAAATATAGCACGTTTGTGTGTCCATACGTGCTTCTTGTATCACAAAGGAGCATTCACCCATGTGAACGCTCCTTAGAGATACAAGGAGCAGTGCCTGGTGGGCACCTGTCCCACCATGCACTGCCTACAGCCAGCCTTTTGGCTGGCAGTGGGCTGCCCCAGTGGTACACTGGGCTAGGGGGTTGGCTGCAGCCCCCGTTGCCTCCCGAAGCCCCGGGGCTGAGCTAAGGGACTGACCCAAACTGGCTGCCCTCACCAGTTCAGGCCAGCCCCCAAATCCAGCTGCAGTGGTTCGGGTGGCAGCAGGGGCTGCAGCGCTTAAGCGCACAGCCCTCGACACCAGCTGAAGCCCAGGGGCTGAGCTAGGGGGCTGGCCCAAACTGGCTGCCCTCACCAGTTTGGGCCAGCCCCCAAGTCCAGCTGCAGCTGCGAGGGCAGCCAGTTCGGGTCAGCCCCCTAGCTTGGATGGCAGCTCCAGTAGTCAATTTCACTGCTCTGCTAGAGCAGTGAAATTGACATATATGTCAATTTCACTAGCAGTGAAATTGACATATATGTCAATTTCACTGCCCAGCTAGAGCAGTGAAATTGACATATTTGACAGCTCCAATGTCCCAGAGTGGCCTGAATTGGCACTCTGGGACATTTCCGGAGGCTGTCTAATACGGAAAATCCGTACACACAATCCGTACACGTGGAGGTAAGCCTAACCACTTTCGACTGGAGTGGTTTAACTGTTGCGGGGCAAGAGGGTGTTTCTGCGCAACAGGGAAAACACTGGTGTGTAGGCTCCAAGTTTTACTGCGCAGTAAAGAGCTTTATCGCGCAATAAAGTGATCGTGTGTACATGGCCTCAGCCTGTCAACTTCCCAGCCACAGGAATACGTTTCCTTCGCGACCTCCTCCCTGCATTCCCCTCCGGTTTGCGTGATCCCTCCACAAATGTGAACAAGAACTTTTAAAGACTAACACTCCTTTTTAATGGCATGAGCTTCCGTGGGGGAAATCCCCCTTTGTCCCCGGCTCTGATTGTCTCCCCCCAAAGCTCACGGGATAAATGAATGGGTCAGTCTTTTAAAGGGCCACCGGACTCCTGGCTTCTTTGGCCGGACTGACGAACACGGCTCCCCCGGGAACTCAACCCATCTCCTGGCAAACTGCCCTCAGCTTCCTGCCCTGCTGGGACTTTTCCAAGCCGGCCGGAGACCCGGCAGGGCAGGGGGCTCAGGACCAGGGCGATGCACGCCAGCACCATCCTCTCCCATCCGCGCCCCGCGCCCCCACCAGGGATGTCCCCCCAGGGGAGGCGACTTCCCACCCCCGCTCCCCGCACTGGCCCCCGGCCGCGGCGCCCCTTTCCCGGGGGCCCACCAGGGGGCGGCCTTGGCCAGGGCCCCGCCCTCACCTGGGGGCCCCAGCACGGGGCTCTAGATGCTGCAGCAGGCGGGCGGGGCCCGAGGCCGCGGGGGTCCGGGGTGGGGGTGGCGCGTCCCCCCGTCCAGGCCTGGCCCCCACAGGCCGCTGCCCCGCCCAGGCGCCGGGCTAGGCGGCCAACGGTACAACCCGGCCCCGGCGGAGCGGTACACGGACGGGCCCGCACGGCTTCCGCTTCCGCAGGCCGGGCTAGGCCGCGGGGGTTGCCATGGTTGCGGCGACGCGGCCGCCGGGCGGCGGGGAGGAGGGAGGCCGCGGGGCGGCCCGGCCGCGTTGGCTGCTGGGACGGGGGGGGGGGCAATGGAAGGAAGGCTGGGATGGGGGAGGGGCAATGGGAGGAACGTTGGGAAGGGGGAGGGGCAATGGGAGGAAGGCTGGAATAGAGGAGGGGGCAATGGGAAGAAGGCTGGGATGGGGAGGAGTGGGGACACTGGGAGGAAGACTGATGGGGAGGAGTGGGGGCACTGGGAGGAAGGCTGTGATGGGAGAGGGGTGGGAGGCTTTGGAGGAGGGCTTTGATAGGGGAGGGGCACTGGGTGGAAGGTTGTGATGGAGGTGGGGTGGGGGTCATTGGGAGGGAGGCTGTGATGAGGGAGAGGTGGGAGGAAGGCTGTGATAGGGAAGGGGTTGCCCGCAGGGCTGATGGGGTGGTTGGAGTGGGGGGCTTTGTCTGGGGGCAGGGTGTGGAAGGGGAGGTTGTGTGCGGCTGTAGGACAGGAAGGCAGAGGGTGGCAGTGCAGGCTAAGCTGTTTGGAGTTATCTTGGAGAGAGTTGCTTTGGGGGGGCAATAGAAGGGATGTGGGTTGAGGTTTTGGGGGCACGGAGTGGCATTGCTTGCAGGGCAGGGGGCTCTTTCAATGGGTTTCACTGAGATGGGTTTGAAAGGGACTATTGCATTTCAATGTATGCTGGGATTTGTGCACAAAAAGCATCTTTTAGGCTTTATGGGCTTGCATGAATCTTTAAGATTACTGAAATCCTATTCCAAAGGGGGAGTCGTGTTCATCTAGTTCAGCAAAACAAACAAGGAGTCTGGTAGCACTTTTAAAGACTAACAGATTTATTTATTGCATCTTCTTTCATGGAGAAAATCCCACTTCGTTAGATGCTTTGAAGAAATCATATTGAGACACAATGAAAATGACAGGCCCCACACGTCCCATTTTGAGGGGCCTTGTTTGTAGAGGAGCTGTTTTGTGTTTGAGTTCAGGTTTGTTGGTTTTTTCAGTGTTGTTTTGAAACTGAAGGCCAAAAAAAAAAAAAAAAAGATCTGGATTTTGGCCATAACGAACAATATTTTTTGGCAATTCTCTGTTAAATGTCAACAATATGTGCCTCTGAAAAGGTGCTGAATATTGTTTAACTCCAAATATAGACTAGAACAAAGAAGCATCTTATGTGCTGTTGAATATAGCTGGTTCTGGTCAAACCCTTCAGTTAAACTGCATTTGTATATATGAGTTTTGAGTTAGCTTTAGAAGTCCCTTTCTGAAGACTTCAGAAAGGCAGTCCTGTGGCACTTTCAAAGACTAGTAAATTTATTTATCACATGAGCAGCCCCCTAGCTCAGATCTGGGGCTTCAGGTGGCAGCTCCAATAACAGTCAATTTCACTGCTCTGCTAGAGCAGTGAAATTGACATATATGTCAATTTCACTGCTCAGGTAGAGCAGTGAAATTGACATATTTGACAGCTCCAGTGTCCCAGAGTGGCCTGGATTGGCACTCTGGGACATTTCCGGAGACTGTCTAATGCGGAAAATCCGTCCACACGAGCACTACCGCAGAACAGCTGTTCTGCGATAAGCCTAACTACTCTCCACTTAAGTGGTTTAACTATTGCGGGGCAAAAGGGTGTTGCCACGCAACAAGGGAAATGCTCGTGTGGACGCTCCAAGCTTTATTGCGCAGTAAGGAGCCTTATCGCGCAATAAAGTGATCGTGTATACATGGCCTGAGGAATGGTTGTTGGGAGGGGTAATTGGAAACATGGGTATGTGTCCTTAGAAGGAACTTAAAAAGTTCATGAAGGGAGCAGGACCCACAATGAAACTACCACTCCTGTCTAGAAGTAACGTCCTAAGAGAACAGATCCACTTTGCTAATCACCATTCAGGTTTGGCTTGACAAGGTTAAGTGATGGATGGCAGCAGAAGGTAAGAGAATCTTCTCTAGGGAAGGGTGGGTGCATGATTTCACAGTTACATAACTTACGTCCAAGATCAAAATATGTTCAAACAACTAGCACAGCTGTCTCCTGCAGAAGTTATTGTTCTGAACAACTTAATTGATATGTGTTGATGTGAACTGGCCCTCCAGAGGAAATAATTCTAGAAGTACAGTTATAGAATACATGAACATTCCCAAAGTGAATACAGAACATAATCACAATTTGAATTGTAAAACTGTGTTCATTTACATAAAATGAAGTTCAGTGTGTTTTTCATCTAATTTTGCCATGCCGTCTTATCTTTATAATGGTCTCAGCTGGTTGCCACAAATAACATAAGCACAGCTTAAGGCATTCTTTCAGTTGTCTGTAAAGAAAATGGCAAGCTTCACTCACTCATACCAGGCTTCTTGGAAACCTTTTCTAGTTGCAATACATTTTTTTTAAGTCTTCTATGCAAACCTTTCATGTCTGAAATGTTGTGATTCACAAAACATTTCACCACTTCAAGGACTTATCAGTTCACATTATTTTTCTTCTTGCTTGAGGAGAATGGATAATAAATACAAAATCATAAAATATTAACTCTTAAGTACACTGATTATACACACTCTAATACAGTCTGACGAAGTGGGATTTTCTCCCACGAAAGCTCATGCGATAAATAAATCTGTTAGTCTTTAAAAGTGCCACAGGACTCTGTTTGTTACTCTAATACAGTGGTTTTCAGCCTGTTGCCCGTGGTCTCATGAGGGTCCACAGACTCTAAGATTTACAAAGTACTCTGCACCTCCATTCAAAATTTGCTGGGGATCTGCAAATGAAAAAAGTTTAAAAGCCATAGCTCTAATACAGCCGTCTGAGAGCAGGGAGGGAGGCAGGTGGTACCATCAGGATTCCGACAACAAAGGAGTCAGTAGAATGCAGGACACTGAGACGTATTTTTGTTAACCGGGCTTAGAAAAATCATTATGCAATTTGCATTAGATTAGGATAAATATAGTATGAACTTATATGTTTACAGATGATCATATTCTTTGCTTAAGATTCACTTGCTACAGCAACTGAGACTGGAAGTTGAAGTGTCTAATTCTGCCACCATTACAGAACAGCCCTGTGTAAACTTGAAAAATTGTCTCTCTTGCCAAGTGAGGTTGGATCAATAAAAGAATTTTCAGACCCCTGGTACTGAGTAGAAAAGGTAGGGGTGTGTTTATACGTGTTTGCTTTGTGTCTGAGAAAGTTGTTTGCATGCTTAAATTTCTCAGGTTTAGTTAAAAGGACGCAAGAAAATAAGGAAATGCATGCCACAATGACCATTGTAAAGCACTTTATTGGGAGAGATGCAGTACTGTGTGGATAAAGTTAAAACTGTCTTTAAATGATAAACAGGGAAGAGCTTAAAGGATTTGATGAATGACCACGTAACGTTAAAAGAAATAAGCATGCAGTATAGTTTGATTGAAAAATTACTACATTGAGGCGTGGCCAGTGACGTGAGAACAAATTCCAAATACATGAAGAGTGTAAATACCAAGGGAGAGGAATTGCTTAGGGCAGCATAAAAGGACCTATAAGTAAGGAGGAGAGGAAAGTGAGCAAAGGAACACATCTGTTATGTATCCAGAGAGAACAGAACATTTTATCTTAGACTGTGAGATAAACTGGCAATACCGTATTAAGCAGCAGTTGAGAGTATACTGTTTGTAGTGACAGAGAGGAATACACTCCTTGGGACCAAAAAGATTCTTTCCAGTTTTATGATTTTGTTTTAATAAAACACGCAGTTAACTTGTTATTTTGAATTCACTCAAGCATCATCGCATGCTGTCATGTCTGCTGGATCTGTTTTCCACAAAGACTCAAAACGTCCAATTTCTGATAAAAACAAGGTTACAAATCTAGATGAAATTCTTTAAACTATGTGACAAGTGAAATAAGTTCCACCCCCACAGGCTCCATACTATGTAGCGAATTTTAGAAGTACGGCATAGGAGCCATAGAAAGATACCTTTCAAGGACCCATTTCAGTAACAGCTTCCTCCATCAGATGCTAATGCAAGCCATGCAAAATATGAGCGCAAGCATTTCCACACTGAGCATACTGTGTGCTTCTACCCTCCCACCCATTTTCAAATTAAATGAATCTTTCTGTGTGGGCAAATTTAATAAAAGAGTAACATAAACACAAAGCACTTCCTGTTGCCACCAAGCTGCTATATTTCCCTGAATGCTGATAAAGAAATTAGTTTGACTGCGACTTCAGTTTGAAAGATTTTTCATTGCAACTCAACTTCTGCAGCTTCAATTCTGCAGTGAAGCCGTCAATCACTTTGTGATCCCAATGTCAAAAATTCAAAGTTGGGTTGCCAGCCCATACTCCCTCCTCTCCATGCAAATCCTGAATAAATTGGGCCAACATAAGTGATGATGGGATTGCTTTCTTCCCAGAAATGCAATGTTCTCAAAGCTGGTCCCTGCAATCCTCCTCCATGGAGAATTTTGACCAGTCAATTCATGAAGTCACAGATTCATTGGCCCTGTCCATTTTTTGTCCTGCCTGAACACTAAATAGAACTGCCATGGAAAACAGCCAAGAGCACTGCTCTGACATATAAGAGAAGACAACTCTTGCTGTGAATGCTCGCCATAGCTGGGACTGCTTCTCCCACTGAAGGCTTTCATTAGCCCGTAAGCATGACTTTAGGCTAAGTGAAAACACCACCCATGTAAACAAGGTTTTACCACTCAACCAAGCTGGAAGCTCTTGTGCGTTTAACCTGGTTCATACCTTTGAAACAGGAAGGGACTATGAGATCGCCATTTATACACTGAGTGGGAACTGAGTAGCCACATGCTTTTTCTTTATTTTTGCAGAAAAAGGAAATAGTTTCAGCATGCTGTATTCCTTCCTGAAGGTCATCCTGAACCTTTATCTTCCGGCCATTGTATAACACTGTGGCTCTTTTAATTGGTATTTTACATGGTGCTGAAAAACAATTAATTTGTAAATGGTACTTCTAAATAGTAAGAGCTCTGTTTAAAAAAAAAAATGAATGGGCTAGGGTCTTGAGGAAGACTCAGGAGTAACATCTGGCAGTAGAACACCATGTGGCCCACGCAGGTGTAGCTAAGTGGAATATAGACCCAGTGTTGGACATTCAGTAGTGGCTAAGTGACTTTGGAGCACGCTTAGGCTATGTCTACACTTGTAAATTTAGGTCGACTTTAGCTAAGTCGACTTAGCATGTCTACACCTAAATTTTAATTCGACTTAGGGGGGACCTTACAAAGTTGACCTAGAGCATCCACACTGGATGCCTAGATTGACTTCTACGGGTTAGGGGGACTTTGGGCAGGTCCACGGTGGCGGGGGGGGCACCCTCGCCAAGTGCCAGGGGGCTCAGCCTTTGCCCCATTGTACCTGGGTACAATAGGGCAAAGGGGGACAGGGACCCTGGCAGGGCATAAGGGCAGGGTGGGGCATACCAGGCTCCCCTTATGCCCCTCCCCAGCAGGGAGGGCAGTGGGGGAGTCCTGGAGAGCCCTAAGTCGACTTAGGGCTACTCCAGGTCTACACTGGCTTAAGTCGACTTTAGAAAGTCAACTTAAGCCTAAAGTCGAATTAAAAGGAGGTTTAATAAAGTCGACTTAATTTTCATTAAGTCGACTTTATTTTCCTTAGGTCGACTTAAGCAGCTTGCTTATGTCAACTTAAGGAAAGTGTAGTGTAGACGCAGAGTAAATTAAGTCGACTTAAGCAAGTTTAAGTCGACTTAATTTACAAGTGTAGACACACCCTTAGATGCTTTTGAAAATCCCACCCTCTGACTTATTGTCAATATCCAGTTTGGATGAATGTGGTCAAGTGGCTGGCTTCCATAGGTCAGCTGTAGGTCTATGTTTTCGTGGGAACATCCAAATATATTGCATCTTTGACCCATTTCATGATTTTAAAGGGTGAATGTGTTTTAAAAATGTTAACCAGTCTAAATATTGATGGGAAACAAATATCCACAGAAAATGTTACTTCTGATGACAGAAAATGGGGGAGACAGAGGCCTGGTCTACACTAGAAAATCTTTGCTGGTGTGATCATACTGGCAACCATCCTAATGCAGATACAATTTACATTAAATATGTCAAAATATGTGCTTTTGTTAATGTATCCTTTACATTGAGGTTTTTGCCAGTATACAAATATTTCTTTAATAAAGGGGAAAGCACGCCAAGTGGCATTATACCATTGACAAAAGTGACCAGAATACAAAGTTTTCATCGAGTTATGAGCCAGATGAGGGAAAGGGAGAATTCAGATTTACTATGAAGTAGGCACATGATCACTGAGGTTCATTCAAGTGTATCATCTTACACTAGGTTGGATTTTGAACCAGATAATCATTACATGTTTTATTACAGGCCTCAATTTAAAATGTTTGTACTTTCTGCTTTGTTTTGAGAGGGGAAACTCTTACCAAGACTTCTCATGATGGACAGCTACACTTTTAGGAAAATACAGGTCACTAGATGGTTTTTAGAACAAAGTCCATATATTCATACCTTTACATGTTGGTTTGATGGACCAGCTACCTGTTTTTTCACACCTTGATTCCCTTGGTCCATCTAGCACATAAGGAGAATGGCAGCCATAATCAACACGCTCCATATAATGATAGGTTCTGCGAACTGAAAAATTTATGAATCCATTTTCTATCCCTGTTGGATGTGGACATTCTACATCTGTCGTAAAAAAAACAGAGCTGTATCAGTTGTAGAAGTTTAAGGCATATTATGTAGTGTGGAAAACATGGTAAATCTTGTAACTTTCTTTTGTTCTTGTTTAGCCTTTTCCCCAGAGAGGTACTACAAGAGAGGTTGAAAATGTTAGAAAGACGCAAATATTGTTCTGTTTAGAAATACATTCATACTCAAAGGGTCAGATCCTAAAATGGTGGAATTGGGCACAAGTCCATTGAAGTCAATGGAGTCATGCTAATGGAATTCCTACTGAGAATCTAGCCCTGTATTTCTGAAACCGATGAAATATTCCACTAACTAAGCAGTAGCAGTGAAGTATGTTTGTGACAGCATGGACCAGATTCTGATTTCACACCAATGGAACATGACTGACTTTAGTGGAGTTGCTCTTGAGCTGTGTAACCTTATAACACAAGGTGTAATTACCTTGGAACAGTATGAATTAACAGCTTGGTATCTTTTTAGATGGCCCATTTTTTAAAAATACTGTGCATGCTATTTTATACACACTATTCCAATGAGCTTTTAAAATAGTAATAGCAATAATAGTAAAGTAAATTAGTAAAAATGTATTTACTTACATCTGCATTCTGGTATACCACTCCAGTTCCCAGTGGCCATGCAGACAGCCGTTTCATTTCCAAACAGTGCAAAAGTTGACAAGCATTCAAACCTAATCATATCTTGGTAGATGGACACATTTCCCGGTGTTAGCTTATGGTAAGAAATAACTCCAAATTCAGGAAGAGACGGAGGAGGACAAGTCACGGCTGGAAAAGCAGGACATCATTATTCCACACATGTTAAAAATCTAGCTCAGTAATATTCTGACTGAAGCTCACGAGCCACATGTGTCTCTTTCACCTGTCTCCTGCAGCTCTCGGTAGCAGGTGATATTAAAATATTGTGTGATTTTCTTTTTAACAAATCTAAGTTATTAACCAAACAGGATGTGGTTACTCTGTTATTAACCAATTGTAACTGATAAAATAATAATACTTGGTCAGTCATTTTGCTGTGAGAAATAAACAAATAAATAGAAACTAAGTATTATCCATGTCTAGCTGTTACTTCTTCCTGGAGAAACATCATGAAGAGCACCCTGTTCCAGGATCAGAGACAGCTTTTGGGGTAGGCGAAGCAGGCACCCACCTAGGGCTCCAAGTAGTAAGGGGCCCCTTCACCACCTCAAAAGCTGTGTGTGCCTTCCACTCTGCAGGACACATGGTAGAGAGCCAGGATCTGGGGCCTCCAGTGGGGATCCAGGCCCATAGGGGTGTTTTGGGGCCCCCGGAGGGAGGGCCATGGGGACCTGGGGCTGGCTGTGGGGGGGAGTGTTTTGAGGGTCCTAGTGGGGTGCTGGGCCTCCAGAAAGGCCGGGTCAGCAGTGGGGATCTTATAAGTGGCCCTGCAATGGGCCTTCACCTAGGGCCCCAGATAGCCTAAGGCTGCCTCTGCCCAGGATGGAATTAGGCAGATTGTCACAGAGAACTATATTTGCAAAAATGATAAAATAAGATTTAAAGGCTCAGTGCCCTCAAAGTTTGTAATTCATGGATTGCTGTAAAATTTTACAGACTATAAGATACTATATAGACCATTGCAGCATATTGTATTTCTCTCCAAGCATTGTATGTCTGTGAAGGGTAGATTATGGCAACAACACTTACATGAAAGTTGCAAAATATCCCTAACACCTCTTGGTTTCAGAGGTTCCAAAGGGGGAGCCATGTCAGTCTAGTTCTGCAACACGAAAGAGGAGTCCCTGTGGCACTTTAAAGACTAACACATTTATTTTTCGCACGAGCTTTCGTGGGTAAATGCGAAAAATATCTTTGTTAGTGTTTAAAGTGCCACAGGGACTCCTCTTTTGTGTTGCTGAACTAGACTGACATGGCTCCCCCTTTGGAACCCTTCTGTTTCACTCCTCTCTATGGGTGCATCTACACTTGTAAATTAAGTCGACTTAAGCTTGCTTAAGTCGACTTAATTTACTCTGCGTCTACACTACACTTTCCTTAAGTTGACTGCTTAAGTTGACTTAAGGAAAATTAAGTCGGCTTTGTTAAACCTCGTTTAAAGTCGACTTTAGGCTTAAGTCGACTTTCTAAAATCAACTTAAGCCAGTGTGGACGCAGAGTAGCCCTAAGTCGACTCTAAGTCGACTTAGAGCTCTCCAGGACTCCCCCACTGCCCTTCCTGCCAGGGGGGTGGCACAGGGGCAGCCTGGCATGCCCCCGCACAGGGCAGGGCAGAGCCCTGCCCACCCTGCCCCTATGCCCTGCCAGGGTCCCTGTCCCCCTTTGCCCCATTGTACACAGGTACAATGGGGCAAAGGCTGAGCCCCCTGGCACTTGGCAAGGGGTGCCCCCTGCCACCGTGGACCTCTCCCAGGTCCACCTAGCCCCTATAAGTCAACCTAGGCATCCAGTGTGGATGCTCTAGGTTGACTTTGTAAGGTTCCCCCCTAAGTCGACTTAAAATTTAGGTGTGGACATGCTAAGTCAACTTAACAAAGTTGACTTAAAGTCGACTTTGTTAAGTCAACTTAGCGAAAGTCGACCTAAATTAACAAGTGTAGACATAGCCTACAAAATTAGGATAAGTAACCTGCCCAAACCATTGGGAATCCGTATCACCTCTGTTCCATTATTAGAATTCAGGCATTCCTGATTCCCAGCCTTTTGAACAGATTATTAAACTACACTTCACTTTTAACAATTCATACATCAAAAAAAAATTATGCAATTTTTTATCTCCATGTCAAAGACAGAAGGTCTGATTCATATTTACTGCTCTGGCATTGTTAAGAGGCCTTGGATTTGGATGTAAATATATTTATGCTCACTTCAACCACCTTAACAAGGCCAGAATGATATACAGGGGTCTTGAATGTAAATAAAAATAAGACCCAGAGAATTTCTTTAATGTTTGCGACACATACGTTGGCATTCAGGTAGTGTTTCACTCCACTGTCCATCTGCCATGCACTGGCTAACGTCTGTTCCATAGAGAATGTACCTAAAAAGAAAGATACCCATTTATCGGCAAACTTTGAAAACATTTACAGATAGCAGAATAAAAGTAACCTTTATGAGAGGGACTAGTTCGTCCCTAAAGGAGATCCAGCAAGCAGCCATGCACTGTATTGTATGGTCTAAATCCTGGAATCCTTCCCTGCCAGAATTGACCCGATACTAATACTACACAGAAAGCATGTTTTCACGAGAGCAGAAAACTACTAGACTAATGCCTTCCACATTCAACTACATATACATTCCACATTCAATTATATATATAATGCCTTTCACACTCTCTCTCTCTTTCTCTCCCCCCTCGCCTTTCTTCTTCTTCCACATTCTATTTATATAAGTAAACCTATAAAGAGAGAGAGGTTTATATATATATTCTCTCTCTCTCTCTCTCTCCATATATATATATATATATAAAATGCCTTTCATATTCAATATATAATGCCTTCCACATTCAACTATATATACATTCAACTATATATAGTGCTTGACATATGATGTAATTGATTAACAGTGTGTATTCATGCAAGCAAAGGATATCGATTGGTCATTAATAATGATATCTTGGAAGGAGTGCTTAGATATTTATGACAATTGACAGCTACATTGATTTTATTTGTATAAAATCAGATACTCCATGTTAATACCATAGTGCATAATTCCACCAATGGACACCAGACAGCCCAATTTAATTCACATAAATGCTTATCCTCAAGACTTCCATGATTGTACTATTGAAAGTACTTACACTAAGTTTTAATGAAATGTTCATCCTGTTTCTGTCGTTTCTATATTAAGCAGCTGGAAAGCAGCAAATTATCGTTAGCAAAATGAGGCCTATCCATCAAATCTCATTATTATTCTGAATGTCATAGTGCAACAAGCAATAAATGAAGACAACTATGTTTCTGTGGGGAGCAACTTGAATGAAACCATTTAGACTTAGCCATGATTTCTAGTCTGTGTTTCACCTTTGAATGTCACAGGTGAAAAATATTTGCTAATGAATTATTCCAGTGGAATGAACAAATGAGGCGAGTCGTGTTTATCTGACTATTGTCCAGGTATTTTTATATCTGTAGTCTTAGATGGATACCTTACAAAGAAGTGATACCTTTATGCTGTGCTAGTGTTATGGTGACACTCTGATATATATAAGGCTAAAAAGAGCTCCATCCACACTGCCTACATTTTAATTCTTATTTCCTCCTACATATAGAAGAGCACCTGTCTTGTCCTCCAAGTCTGTCCCCAAAACTTACTTCTTTCACTTGGATACTGATCTTAATCACCTGTTCAAACTGTTCTTCCCTCTGAAGTTCTCTTCTCCTGCTCTTCCTTCTGATACTTTAGGCTTTAAGCTGTTCATGGAAGGATCTCTTATTTCCATGTGTTTTTTAAAATGTCAAGTACACTGTAATGTGAGCCTTCACACTAAATCACCCCAGCCACTTATGTCTCTGCCTCTGTTTCCGTGTGTGAGGGTTTTAATAAGTCAATGAACAGCACCTCTTCAGAGGTCTAGTTTATTCAACTCCCAAGGCAAAACATCACACAAATAGGTCGCATCAGCCTTCATCTGTCAACACTGGATTTGTCTAAGGTTCCTTACTCATGAGGCCTTCGTGACCCAGTTCCCTTTTCTAGAGTCTGGGGGACCTCTTTTCATTAGCTTGAGGAGGTTCTCTCCTAGTGCATCAAGGTTCCCACAGAGTCTGTCCCTCCCTAGGACAGCATATAAGTCCTCTTTTCCCAGGTCTTTGCTGTTGCCCAGTGAAGACTTTCAAGGGAGCCAGGTTTCTCTGAGACTTAGCGCTCATAATCCCAGACATTCCCACCCAGGAGCATTTTTTCTTGGTTTTCTTTGCTGGTGATCCCTCTCACCAGCTTCCCCCCAGGATCTTTCTCCATAGGAGTGTTCTCCTACTTTGTGGAAACTGTTCCTCTCCTGTGGTTCCCTAGCAAGCCAGTACCAGGCATAACTTCCTTTTATCATGCCAGAGTGCTTCACTGCATAATTAACTGCCTCCCAGGGCATGTCTGTGGTCATCTGAGTCCTTGACCCCTTCAGAGAGACATACACCCCATGGTGCTATGCAAATAATAAAAGCATTGAATGATGTATTAATAGTGCAGCACACACTGAACAGCCTGTTTTGCGTGCTGTTTATTTTAGACATACATTTAGCGAGCCTCCACAACATATAATTGCATTTATCAATAGGTTTCCTGATTTGACCACTCATTTCCCTATTGAAATTGGTATGTTTTAGTAGGATATTTCTTTTCAACTTTGTCTACCTACACTTATTTCATCTATGTGGTTTTCTTCTACAGATTTCTTCCCCGTTTTAATGTTATCCAACAGCTCTTCAGAAGCAGGGAGCAGGTCTGGCTGAAACACCATGTTCTGTATTACTGGCTCTGCCAATATGCTGCTAGCAAACATCTGTCTCTGTATTTTCCTTAGCCAGTGCCTTAGAATTTATCCTAATTTTCAAAATGGGAAGAAGGCTCACTTCTTCAGAAGAGCCAACCCTCTTTAAAAGGGTATTGTGCTACTGCATAAGGGGGCCAAATTAGGGTTAGCCTCAGGTTTTTGTTCAGGGAAAGACATAGAAGCAATATTTTCAGGCCCAAGAGCCTAATCACGTAATCTAGATGGAGCTTGTTCTGATGAAGGACTCATCTCATGCTGAACAATGGGGGGCTTTAAAGAGGAGAGGCACAGAATAAATGTTTGCATAAATCAGCACTGCCATTTGGATTGGTTCCATTTTTGTTAGTCATTCTCTTGGGTGGAGCTTGAGCCCTCACTAAGCTATGAACAAAGTTGACGGAGTAGAAAAGAGACCTGTCCTCCATATAACTTCGGACAAATATAGCGTTTCAGCTGTTTAGCCGCTCCAGCATCTCTAAGACAATCGTTTCCATAGGACCCTGTTACCCACGTTCTCAATGATGCTGTCTGGAGATCACAGGGTTGACTTGGAGTGAATATGGAACTTTCAGTCTCTATGTTATATATCTTATTTCTTTGTCAGCCCAATTCCTGGGATCCCAATGTCCCCTCTAGCTGTCATACCCCCTAATTTTAACTTCACCAGTTTTACTAAGGGTCAAATCCTGGTCCCATTGAAATCCATAGAAGTTTCATCATTGACTCTAACAGCACCAAGATTGGTCCTTAACCGTCCAATCCAACATCCACTGATCAGGTGCAGTGGGAGCTGGTATGTCCTGAGTGATCATGTACATCATTCTGTGTTATTGAAGTGGAAGCATCAGTCATTCTGAGACTTTTGCTGTTATTTTCAGGCCTCTGATTGATTTTTCACTTTTTCAAGGGTATTGGAGATTTCTTTTTCATTAGGGACTCGCTATTTTCTTGTTTTAATTTTTCAGGCTACCCTGCAGTTTCACTTCACTGAATTTGTTATATTTGTGCATTTTCAATTGAGTTATTTTTCTTTTCCATAAGTAGAGGTATTTTTATAGCTGCTTTGACTGTCAGGATGAAGTAGGGACACACCAAGAAACTGATGATGACTGCTTTTGGGGCCTCTGCTTTTTCAGTAACATTGACCACATTCCTCCCTAGCTTCCTTATAACTTTTCATGCAGCTTTGATCTTCCTTTACCTCAAATTCGCTGCTTGGGTTTAACCTGATTATCTTACACAACATACAAGATTGAATTACTCTCCTCTATACTATTCCTCTGTTATCCAAGCTTGGAGCCAACAGGAAAGCTGGAAAATTGACGTCTCTGGGAACCAACGTTGGGGAATTTAAGGATAATAAAACCATGTCACTTTCTTTATAGAAATGTTTTATATTAAAAATGCAACGAAGTCCTGGTTTTGTTCTTAAGAAGTGCATTCATTTTATTTGTTATGTGTTTTAAATGGTAGTTATTTTATTATGGAAAATGATAAGTGTCCACTATGGGTTCCTCTGAAATCTTTGGAAGAGGCTTCACTGATAAACAGGATACCAAACTACTCTAACACAGTACAGCAATTCTGACATTCACCATCATAAAGTATTAAATGGATCATTTTTATTTCTGTAGCTTTTCTCAATTAATAAAAGCAGAGAATCTAGTGTACTACCTTGCTAGCTTGATGAATACTGTAAGATGCAACGGTTTAATATTGCAATTTGGGTTGTTTTTTTTTTAATAGCATGATGATGTGAGAACTTACCCGGGTTCACATGAAAAGGTTATCAAACTCTGATAGCTCAAGTCTACAAAATCCACTATTCCGTTTTGCAGGGGTCCAGGATAGGGACATTTCTTTGCTGTTTTTTAAAGATAAGAGAAGATATTATTTCATGATGTATAAAATAAAGCAGACACGATATTTAGATCATTTAATACCTCGTGTCATTCAAGTTTCTTCACTTCTTTATACAAATTTTCTTCACTCTATATATTTTATGTTTGAAATCAAACTACACTTAAAAGTTTCAGAGTTCTTAGTGATTATATTAGCTTTGACAATTGATTGTCTAAAGTCTGTGCATAGCATGTGATATAAATAACTTATCTGTGATAGAAGTCACTTAAAGATTAAATTTGTCAGGGTCTGATCCTGCTTCATTTTAAGTACATTTTTATAAGTATTTCTGTAGATCTTCAAAGCGTCTGATGAAGTGGGATTTTCTCCCACAAAAGCTCATGCGATAAACAAATCTGTTAGTCTTTGAAAGTGCCACAGGACTCTGTTTGTTTCTCATTAAAATCAAATTATCAATCAACACTGTTTTATTCACACACATAAACAATAGAATAAATGAAGCATCCATTTTTAAAGATGAAACAGCTGAGTTACAATTTTGGTTATAAACATTGTGTATTGTTACATTTTTAAATGTGTAAAGAGCAACTCTATATAATTTTAATCTAAACATTTTTTATTTTGGATTAAGGAAATCAGCAACAAAAAACAAGATAAAAAATAAAGCTGAGAAAGAGAATAAAGTGTGCAACTCCTCTCTAAGGGACTTGTGATGGGGTGTCCACCCTACATGGGAACGTGGCCAGGTAGCCCTGTTAACTCCACAGGCCACACTTGGAGGGAGAGCCATGGAGCAAGGAATTAATTGCAAGCAGGCTTGGCTGTGCAGGAACAGATGGGGCTATACAGCCAGGAAGTTGGCAAAAGATATGGGCTGCTGCTGGGAGGTTACTTCCTGGGAAGAGGAAGGAGTGTTTCGAGGCTGCAGACTTGTACAAGCTGCAGTCACTCTCTGGGAAGAGGGAGGAAGGTTTGGACCTGGTACACCCAGAGAGAAAAGGAGAAGCAGAGTCATAGGAAGCAGTCCAGAGAATGAGCAGTAAGAGCCCAGCCCAGAGCTGCTGGGTTGAAGGTCCCTGGAATGGAACTCAGAATTGAAGGCAGGTCCATGTTCCCATACCAGCCACCGAGTCTATAAAAAAGACTTGGATATATTCCAGAGGGGAGAACACTGAGCGACCTAGCCAGAGGCCTAAGTCACAAAAAAGACTGGATTCTGGAGCAAGAGAGAGGCTGTAGACCAGAGTGAGACACAGAGTAAAGACATGCAAGCAGCAGAAGGGGGCTTGACCTTGAGAGCTAATCCTCAGAGTGACCAGGAAGAGGTGCCAGAGCAGCAGTGAGTGATACATCCCATAGCATAGCACCAACAACTCCGATAACAAATGACAGCTGACTTTGCACTCAGGTAAGTTCTTAGAATGTAAAGAAGAGAACACAGAAAATAGAGTTTCAGAGCTCGATTTATCACAAGAACCACAAAAAAGCGTCGGTCACACCAACGCACTGTCCATCAACAGCAGAATATAAAATCTAGGAGTGGTATTTATGATTTACTTACGTATACATCTCAGTGTAATGATAGGCCATTTGCCAGACCAAGGGCAAGTATACCTTCTTGAGCCACTATGATGACTATAACCAGGAATACAGGTGAATGTAACTTCTTCACCTCGCTCATACTCTCTCTTGTCTATATCCAATATAGCAAATGGCACGTTAGACGGTCGGGGGCAAACTGGAAGAAAGAAAGCACTTTACAATACAAGGTTTTAGCTGTACGTGGTTTAGTTTGATTGTTACTTTTTAGGCTGAGAGGGAAAAAAAATTGACGTTGGCTGCCGCTTGACAAGATTAGTATATTATCAAAAACACTTAAGAAGAACATCATGGGAAGGGTCCCACTCCACAACAGCTTCATGTTTAAAGGT
Source organism: Pelusios castaneus (assembly GCA_007922175.1). Lineage (NCBI taxonomy): Eukaryota > Metazoa > Chordata > Testudines > Pelomedusidae > Pelusios > Pelusios castaneus. Next base: position 5,955,392 of record ML685805.1, on the reverse strand, counting down.
AGCCTCACGGATACTCACCATCTCACCCATTAACCCAGGCAATGAAGTGGATTTGAAACCTGGACATTAGAGGTCAGACTAGATGATCGTATTGGTCCCTTCTGATCTTAGAGTCTATGAATTTATGAGACCCATAAAATGATCTTTGAAAATCAAACCAATGCCATATGAAGAACTGTACTGGGCAGAGGACTTCTGTTTGCATAATTCAGAAGATTCAAGCACATTTTTTATTCTAATTGGCTAAGTGAAGTATGCCTGTGTTTTTACAACTGTGAAGTAACAAATGGGAGACAACATAGAGAGACACTTCATTTTCTTAAAACAAACAGAGTCCTGTGGCACTTTTAAAGGCTAACAGATTTATTTATCACATGAGCTTTCGTGGGAGAAAATCTGACTTCGTCAGAGGCTTTGAAGATGGGAAATTTAAAGTAATTTCCTATCTTCAAAGCATCTGACGAAGTGGGATTTTCTCCCATGAAAGCTCATGTGATAAATAAATCTGTTAGTCTTTTAAAGTGCCACAGGACTCTGTTTGTTTTTCTGCAGTAGACTAACCATGGCTACCCCTTTGGAACTCCATTTTCTAAATTTTCTCCCCCTTTTGTATGTGTGTATTTGTCTTGTTTTGTGTTCAGAGAAATGGGCCTGGACTCTAACAACAACAATATCCATAACAGTTCCAGCCCATCTCAACTAATTTCTCTTTTCTCCCAGTAGGACTGTTAGAATCATCTAATAAACTATCAGATAAAGGGGTTTTCCTTCTAAAATCTCCCCCTAGCTAAAAAGAAAGGGAACAAGGGATGTTATAATGAAAGCTATGTTTAATACTTTACATTTCAAATGTTTTAACAGTTTCCTTTTTATTAAGGAAAAGAAAAAAATGTGTGTTTGCGGTGGTACTAAGCAAGCTGAGGTCACTATATACTAAACCCCGAACTTTGTCGGAAAGTGTTTAATGTTGGCCAGTAGCTGGATAAGGTTAACATCTCTGACTTTTTAGGGCCTTTATTCTGTCCAAAACAAAACAGAGAGAACATAGAAAGTCCCTAACGTGTGGCAGAGGGAGAAGTGGGGGCCCACACACAATCCTTGCCAGGGTACAGAGGGCAGGGAGAGGCAGGTTATGGAGGGAAGGGAGGAATAGGAGCACATACCAAAGCCCTAGAAAGGGGAAGACTATAGGACAATAGTGCTGGGGAGAGAGGCATGGAAGATACCACATCCAGGAGCTCTGTGTGGGGAGAATGGAAGACCCTGGTATGGGGATAGAAGGAGGCTGTGGGGACACAGAGCAGTGAGGGAACATTGCAGGGAATAATGGGACAGGGTAGGATGATACACAGAAAGCTGGGAAGTGAGAGAACAGAGAAACCCAAGGAGCATCTCATGTATGCAGTGTGAAACCCTCTAGTAATTAGGTACGAATGGCATTTGTTTATATTTCATCTGCTCTCCATTCAATACTTTTCTTGTAGAGCCTTTTATCCCATTGGGAGTGAGGGAGGAAAGGACAGGAGGAGGACAGAAAGAAAAGTTTTCACCATTCGAAAATATTTGGCCAGACCTTTCCAACTGGTTGAAAACACCCAGAGATTCTATAAAAACCCCATCACCATTTGGAGCTCCCTTCTTCATTATCCACTTGCAATACTGAATATTATTTGCTATGTGAACGGCTGAGATACTTACCATGTTCTGCAAGAGCACCGTGCGCTAGGGCAACCATCCAGAAGAAGAGCCCAGTGGGGTACATTGCTGTTAGTTTCCCGGCTTCCAAAATGACCCAACACTAACTGTTTTTCCTCTTAAAGACAGACACAAAAGATTGATTAAATATTAACTCTTCGTGTTTATTCTAGTCCTAGTAAACAGAAGATAAAAGATTGTTGGTAATAGAGACTGAAATCATCCTCTTCTGCTAGGTATGCATGTATTCCTGGAACCCAGATAGTGATCAGTTCTGAAGGTCACTTGTCTCTGTCTGCTGGTTCTCCTGGATAACGTTTTCTTGCTTTTTCTTCAAGAAACTAAGATCAATGGAGTCATCTCCAAACCTTTCAGGGCCTCAGCAGATATGTAGCTCCTTTCTGCAGGGACTATGCCGCCAACTGAAAATCTGGCCCTCAGACTTCACTCTGTATGGGAGAGGGTCTACATCAGTAAAAGGTAGGCTTGCCCTGTGAGTCGGAGAGCTCGGGTTAAGCCAATCCTGATTATAAAATGAACCCACCTTCAGGGGAATCCAGCAGTTCCCAACAAATAGCAGAAGGTGGCTGCAATGAAAAGGGGAAGCTCAGAGGGCAGGAGTGATGCTGATGGACACTGTTGATGCAAAAGAAGAAGGGAAAGGAAGGTTCCTGAAGGACCATGACACCAATGAGCTTGGAGGGCAAAGCCCAGGGATCAGTGATGTGGGACCAGGGAAGAAACCCTGATTGTGTGTGGGACTAGATCGCAGAAACCCAGTGGGGAGAAGTGGTTGGGAGACTCAGACTAAAATGAAGATAAGCCTTGGGGATGACAGGAAACACCAGAACAAAGTACGGACTCTTTTGTGGGGTTGGAATGAACTCCATTTTGGGACTCTGGGTTGTTGGAAACTGGTTCTGGTATTAAACTAGTTCCAGGCAGGCATGCTATTAATCAGAGAGCCTTTGAGGGGCCTGAAGAGAGGAATAACAGAAGTTGGGAGGCTGTAGAGCTTCCCCCTCCTTCCTAGGCTTGGAGGGGATGCCAAGTAAGCAGCAGTCCTGTTGTAACATCTTATTAATATGGTGACCATGCCAGCCAGACATCACTGCTGCTAGACAATATGGGTATGTCTACACTAGCAATTTAGGTCGACTTAAGGATGCTTAAAGTCAACCTAAATTACTCCAGGTCCACACCAGCCTTTCATTAAGTCGACTTAAGGGCATCCTTAAGTCGACTTAATAACTACCGGTCATTAGGTCAACTTAACACTTAAGTCGACCCATTAAGTCAACCTAAAGCCGGTGTGGATGCCCTAGGTCGACTTAATTTCCTAAGTCGACCTAGGGCTGGGGAGAAGGGAGCGGCAGCTCCCTGCAGAAAAGGGGGCCGCGGGTTCTGGCGAGAAGGGAGCCACGGTCCCTTCTGCCGGGAAGCCGCAGGTCCTGGCAACAAGGGAGCCGTGGGTCCCTTCTGCTCAGGGGGGAGCCACGGCCCTCCGCTCTGTCTACACTTCACGAGTTAAGTCGACTTAACAGACTTGACTTAACTTGCCAAGTGTAGACATACCCTATAGTTCTTCCTTCCTGTGAAATAACCCACTTTTGCCCTACAAAGGCCCAAAAGTAGCTCAGACTGGGAACACAACACAACAAACACTGTAAGACAAGAATCTTAGAATAGTGATGGTGGGTGGAGTGGGGCTAACTTATCCCATACCAATAGCCAAATACTCTTCTGATACAGTAGCTCTTTTAACTGTGGGGCATGAGATCAGCGACTGCCAGGGAGATTTACACCACGTGAGGGCAGATTCAAGCATCTTCTGGTTCACTCTTGAGACAATTTCTCTCCATCTAGTAGACACTTTTCAAGTGCAATCAAAATAACATTTTCACAGTTTGGCATTTTTCATCTAAGAAAACTCCCCACCATCACCACCCTGACTCTCTGTGCATGTGGGATGTTGAAGAGAAATCCCTTGTGAAAAGGGTTGCTAGAGCGGAATGCCTTGAATGGCTGCCGCTCATGAGTTTTTCTGCTATTGGTTCTTAAACAGTTTAGCCCAATAGTTCTCAACCAGGGGCATGCGTACCCTTTTAGGGGTATGCAGAGGCCTTCTAGGAAGTACATCAACTCATCTACATATTTGCCTTGTTTTGCAACAGGCTACATAAAAAGCACTAGTGAAATCTCTACAAACTAAAATTCCATACAGACAATGATTTATTTCAACTGCTTTGTATACTATACATTGAAATGTAGGTACAATGTTGATGTTCCAACTGATTTATTTTATAATAATACAGTAAATCAGAAAGTAAGCACTTTTTCAGTAATCATGTGTTGTGAGACTTTTGTGTTTTTATGTCTGATTTTGTAAGCAAGTAGTTCAAGTGAGGTGAAACATGGGATGCAAAAGAAATCTGAAAGGGGTACATTAGTCTGGAAAGGTTGAGAGCCACTTCTCCATTGAATCACTAATTTAGCATTTGTTTTTAAAAAGCTCCTCTGTTTGCATTTAAAATACATACTTTGACCAGAACATTAAACAATCAGAAGTACACGAGTCTCTTTAGAAAGTGCTTTTAACAAGTTCTGTGCTTCGGCTGTGAGTAACTTACCCAAAACAAATACCAAACTCTCCCTGTCAAAGGACAAAGTACAGTCTCCCAACTTTCAACAAAACTTGACTCCCAGGAGTCTTTTCTGCAATTACATTATTTTTTTCTTAATCACAGTTTTCCTATTCCCCTTAAAATTATTTACAAATACATCTTCATTTCTTCTGAGGCTTTTTGGGGAGAAGAGGTTAGTTCTAACCTTTTTTCTTTTGGTTTAAATCCTTGCCAGGTTCTAGCTAGCTTTTCTGTTATATGCTGAACTACATTTTAAAACAACATAGGGTTCCGCTTGCCTGAGGCAAGAGATTTCATCACTGATCAGGCTCCATGGGAGCATTTCCCATAACGATCACCAGATGGCATAAGGTGCCCTTCTCTATACAGCACAGCTATAAACATAAGCTAAAAGACAAAGATGCAACAGAGAAAAAAAAACAGATTGAATAAGTTTCACATTAAGTGATATCCCCATAGATATATGAATATCCACACCACATAGTCCCATTTTTTATTTTTTCATGGGGGGGGAGGGAGATCTTTATAATTCCCCTGCATATCAAGCTGAATGAAAAATTAGTGAGAATGTAGTCCATACAATTCCATAATAACTAATGACACCCACTTTTGAAGCTCTTATTTAATCTGTTTTTATTTTGCAGCAGCAAAAACGTTAGATTCATGAATGTCACCTACCAGAATAACCAGAGTCCTGTGGCACCTTCAAGACTAACAAATTTCTTTGGGCGTAAGCTTTCATGGGCTCCAACCCACTTTGTCAGATGCGCCTTTTTTTCCTTTTGGCAGGCCCAGAGGGAATGAATACTTCATTGCTGTGTGTGTTATGCGCCCATTGTTAGCACTTTCAGTCTTAAGGTTCTGGTGATTTTTCTGTTGAAGAGGGCTTTCAGTTTCTTACAGAGAAAAACAAATGATTATCAAACCAAAGGTCAATCCAGACCATGAATAAGTAGGATAATTTTCCTGAAAAGATAAAAGTGAAATTGTCCAGAATTCAGGAGACTAAAGGGGTTAAAATGCTCTATTTTGGGAGCCACAGAACGGATGTTTAATGGATTTTTAGTCGTTGTTTGATCTCTCCAGTTTATGGGTGCATTCGTTTTTATACATGAAAGCCAAGGAAGATAACGACCCTAATAAATATCATGCAGAAGTTTGTATGGCTTCCTGTTCTTGAAATAAGCGCAAAAGGGGGGCCCAGTGACAACCTTTTTTCCCCAGGCTGCAGGAGGAAGGTAACTTCAGAAAGCGACAGCAAATGGAGAGGTCCCTCTCTCTGTAGGGAGCTGATTCCCTCAGAGGCACTGGAGTCTCCCTCCAGCTCTGGTCTCAATATCCAGTTGAATCACCAGATAGAGAGATACCTCATTAAACTGGTCAAGGAATGCTACCCATGCTTCCATATCACCCTTCGTGTCTTGGTTACTCAACAAAATGCAAGGCTACCTGCTCCCCAGTGATGGCTACTGTGAGCTGGGCATGAAGGCCCTACCTGGAGTAACTGCCTTCATGCAAAGTTCAGGTGCTCCCTCATTACTTGTAGCTGGTTTAGGGTAACCTTACTAGAACCCTTATCAACATTCTAACGTTATATTACTTGTCTTTGCGTTGTGTCCAATGACATTGCCACATAGAGGAACATATGTGCTGGGCCTTCCACCTTTTCAATGGCTCGTGGGACACTCAAGCCCTCAGCAATGTCCTGAAATGCTCCTAACAGGCTGGCTTGTTGACCAATCCCAGATTTGCCTGTGAAGAGGCAGTCATTGAGAAAATGATCTGCCTGAATCAACCCTCTCTCCCATACATCTACCTATTCAAGTATTGTGCTCGAACTTTCAAAAAGCACGCACCCTCACATTTCCCACTGCCATGCCCCCTGCACACACTTCTCAGAGCAATGGGTGGCAAGCCACACAGCCCATTCAAGATTCTTACACCACTGAGTGCAGGGAAGGGGTATGATCACTCACTGGCAGTTTCTTCAGTAGAAACATATACCGATTCTCCAGGTTTATAACGTGACAAAGTAGAACAACATCCTTATTTTTTTAAATTATTGCGTAGCTGAATAAAAGTAAGGTTTCAGCCATGATAGTCTACAACAAATTTATAGGATCCTCCATGAAATATAATCTACGTGAATTCAAAGCTAAGTGGAGAACAGGTTTGCATTATAATAGTACCAATAAAGTACAGAAAGCTCTACCTATTAACATCCAGGATGGAGGCAAAACTGAAGCCAGCAAATAATAATCTCGAGATTGTACTGGTTCCATATCCGATGACAAAAAGCTGGCACAAATACAACCGGTGGATAAAGAACTATGTGAAATGATGGCAGTTCAGCACTACAGGGTCAAATGAAAATCATTTTAAAGTTAACTGGTTTTATGTTATTAAAAACCATCTAAGGAAGTTGAGCCATTTAACTGACTAAAAATTTGTCAACTCCTATTAGGACAGAAATGTGGGTTCTTATCAAGCAACTAACAGACCATCTGTACCATGGAAGGAAGAGGCCTTATTTAAAAATAAATTGATACTGGTGATATTTTCCTTTATTTAAAAAAATGGCATCTTCCTAAATGAAACCAGATAATGTAAATTATGCTTAGATTGGTTCCAGCTAAGGAAATCCTCTTCTCTGCATCAGCAAGATATTTGATTTTGATCATTTGAGAGGTATTTGAACATCAGAGACTAATTTGGCCTGTTCTGATTTATTCCTGTCAATTTCCTAGTAGCCTGCTATTCTTGATATTTGTCAGGGCTTCCTTCATTAGCCGAAATTCTTCTCTGTACTACAGAAAGTTAAGAAAGTTCCAAATCAACCTCTCGCTTAAGGAGATTGAAAAAGTTATTGTATAATTGAAACCTTAATAAAGCACCAGTTGTTAATGGATGTACCAGTAACTTTTATAAATAAATGATATTGCAGATTCACTGCTTTAGTATTTCCCCTTGGAAAGTCGTTTGAATTTTGTGCACAAAAGAAAATATTTTGTATGTATTTAAGAGTTTTAGTAAATTATTTTAGCACTAATAATAAAAGTGAAAGATTAATTTTACTTGAGTTAGGCATGGTATTGGAACATCATGGTACGATGCAAGCTTTCCCTTGCAGCTCGGTCATTGGTCAATGTAATTCATAACTGTCCTGCGTGGTATTGCAGTACTCCATTTCTAGATTATTGCTGAATTACCGTATATTTGTGCCTAGCAATGCGATACTTTTATGGTGCGAACAAGGCGGTAGTAGGAAGCTATACAGTGAACTCATTTCAGTTTGAAGCAATCACAAATCTGCTAACAAAGGTTCCATTTCATTCTAGGTAGGGTAGTGGTGGATTGTTATATTTTATATTTTCTTTGTATTTAGGGAAATGGACTCATTTTTTCAATTACTTTCTTTAAAAAATAGGGATCCATTTAGTTTACATGGGCACTAGCATCATTTCAGGCTGAATAAGAGTCCACTGAATGGAAGTTCAGAAAAGTGTATATAGTAAAATCCAGGTTGGGTGCAAAACTGAAATAACTTGGCTTAGAAACGATAATACAGTACACTTGTATAACTTCACTAAATTTAAGTTTCGAAATTTTCTCTTGTTGGAATATTTGCAATTTTAAAAAACCCTATTACTGACATTCCCATATCTTGAGGTTCCTGGAGAACAGAAATAAAACCTTAGAAACTAATTCTGCCCTTATTAAATCATACTGTTTTCTAGAACAAAAATATTTTCAAGTTATTTTCTGTGGGAAGAAAGCCTGTAACTCAGAGAACTGTGTTTTATCTTCTGGTAAATGGCCATTTTTGTTTGTTTGCTAAAGTAACCATTTCTCCTAAGACTGAGTGGTAGTAGGGGAATTCTTTAGTAGGACCGAAAGAGATGTTTTCGCTATTATAATGCACATTAGCCTACTGATTGTTTCTGGTATTTAATCTATAATATTGTACATTTCTTCAAAGGACAGAATTAGTTTCTAAGGTTTTATTTCTGTTCTCCAGGAACCTCAAG
>ML685805.1:5936608-5947014 GCA_007922175.1 Pelusios castaneus | reverse complement strand
AATTAGTTTCTAAGGTTTTATTTCTGTTCTCCAGGAACCTCAAGATACGGGAATGTCAGTAATAGGGTTTTTTAAAGTTGCGAATATTCCAACAAGAGAAAATTTCAAAACTTACATTTAGTGAAGTCATAGGATCATATATGAGCTAAATATCTTTATGTAAAGGAAGCACTGAAGTCAATAAATAAAATTACAAATTTCAAATTACAGCTGGGGAGGTCAAGGTTGGATATTAGGAAAAACTTTCTCACTAGGAGGGTGGTGAAGCATTGGAATGGGCTATCTAGGGAGGTGGTAGAATCTTCATCTTTGGAGATTTTTAAGGCCCAGTTAGACAAAACCCTGGCTGGGGTGATTTAGGGGGAGTGGTCCTGCTTTTTAGCAGGGGGTTGGACTAGATGACCTCGTGAGGTCCCTTCCAACCCTATTATTCTATGATTCTATGAAAAGAAATAGGTGATTCAGCTGCTAGATAAGCAGAAAACTCAGTCATGTTCATTTTCACTGTGATGTTAATGATGATGAGGAGCACACAGTCATTAACCTAGTTTATGACAGAAATGTCTCTCTCATTCTTTCCACAGAGCAAATGTGTGTGTGTGTGTGTTATCTAGGGAATCAGTAGGCAGCCTGTGATCTTTTTCTAATCTGTCACTTCCTGATTCGTTTGTAGTGTAGTTGTAGCCCTGTTGATCCCAGTATAGCCGAGACAAGTTGGGTGATGTTATAACTTTTATTGGATCAGCTTCTGTTGGCGAAATAGACAGGGTTGGAAGCTACATGGAGCTCTTCTTCAGGTTTCTGATTTGTAACTGTGGACAAGTTTGTTAAGTCAATTGCAGTACCAAAACCCACATTTAAGCACCTGCACCAGCAGACCTGAGTGAAGCCAGTTCTGGTTGTGGGTGCTCAGTATCTCGTAAACAGGATTTAGGGATCTAACGTAGGTATCTATATTGAAAATGTAATTTGGCCTGAGCCAAGGTCTCGGTTTCCTCATCTTTAATATGGGAATGATATTTCCCTATCTAGCAGAGAGTCTGTGTGGCTTATACATCAAAGGGTAAAATTCACTTCTGTGCAACAGTCAATCCAATGCACGTGTAATTCCCACTTAAGTCTCCCCGCCCAAAAAATGTAAAAGATTTAGTTAGTGCAGATGTTTTGAGCCACCTCTCTGCATAGGGGACCTTACTCATTATTCTCTTATTCCACCATTATGACGATGTATTTCTACAGAAGCTAGTAGAATTACACCAGCATAGATCTAGAGTGATGGAGTGGTGAATTAGGTCCAGGATGTGAACTTCCTCCTACTGTTTGTACATAATTTTGAAATCCTTGAACGAAAGCATGAAAGGGAGTGCAAGTTTTTTATATTATTCTATTAAGCAATAAGTTTTCCCACATTATTTTTAACCTAACCACCGTTTTATGTTTTAACAAGAAGTTTCTTAAATAAATAGGTCAGCCTCTGTTTGTGGTGCTGCATTTTCCCCCTTTTGATTCTTTTAAAACAAATATTTTAAGATTGTATTTGTCAAGCCAAATCCCTGTCATTTCAGTTATTTGTGTTTCCATGAGTATAAACATTTGTGTACGCCTGAGAAGGGAGGATCATATGGTCACAGCTGGAAATGGTATTGGATCTTATTCAATAACCGTGCAGCATTTTACTATTTGCAATATAATGGTAACACAGGAAATGAAAAGCCCATCCAATGCACTCCAGATCATATTTGCAAAACTGCCAATGATTTGATTTTTGTCATGTATTTTCCAGAATAAACAAAAGACTTACAACTTGCTGCCATTTTTGTTTGAGATTGACAAATTCATTTGTCAAAAATGATCATTTGAACTACAACGGATTTAATGTCTGTTTATACATTATAGTTGTAGGGGGAAATCCTGCTCACTTATGCGATGTGAAATGCACTTACATGATTAGGAAATGTACCTTTGCTTTCAAAAGGAGATTTATATGAATAAGGCAAACAGGATTTAGCACCTGATTGTGCTCCTGTTGGACGTAGTGGGAACTTTTCTTTTACTTCAGTGTGAAAAAGTTCAATCCTTGTCCCATAAACAGTTGACCCTGGGCATATTCTTCTACTATAGCTAGAAGCCCAGATGGATGGTAGTGAGACACACATTAGTTTTAATTCTGCTGTTTTGCAGCACTCAAACAATATAAAATAGCAGAGGCTCCTTGCAGATTGGTATAAGCAGAGCATGCTGGAGCTTATGTTATGATTTAGAGAGAAAGCTTCAAAATAGTGTAGTGACATGACGTCTTAACCAATTGTGAAGGGGTGTTAGTCTCCTGGTTTTGTTTTATAAGCTTGAAATTGACCTCTGTACAGAAGCAGAGGGCCTGGTGCAATTTCTCAATGACCTGGCCACACACTGGCACCTGATGCAGTATAGGAAGCTGTTCCCTGGTATCAGAATGGTTGAAGAACACTGCTCTAGTGGTTAAATCACCCAGCGCTCAGCCTTTCAGACCAACTCTCAGGTCCTCCCACTCCACCACGTCCCAGCCAGTCCAGGGCCTGTTTTCATCAAGCCTTGAATTTTCAGATTGCTGTCTCTTCCCTCAGAAAGTCAGAATCCACTGGACTGGGCTACTTACTTCCTACCAATCCCTTCAATTGGGGGTGTGGCTCCTCTATTCCAATAAACTGGCTTGTTGGGCAGCTTCTTTCCAGGATGCAGACAGCATTTTGGTGCAGCCTCAGACTCCTTTGGAGAGGGCAGCTGCAAGCTGGTTAATGCAAGCCCCCCTCAATATCTTCAGGGTTCACTCTTACCTCCTGTGCTAGAGGTTCCTCTGCAGTTTCCCTCAGCTGGGAAACTAGTGTTTACTGCCTGGTAGCTGCCCTGGCTGGTAAGCTTTAGGCAGAGAGACAGCTGCCTTTGGTCAGTCAATCCCGAACTGGCTGAGTCACACTCCCTTCTTTTAGCCCCCTTCCCAGTCTGGCATTGGCTTCAGGTACAGCAGGCTGGGGCTAACTGGGACCAAAGCCTTTTTTAAATTCCTGCTATGTTGCCAGGCAGTTCCTCTGCATCATCTGACAGGGATTTAAGTGATTACAGGCACCATGCATGATGCTGGCATTCTCACAAGAGCAAATTTCACTCTAGACCAATGTGAAAAGTTCTTATATAATGATCTTCCATGAGCTTGTTTAACAATTTAATGCATTGGTGTCACATTAGGTATTTGCACTCACTTAAAGATTAAAATTAGAAAATATAGAATCCATTCTGTTCAATGGGCACAATTAAGATCTGCAGAATGCTGCCTTTTCTCCAAGGCTTGTCCATTTTAGTCAGATTTTTGCTTGCTTTTTTGCTTATTCTTGGGTGCATAGTGGAAGACCCAATTTGCCTATTCAAAAAATTGTTTTAATGATTTCAAAGTATGTACATTACTTATAGAAACTGTAATTTGAACATTTTCACATTGATTGCTGTGGGGAGGGGAGAAACTGAAGTAGAATAAAGAAAGAAAATATTCTGATGAAATGTTTCTTTATTCAATCTAGGAGACAAAAACTCAGATGACAAAACTTTTGATGTAGTCCAAAGGACTTAACTTTCCATCACATTTCAATACGTATAGAGCAGTATAATGTTAGATCTGGTGTTCGGCTTCGCAAATGAGAGATATTTTAGCATGTCCATATAATAGAGTCAAATTCCAAAGGGGTAGCCGTGTTAGTCTATTGCAGAAAGACAAAAGAGTCTTGTGGCACTTTTAAAGACTAACAGATTTATTAATCGCATGAGCTTTCGTGGGATTTTCTCCCACGAAAGCTCATGCGATTAATAAATCAGTTAGTCTTTAAAAGTGCCACAAGACTCTTTTGTCTTCATATAATAGAAGTATTAAAAAAGAAAACAATGGGATGTCACTCAAAATGCCCATGAGAGAACACTGAACTAAATGACTGATGAATTTTCCTTTCAACTCTTTATGTATCATTAGCCATTTATTTTAAATTTTATGGAGATCTGCAGTGAGAATAATAGAATATTCTACAGGCAGGAATGAGCCACCGACATAATATAAATATAGCATCACTTGAAGTGAAATATAAGTTAAGGAATAGCAGACTGGAGGTGGGCAGAGAATAGGAGCAGCTTACCCCTAACCCACTTTTGAGAGGTTGCCAGATCAAGTGGCATTATAGCCAGGCACATTGGGTCATAACCCTGTTTGGGTCTGGTCTGGCAGCCCCTCTCTCATGATAGAGGGATGGCCAGGCCAAATCTAAGTGGCACACTGACCCATGCACTAGATTGCAATACCTTCTGTGAGGAGCTGGGACCAGCCCTGCAGGACAGGACTTCTGCAGGAGGTTGAACATAGAGCACATTCACTCTCCAAAGCCCTGTCCTCCGAGGGTCTCCCCTTAGTGGTAATTTTTTGGAAGGATGGGGGGCCTGAGTTTTGGATTGTTCTCCCTTCCCTGCATATATATCACCACATCTTCAGGAAAAGCAGAGCAGCTAGTTCCTTGAAAGAAACCCACTTTCTCTCCCTGTGGTTACCCAAAGTGTAGCTGACTGATTGAGTAGCTCAGTTTCATATGGCTGCAGCAGCACTCTTTCAGATGACTTCTCTGTTCCCATGGTACTCATCTCAGTCTTTCATGAAACTAATGGACACTGCTACACCATCCGCTGAAGCATGGTGCCTTCTGGTGAATGCAGCAATGAAGCCACCTGAGAAAAGGGGGAAAGAAAAAGTCAGCAAAATGTGAAATAAAACCAAAAAGAAATAAGAAAAAAAGGGGGGGGGCAGGAAAGAAGAGCAAAGAGAAAAATGACAGAAAAGTCAGGTGTTGAGACATCACTGTGACAGATGCAGTCTACGAACCTAGGTAGATATATGTATTGACAGAAAAAAAGGAGAGAGACAACTCTGTCAAAACATAGTATATGTGGCCAATGTATCCCTGCAGGAGCTCCAGCAAAATAAACAAACAAATAAATAAAGTTGGGAACAACTATAATAAACATAAGCTATATACAGATAATAAATAACATAAATCTAGATCTTTGTTGCTGTATATTCCTGAGGCCTAGGTTTTATGAATTTGGCTAATATGACTGGGAATCGTAATAATCATTCATTCAAAGGCCTTTGCCTTTATGTCACAGGGAGCTCTTTGGGCCTGATTCTGAACAGCAGCTAGGCACCTGTAACTGCTAAAGCAGCCTGTTTTAAAGATCTCTTTAACACCTTCACAAAGCTAACCTATGAGAAGGCAACAAAATTATACACCAAATTAAAAAAAACCTACAGCCAAAATCCACCCTATCTCAATCATGTGCCAAACTTAAAGTCACCAAGATTCGCTTTCCTTTCTCCTAGTTCTCTTCTTTAATTAATTTCACATGCATGTATGTGTTTCCTTCATATTCAATGTAAAGCCAACACAGGGAATTTCAATAGTGAAAGGAAACAACTGAACAAATATAAGCAATTACTGATAAATTGGCTTGGTTTCATTACTTCAGGGAAAATTACATTTACGCTATGAATGCAAGGTGCCATGCCAGATGAGGAACAACAGGAAAACTTAACAAGAGAAGATGTAGGCCCAGATTTTAAAGGTGTTTACTCATTGCTGTGCTCAGAGTTACAATGCCTAACTGATTTAAGACCCTAAATCCCATTTCCAAAAGGGATTTAGGAGCCAGAATCCCCAAATGAGATTTAAACTCCTGAATCATTTAAGCATTGTAACACCAAGCACATCAACACCTAACTAACTTTAAATATTGCAGGAAAGTCTAGATACATTGTTTGAGAAATGGATAAAGGTAACTGAATCTTTAGCTAGTGATAAAACTTCCAGAAAAGGTGATAGATTTGTTGTGCTGTTCCAACAATGAAATACGGTATCAACATTAAACACATACAGGACTGTTAGATGTCTATTTTCCTTCTCATTTCTTGATATCCTGGCCTCAATTTTTATCAGGCTTCTGTCTCTATGAATGCAGTTATTTACTGTTACAGTATACATTATGGCAAGATATTTAAACAAGTGACCAGTTCCATGGAATTTTGCAAAGTATTTAAACGAGTTGTCCCATAACAAATTTCACAGGGACTGCTGTCAGTGAGCAATTTTTAAACAGATTTTAAAACTTTAAAAAGTTCCTGAACAAATGCTTCACTAACATACAGCGAAGGGTGGAAGAATCTTTCGTGTCCTTTAACACAAACAATGCTCACCCCCCCCCCCAATATCTTAAAAGAACACTATACACAAATGTTAGAAAACCAGGAAATTCCAAGGTAAGATTTAAGTTTACAGTAAATAAGAAAAAATGAGTATTTAAATAAACTATTAGCTACAAGTGAACCTTAAGGCTACCCCCTGTAGTGCTACAAAGTATACAGTAATATAACAGCAAGCAGCTGATTGTAAGAGTTTTGAAGTACTTGCATATCCCAGCTTCTATAACTTGGAATAATGAGTGTTCACCAGTTCAGAAAAATCAGGCCATACTATATTAATATTTTTGTGGTCACTAATGTAATGAATTTGAGTAATGGATTAAAAAGATAGCCCCAGTTTCTGCTTCTTAGTATTTTTGCATTTGTTTACTTTTTGGTCTGTCTATATTTTTATTACTAGTGGTGTTTTGCTCCAGAAAGTTGAACCTTAACTTAGAATTTCAAAGCTTTCTAAAACTTGTTGTTTTGGAGAAAAATACCTCTTATTTTAGGTTTTGTTCCCCCCCCCCCCCCCCCAGATATAACTTAGAAGATTCTTTTAACCGTAACTCCACATAATAAAAATATGCATTACACATGTTGACATATATGTACTTGAATTGGACTACGATAATACATAGTACACATGCTAATCATACATATATGAAAATATACATATATGTACACATTCATGAAGGAACTAGAAGCATTCATACACAATATAAATATGATTCAGCTCTTTGCTATTGTTTTCTTTATATATTTAATGTATGCTATGTGCAGAATGTGGGTGTAGAGGTGCTCTGTGTGGGAATATTTGAGTGTGCAGGTATTTTGGGTGTGTTTGTGTTGTATTTGGTTCTGCATGTTGGAGAGCTGTGTATTGTTGTGCAGAGTTTTTATTGTGTGTTGGGATGCTGTATTGCTTGGTTGCATTGTGTGGTTGTTAGGTGCACTATCAAATATGTCCTGCTGTGTGTTAAGCATATTGTAGGAAGGTGTAGTGTTGGGTGGTGCACTAGACGTGTGTGGTGACTGAACTCTATGTTTGTTGCACGTACGATGGTGTCTGTGCTGTATATGCACGTTCTAAGATGCAGTAGGTCCCATCCACACTGCGTGCTTGTTACTGTGTGTGTGTGTTTTACTGGAGGTGAGACAATGTGGTGTTAGAAGCAACAATAAGATATTGCTTCTCTGGCTACTTCTTATAAGGTTGCTGGCTCAACGAAGTAGCTCCGGTTCAAAGCCTCACCCTCCAATCAACTACTCAAGGCCAACCTGGAACAGTCTCACCCAGGTGGATATGAGTCAACAGTGTGTCCCTGCTGCCAAGAAGACCAATGGCACATTGGTAAGAGCATTGCCGGCAGATCAAGGAAAATTATTATTCCCTGCTATTTGGCCCTGGTGAGGCCGCATTTGCAATATTGTGTCCCATTTTGGGCCCCCATTACTTGAAGGATGTGGACAAATTGGAGAGAATCCACAGAAGGGGAACAAAAATGATAAGGGGGCCAGAGCACATAATTTTGAGGAGAGGCTGAGGGAACTGGGCTTGTCTGCAGAAGAGAAGAGTGAGGGAGGATTTGATAGCAAACTTCACCTACTTGAAAGGGGGTTCAAGGGAGGATGGAGCTAGGCTGTTTTCAGTGGTGGCAGATAACAGAATTAGGAGCAGTGATCTCAAGTTGCAGTGGGGAAGGTTTAGGTTGGATATTAGGAGCAACTTTTTCACTAGACGGGTTGTGAAACACTGGAAAGAGCTACCTAGGAAGGTGGCGGAATATCTGTCCTTACCAATTTTTAAGGCCCAGCTTGACAAAGCCCTGGCTGGGATGATTTAGTTGGGGTTGGTCCTGCTTTGAGCAGGGGGTTTGACTAGATACCTCCTGAGGGCCCTTCCAACCCTAATCTTCTATGATTCTAGGCACTGGCTTCATTGGCTATGTCCACACTAATTAATTTAATTTGAACTAACTAAAATTAATTCGAACTAAGCAAGTGCCATTCATGGCACTTGCTTAGTTCGAATTAGCGATTTCCATTTATTTCAATGGGCCGGTTAGTTCTTCTTTGTTTGAACTAACATGGCCACATTGGTTAATTCGAACTAACTAGTTTGAATTACCCTTACTTCTAATATCCTATTCAAAGTTATTAGTTCGAATTAAGGAAGCCCTTAATTCCAACTAATTAAAGCCTAGTGTAGCCATGGGTTTAGTTAGTTTGAATTAAGCTTCCTTAACTTGAACTAACTTGCCAGTCTAGACATAGCCCTTGTGTGTTTTGGTACTGAGGGCAGTGTGTAATATGGCGTGTAATGGAAGTGGGTGTTTTGCGTGATGAAAGGTATCAGGTACTGGATGCATTGTTTGTATGTTTGCTATGTGAGTGCATTGTGGTGTTAGTGGTGTGTGTGTATAAGGTAGCATGCAATGGCTGTGTGTGTTGTGTGTGGTTAGGTACTACCTGCAGTGTTTATGTGTTTGTTATATTGGTGGGGATTACGGGTGTGGATTTGTGGGTGGAGATGATGAGGATGTGGATTTTGTGTAGTGGGGCATAGTGTTAGTTTCGCTCTGAGTTTATTTGCTGTGTGTGGGGAGGTGGATAGTTACATGTATGTGGTGAGAGAAGATGACACTGTCTGGACTGCGTTTTTCTGCTCGTGTGTCATGGTGGTTGGGGTTGTGGGTGAGAGGTGGTGGTAGTGGTGACTGTGAAATGTAGCACCAGTTGCACTCCTGTCTATGTGTGTTCTGTTGATGATGTCAGATTCCAAAGAGGGAGCCGTGTTAGTCTATTGTAGAAAGACAACAGAGTCCTGTGGCACTTTTAAAGACTAACAGATTTATTTATCGCATGAGCTTTCGTGGGAGAAAATCCCACTTCGTCAGACGCTTTGAAGATAGGAAAGTTACAGAGTGGGAAGTGGTTTGTCATATTGTGCAGTGTGGGTGGTGCCAGCTGCGTACCCTGTGTACAGTTATTGTGGTGATGTGTGTGTTTGTGGCACTCGGGGGTTGTGTAGTGTGGGGTGTTTGGTACCCATTGCATTCTGTTTCTGTTGTGTATTGTGGTGGGGATCAGTTGTGCATCTTGCTGCCTGGCACTATGCATACCTGTTATGTGTTATAGGGCAGATTTTGGGTGTGGAGGTGTGTGTGGTGCCAGCTGCATTTTGTATTGTGTAATGCTGCTGGAGTTGTGCATATGGTGCCGTGGGGGGGTGTGTGGGGGGCCATGGAATTTTGTGTGTGTGTTGTTGTCTAGTAGGGTGGATGATGCCAGTAACCCTGTGTGTTGTCCTGGGGGGCGGGGCAGTTGATGTATGCGCATTGTGCAGTAGTGTGTGTAGTGTGCCAGCTGCTCTGTGTGTTTTGCAGCGTGGGAGGAGATTGAGATGTGTGTTGTGGTTGTGTAGAGGGGTGTGTGGTGCAGTTGCACTGAATATCATGGTTGGGGGGAGGAGATTCTGTATGGGGGAAGGGAGTGAGGGGCTGTGTGGGGGAGAGAGGGGCACTGTGGGGTGAGGGGGTGCTGTGGGGGGAGGGTGTGGGGGCTGTGCAGTGGGGCAGAGGGGGGCTGTGTTGCAGAAGGTGTGGGGTGCTGTGGGGGGAGGGTGTGGGGGCTGTGCAGTGGGGCAGAGGGGGGCTGTGTTGGGGAAGGTGTGGGGTGCTGTGGGGACTGTGCAGAGGGCAGAGGAGGAGGCGGTGCGGTGGGGCAGGGGGGGGGCTGTGCTGTGCTGTGCTGTGCGGGGGGGGGCAGAGGGGCCGGCCGCGGGCGGGGAGCGGAGCAGACCCAGCTCCGCCCGCCGGGGCTGAGTGCGGGGCGGGGCCCGGATCCTCCCACGCTGCCTGCGCGGCTCCACGTCAGGCCGGGCTCAGTCGGGGCTGGAGCGGAGCGGGCGGCACCTAGCCCAGCCCAGCCCGCGGCGGAGGCAGTGTCGCTGGGAGCCGAGGCTGGCGGCGGACGGCGCCATGGCCGATGTGTTCCCGGGCCCCGAGCCCGGCGTGGCTCCGGACGCGGTGCAGCGCTTCGCCCGCAAGGGAGCCCTGCGGCAGAAGAACGTGCACGAGGTGAAGGAGCATAAATTCATCGCGCGCTTCTTCAAGCAGCCCACCTTCTGCAGCCACTGCACCGACTTCATCTGGTGAGTGCC
>ML685805.1:5863629-5936139 GCA_007922175.1 Pelusios castaneus | reverse complement strand
CGACGACAGGTCCCTTACACCGCTCCCGGTCCCTCTCCTCTCCCCGATGACAGGTCCCTTACACCGCTCCCGGTCCCTGTACAGTCCCTGCCCCGAGTCCGTCCCCCTTCTGCAGCCAGCTCACTAGTTTGATCGAACACCCCTTACGCTGCCCTCTCCCACTCGGCCAGTCCCCATTCTGCAGCATTGCACCAACTTCATCTGGTGAGAGAGTCCCTAGACTGCCCTTCACTCCTATACTGCTTTCGTAGTCAGCCCCCTTCCTCTTGTTACTGCACCGTCTACATCTGGTGAGAGACTCCCTCCGTACTGCCCCCCATCCTCTGTACTGCTACCGACCCCCTTAGCCAGGCCAACTTCTGCAGTGTCTGCATTGATTTCAAATGGTCAGAGACCCACGGCCCTCTGTCCCTGTACTGCCCTTACGCTGCCCGAGCTCCTATAATGCTCCCTGCCTCCCTTAGCAGCCCACCTCCTGCAGCCATTGCGTTGATTGCATCTGGTGAGAGGACCCCCCACTCCCAGCATCTGGCCCCTACTGCCTATATCACCCACCTCTGGCAGTGTCTGCACTGCCCTCATCTGGTAAGAGACCCTACTGATCTGTCCCCTCTGCCAGCTGCTTTGTTCACTGTGTAGTGAGAGACCCCACTACACTGAGCTGCCCAGGTCTCCTGCATAGCTACTGTACCAGTAACATCTATCCTCTCCCCGCACGCTCATAGAATTGTAGGACTGGATGGGATCTCAAGACGCCTTCTAATCCACCCCTCCGCATTCAGGGCAGACTAAGGATGATCTGATAAGTGTTTGTCTAATCTGCTCTTAAAAATGTCCAGTGATGGAGTTTCCACAATGTCCCAGGATTCCCATGAACTACCTGCCTAGCCCAGCTGGCCTTATGCTTTATTGCACCTATTTAATTTGGAGAGAGATCCTTCTCTACTCCTTCTACCTTCCTATACCCCATCTTGCAAGGGAGGATTTCTCCCTGCTATGTGCCTTCCCCCACATGATATCCAAATAGTCATCCCTTGTGTCCAGCAGTCCACCCCTTCTGCAGCTAGTACATTAACTTTGATGACTTCCCCAGTAACTTGCCTATAAGAATGTATTCTGCCCACATCCTGCAGCCAGTGGTGACTGTAACTGGGAACCAGAGCAAAACTACATCACTTTCAATTCTTTATTCTGGCCACAGTGCACGCTCATCCCTGTTTTGCACTTCATTTTGTGAGTCTGTTGTGGATATCTCCATGCACCCTTAGGGGCTCCTGGGAAGGTGACCCTTGATCCTTTGGGCAAGTAACAAACACTCCCTGCAGTTCTCAGATATGAACCTGCTCTGCAGTCCAAGGATCAGTTTAATCTGGGGATTTCCACTTGGACTGCCCTCTGCCCCCTAAACTTCTGTTTCCTTGCTGTGATGCTTAGGCACACCCCACTTCCCTCGGACCCCGGTACGTGCTTATCCCCCCTCACCCAACCCACATTATGCTATTACTTCACTGATTCCATTTGCTGAGTCTCCCACATGTGCCCACCCGTATCCAGGAAACACCATATCCTCCCTAGCATACACAGGTCTAACCTCATCCTCCCTTGGTTTTGCAGCCATTGATATAATCTGGTGTGGGACCTCTCTGCTTCCCAGTGTTTGCAGCAATCTCCAGTCAAAACTCCGCAGCAAAACTTTTGCCGCCTCGTCATTATCTTTGTGAGAGTTTGCTGTTCCTGTGTTCCCTGTTATTGCCGGCGGAGGGTAGGGAGAATGGGAAATACACTGCAGCCAATGTCTAGATTAGCAAGTATAGGAATGAGAGTTTCCCTGTGGCTGCTGAGAGAGAGCAAAATAATTAAATGATTGGTCTGCTCGGGCCTGATTTTAAAGCCTGACCTGAACCAAATCTGGACAGAGCTGAACCAGATCTTACTCGAGCGTGCTGAGTCTTCTTTCGATCTGACCTGGATCCAACGCTTCCCTCCAAACTGTTTGTCTCTGTCTTGTCGCTGGGCTGGGCTGGGCTGCAGCCTCTCACTTACTAAGCCTGTGAATCATCTCCATCTATCTCTTGCCCATGGGGTCAGCCCGGTGCCTGCGGCCTTGCTGCAGACTGAATGAGATGTGCTGTGTCTCCTGAGTGCACGCTATAGCATTCACAGCACAGTCCGGTGCCGGTGGCTGGCCAGACTGGGGAACGCAGCTGCTGCAGCACCAACCTCACGGGCAACAGATGATCAGAGCCTACCTGACCAAACCTGAATTGGAGGGGGTGGTTTTGTGTTCAGACTCAGCTCCAACCTGTCACTTGCAGCTGGGTCCTCTTGGATTCAGCGAGGGTCGCCAGGCTCAGCCAGCCATTCAGGACCCAGAAGCGCAAACGGAATTGTTAGTTCTTACAGTGCTGTGTGGCAGGCGGTGAACTCAGCCACATTCATGATCTGTGCCAGACAGGCAATTGGAGTGCGTACATGCATGTGGGTGGCGTGACTGCATCCTATCCCTTCTGCTAGGCAGGGCAGTGCAGACCCCTTGACCTGAGCTGGCTGAGTGGGTGGGACACTTACCTCACTTGTTAAAGGTATACATTTGTGTGCTTCCTTCTCTTCATGCTGCATACTGCAGCTTGTGTGTGTGGAGAGGGAGAAAGGAAAGGCTCAGGGACTTGATCTTGAGATTTGTCAAGCATCCACCTTTCCCACTGATGTCAGTGAGGGAGCAGAGGGTGATAATGAGACTGCTGAAAGTACCGGTAAGACATGTTGTTCCTTGGGGCTCAACACTGTGAGAAGACAGTGGGGGGAATGCACTTGGCTGACTCCCGCAGCATGCACACTTGTCACTGGGCACAGCTTGGGCCTGCTGTACATTCTCTTTCTCTCTCTGCAATGCATGCTTTAACTTGGATGCTGTGGAAGAGAGACGGATTCTCTTAGCAAACAATAAAATCTCTGAGCGGAGAATTCACACGTGAAAACGTGTCGGGGAGGAGTGGCTGAAGTGGGCACATGGAGGCTGTAGATAGATGTAAAAGGGAAAATATAAGATCTGGCTTCTCACACTATCACAGTTTGCGGGGAAAATGCAAAACCCTTCATTGTAAAAATGGGAGGATTTAAAACCTGCTTCCAAAAAGAGTGAGACTTGACAGTTGTGAAAGAATGCTACAGGGTTGTTGTCAGCATGCACTGATACAGATAACAAATGCAGTTTTTTTAAAACAATCCTATTATGATAAAAGGCACCTGACTACAGGATGTATTTGAAAGTGAAAGGATATCCTGTTGTATGCTGTTCTCTTTCCTTACTTGTAAGTCTAGGAAGCTCGTAAAAGTTCTTTAAAGACAGCATGCAGCAACTTCAGCACTCTTTTTTCATTATTGGTTTAAAGTCAAGTGAAATATTGAATGCTTTTGCACCAAAATTATGGCATCTTCAGAAGCCATGAAATGGACCCCGAACTCTTGCATCCTCCTAACAATTTCCAGTAGGGGGCAAAATCAAGAATGTGACTATTATTACACATTTGAAGGTGTAAATAAACAACATGAAATGTAGTATTTCAGTAGAATGAAGTCCCTCTCCAAATGAGTGCAATGTTTTTGTTTATTTGTTGCTCTTTTAAATCAGGTTGGATGATCTTAATATCCAGCTAGAGAGCAGATTCTTATATAAACCTTGCTTACACTATGTAGGGTCAATTTAGAGCCACCACATTAATTACTGTGGTGGCTGAGGTCCACACTACCCCCCTTGGTGGTGTGTGTCCTAACCAGCAACGCTTCCACTGACCTAAGGGGGAGTGTGGGAAGCTGAGAGCCCAGGGTCTCCGTTTCACTTGTACCTCCCTACTGGGAGCTGGGCTGCCCACCCCTTGGCTCCCTTTTCCCAGCTGGCAGCAGATCCAGACTCCGAGCCTAAGGGTGGATTAGCTGCCTTGCTTTCTTGACAATTTCCTGGCTCCAGTGGAGCTGTGAAACTGACGAGAATGACAGCCAACATGGGGTGTAAGGAACAAAGTGTAAGCAAATACAATTTTATAATCTTTCAGGTACCATAATCTGAGATGTCACTTGTAATAATAGTAGAAGAATGTTTTTTATAGAACTGACTTATTTTGTGAAGTCCCTTTTAATGTCAACTTTAATTTGATGTAAATTTTTACTGCAGTTATGAGATTTTTAAAATTATTTTTCTTCTAAATCACAATTTGAATATGAGGAAGTTGTCTTTAGTTATTAAATTTTGTAGCTAAATTGTGGGTAAAGGGAGCTATGTTCAGTATAATGGGTTTTGCTGGATGTATGTCTTTATAATTTGATTTTTTTTCTCTTTCATTATAAACACTTTGAGCTACTACCTCAGATATAAAATATCCTCAAAAGAAAGAGTATAGAAAATGTGTGTAAATGAATACTCAAAATAATTTTTATGGGTGGAGAAAGAGAACTCAATGTCAAAATTAAACAAATGAGCTGGTGGTTTGCATATCTAATATATCATTAAACTCAGGGAACCATAGCTAATACTATGTTTAAATCATTGTTCCAAACAATGATACTTTATTAATAGAATTATTTTTAAAAGATTGGAAGTACTTTTCTGTATATCTGTCTCCTGGTATCTTCTATAGCTGTTGCATATAGTTGCATCTTGCTATGCATACTAAAGTTCATCTTAGAATCCAAATGTGGTTCTTTTTATAACCTTTTCTAGCAGTTGGAGTATTTTGTAAGAGTATACAAGTATACAATTGTAACATTATGTAATATTCACAGATGGCACTAACTGTGGATCCAGAATTGCTTATAAAATAAAAATAAAATAAAATAAAGGGTTGCCAAAAAATGAAATTACATAGCTGGAAACTGATACTATTATCATCTTGGAAATAGGTTGCTTAGTTTTGTATCATAAAATTTGTTGCTTTCTTAGCAAAACCTGAAATCACAGAGTTTAATATGAGATTTTGTTATAGTTTGTTAGTGGGAAGAAGCAGTAACTAAATATGTTAAGATAGTGTTTGTCTTTTTCCCTTGCAGGGGCTTTGGCAAACAAGGATTTCAGTGCCAAGGTAAGCCACAAATATTTTATTGATTGGTATACTCTGTTACACTTTATTTTAAATCCAGCCAGAGGCACAGCAAGAAGGAAACAGATATACCAGGAAAAGCTATGCAAATAATCTTTCCTTGTGGACAAAAAGGATCAAAATTGTTTTAATTAGTTAAATAAGATTTTTTTGAAATGTAAAATGTCCAAATCAGACAGTTTCCTCAAATTAAATGTTATAATCTGCATACAGGGCAGCTTTTAACTTTTCACAAAAAGAATGTTTATGCAATTTATTTATTATGGAGAATATTTTTCTTGTCAGGAGGTGCTGCATGTGTGGGTATGTTGGAAAATGGAATTACCTTTTAGTCTTATGCATTTTCCTTCATGTCCCAATCTCTTTGTTTTTAATCTTTGTCCATTTTACATATAAATTCAGATGGACCATTGGTTTGAACTCTGTTCTCATCAACACAAGGTATCATTATGTGATGTAGAGTACAAATAAGAAACTCCCAAATAATAAAATGAATGTAAGTAATTTCCAGTCAACAGAGGTATCAATTATTGTAATGTGAACTCATGACAGTTGGAAGTTATATAAGGATACATATATTAAAATCTGTGCTAAAGTTCAAACTTTTTTTCATGCTATGTTCTGTTATAGGCTTTATAAACTGCATGGTTTCCATATTGATTCAGTAATTATTCTGTGTTAGCGATAGTTTTCTTAACATAGTATCTTTACCTTTTAATGTTTTTAATATGTATCAGTGTGCTGTAATTTCTTATCACTGATCTGTCCTATTGATTCTACACGTGCAGTCTGTAGTTAGCCTTCTGGCTTTTCCCCTCATTACACTTTCTATAGTTGTTTGCTAAAGCTTTAAACCACATTTTTCCTTCCTTAATGCTGATTTTATTTATTAAGTAGCAGAATGAATGCACTGGTAGTTGTGGTAATTTCATGGCAGTTCTATTTTGATGATAGCTGGCACTTTTAAAATGAAACCTTTGCCTACTGTACGTAGAGGGGTGATGCCTTTTAAAAATATTCCCATTGCTACAGTGATTAATTTTATGTTGTGGTGTTAATGGAGCACGAGAGACTATGGTACATTTATATCTGCCTTTATAGAAGTGTAGCCTATGTGTTACCTGCTGTCCATTGTGTAAGCATATTTTTATCATAGAACTTACGCAGGAAAAAACCTTGTTACTTTTAATTCTCCGACTATCCCAAAGTCATATATTGCTCTTCGTAACCCATAGATGTAATACACTGCCAAATCCTTAAAGTATGGATTCTTAAAGTTTTTCTGCTGGGACCCCCTTTGAAAATATTTCAGGCTATGTCAAGCCCCCCTCCACAAACTGATAGGACCCACCCTCCCATGCCACGGCCCTCTTACTGGCATGCCTGTGGGCCTGACAGTTCAAACCATTCCCCCCTATAACCTCATGACCCTTGTTTGAGAAATCCTGCCTTAAAGAGCGACACTCCTCTTGTTCCATTAAAGACTGTGAAATTTGGCCTTTAGTGAAGGAATTATTTAGTGATTCAACATGGGAAATTCCCTGAACTACAAAGATGTTAATTAAGTAAGAATGTGGGGAGAAGTGAGACACTTATTCCTTTATTTAGTATTTGGTTTTAATAGTGAAACTTAAAAAATTCAATCGGTAAGGAAACACACACAAGAAGTGGTGCCGTACTGTGAAATTTGCATTTTCTTTTTTCCAGTGAACTTCACCATTATGGGTCATGGGCAAGTCAAGTATTTAATATGTTGACATTTAAGGTTCTTGTTGATTTGTATCACTTGATTACATTTTACTGATAGAGGCTGGTTCAGCACATAGGGAAGTGTCATATGTGAATATTTGCATGTGTGCTCAGTGTTTGGCAAGAAGGTGGGTAAGAACATGGGAATGAATTGGCTCTTAAGCAAACATGTATTCTCCTCCTTAATTCAAGTCTTTAATAAAAATCTTGTCAAACTTCATTATGAACCAGCTTCTAGCTACATGGGGTTAGGAGGAACCGTTCTCTGGGATATTTCTTAACTGCTTACTGCACAGTTCCTTCCATCTTTTTCTGTTACTCGCTATTATCCAGTAATGGTGGTAGTCCATTTAGTCCAATATCAGAGTTAGTTTGGCACTTCATGTCTTCAACTTTCTTTTCTTCAGGGTGGGTTTCTTCTGTTACACTCAAACCAATAGGGTACATTTCCAGTGTTCATTTCCCGAGACTAGTCCTATTTGGTAAGGAGTGATCTTTATCATAGGAGGTGAAAATCAGAGCTTCACTTTGCCTAATCTCCCAAAACATTGTCTTGGCACTGGCAACAGTGAATATAGAAATAGTGCTTGATTCCAGGCTTTGGAAGTTGTTTTTTTCCCAGAGCCTGAAGATGTTCTTCCCCATGTTTCTTATTCATCCAAGTAGTATTTCTGCACTTATACACTACCTGAGGCTGCTCTGGACTCTGCATTTGGATTGTGCTATAAAAAGTAATAAAGAACACGATAATTTTTTTAAAAAACATCCCTTATTTATTGTGGTTGCTAATGCCATAAAATACATTTCTGAATCCTGAATGTCAGTTGTCTGTGCGTTAATGCATCAATCACTGTAGTATCTGATCTTTCCTACTAAAATCTTTAAATGGATAACTTTGTTGTTTCCTGATCCATATTAAAATGAAATCACATTAGTTAGAAATGCTGCCATGAGTTGTCCTTTAAGATTTGCTCTCTCTGATGACAAGAAGGTAGCTGTCTGACCTGAATCATCGTTCTTTAGTTCAAAACAGTTCTGCTTTAGATAGAAAATTAATGGTTCATTTCTTTATCTCCTCCCTCCTGTGTCGTACATCTCTCTCATTATTAATAAATAAAGGAAAAGGTTTGTTTGAGTTTAGGCTGCTTAACTGTAGCACCCTGCAACTCTGTGATTAGGGATTTTGTTTATTGTAATGGTGCTAATAAACCATACAGTCATTATTTTTTTGTGACATAGACCTTCATTGCAGCCTTTTGGTATTATCTAATCTTGATCCAATAAGACTTGATGTGTAGAATAAGGTTGGAGAAGAGGAAGAGTAAATATGCAAAAATGAATGGTGAAGCTAGCTGTTAATTGAATTTGGCCGAACCAAATTAATTATTGATTTTTACATGAAACATTTTAATTCTAATTCAAACAAAAATCAACCAATTTTTTGTAGCTTGGAAGCTACCCAATATTATTTCTTTCTTCGGTTTCTACGCTTGCCTTATAATTTCCTGTCTGTTGGAAATGAATGGAATTGTTTTGTATTTGGAAAGCTGCTACTGCAGTTAGTGTATCATTTAACCCGCCATGAGAAATAAAGTCACTATTAAGTTTGTCAAAGACATAAAAAGAAACCCCCAAACACCCCCAAAATGAATGCTTTCATATTGAAAGGCTGACATATTGAAGGAAGGCATAAACCTAGAGGATATGCAGGGCGAAATCTGGAACAGTTAATGTAATGAGGTGATTGAAAATAATGACAGCACACGGAAGTAAAAGGCAACAAAATTTTAGGGAGAAAGCGGATTGCAAAAACTGCATGACTTTTTAGAATAGACATTCTATTCAGAGAACAGATGACATCATTGAAGAATATGACAAAAATTTCAGAATGACAGCAGGAAAGGAAAAAATATTGTAGTGACAACTCCTAACATAACTGTATCGTAGCTCTTAGTCTGTCAAAATTTTCATGAGAAGAAACTATTTTTCAGGGCTGTTTTTCAACCTCGCCTCCAGTTAGATTGAAATTTGACAGACAAATTTGAGTTTGTGATTTTTCTTAAAGCCAGAGTTGGCTTAAACTTTTTTTTTTTTTTTTTTTTTTTTCCCAGCAGTAAATTATAGAAAAGGAGTAGGTGGTGGTTCCTAGTAATATACATTAATGCAACAGACTATAAAGGTTTCCAATAATCTGCTGCCATGAAAGACCCGGGCCTAGTTACTCAGAGCATTTGTGCCAGTAATTTATGAATTAACCCATAAGTCCTAACTATGTGCATTAACATGCACAGTTACAGCTAAGGCTGCACATGTTTTTGGTGTTTTTCCGTCACTCTTCCACTTTTTAACATGTATTACAGGAAATTCATATACAGAATTCTACTGAAATTTGAATTTAAAGTGACACAGTTGAGATAAAAATTCAATGCAGGTTCTTTCTTGTCTTAACACATTACATTATGATACTGAATGTTGATTTAGATAATTGCCTTTTAACCATTAATACTCTTTTTTTGTGTACTTCTTGCACTGAATTCACTTTGGACCTTCCAAAGGTGGTTATTTTTTGTCATAGTCAGTTTCAATTTCTACCTCCCACACACTAGCATTGTGCTTGAACGTTGGGGGTTCAACATTGTAGAGGAAATTTTATATCTAAAAATGTATTTTCATAGATGTTTTAAAGATAATGTTTCTGTTTGTTTGATTCATTATCAAAGCCTTGCAAAACTTAGTTTGGATATAAATCAACCTTCCTACAAAAGATCATAAAATCAGATATTTGTTGACATTTGTATTTCCTTTATGCGCAAAGACCCCAACCCAGTGTGCTAGGTCTAGATGGTGTCTCAAAGAGTTATTCTTTCACAATTATAAAGAATTGTGTGTGTGTAAAATGCTTTTGGTGAGCTCATCTTAGATCATACTCAAAATCACCACTGAGGGCCTCATACTTTAAGTCCCTTTGTGTCAAAACCCTGGCTGGAATTATTAAATTGAGATTGGTCCTGTTTTGAGCAAGGAGTTGGTTGGGTTCCCCTCCAACCATAACATTGTATTATTCTGTTTCATGGAAGGTTTTCATAATTTTATCATTATTCGGTATAATTGGTAACTTATTCTCAAGAGTATCAGGGTTGGAATCATCTAATGATGTTAGAAAAGCTATGCCTATCAATGGCACTGAGCAAATATTAAAGAGCTATATTGCAGGCCAGAACTGATATGTATGATCAGAGTTCAATGGGAAAATTATAAAAACCTTTGTCAGCAGTATACCTGTCCAATTTTATGTGTGTAATTTTGAGTCACTGTAAAATACATCAAATAATGCGGAAGAAAAAACATTTAAAACAAGCATCAGAAGCATTATTGTGGCAAATTGTCAATACCCTGTACGAACTTTATTGAATGAAGTAATATTGAATTAACCCTTACTGAATTAGGGTTAACACCTCAGGGTATATTGTATTGAACTTCTTTAGTAAGGAGACAAGATTGATGCAGTCTCTGAAAAGTATTAAGAAGTTTGGAGGTTTCTGGAATAGCTACGTGTGTAGTGGATTTTCTTGGGAAAAGAAGGAGACAGAGTCTCCCTTCTGAAGATCTGGGGGGAAAGAACCACTGTAGTAACTACCTGCTTACGGAAGCTACAGATCAGACCCCTGAAATGTATAAGTGATGAATATATTGAGTGTGCTGCTTCTGAGCTGAAGCTATGATGAACTTGTGACCAAAAGAACTTCCCCAGGGTGGTGGGAATAGAAGGACGCATCCTGCCATAATTTGTGTTAGGGTTGAGGTTAATTCTTGTAAACTTACTAGCATGTGTTTATGTTCTTTTTTTATGTTGTTTTTAACGTATTTTGTCTGCAGTTCTTTTTATCTTAAGAATAAAGTAGACTTGCTTAGAAAAACCCATGGTACCGTACCCATAGCTATTATACCACTCAACCATCTCTGAAGAGAAAGTCAGGAGGTGGCCTTTGGTATCCTGTCTGTGCGGGAAAATACATAGTGAAAGCAGGGAACTGTACAGTCTGGAAATGCCCTGGTCACAAAGCAGAAGGCTAAAGATCTCCCTCCAAGAGAGGCCACATCTGGGGAGCTGAAAGCCTGATGTTTGGATGCCCTTGCTGGACCAGTAAGGAAAAAAACATGTACAGTTGCCCCAAACTGTGCAAATTACATCTGAATTTCTGGCTCTGTTCTTGACTCACTTTATTGAGCTCGCTTATTGCAGTAAACATTCAAATACGGGATGTTTTGATAGTATGAGAGAGGCCAGAACCAGAGCAGTCAATCTGAACCTCTTCTAACATCAGGGAATTTTGGACGTGGCTCATATTCTAGATGTGAAATTTTCAATCTGGTTATATATCTTTACAATCTATTTGACTGCAACCTCTCATCCATAGGTATTCTTCGAGGTTTTCAATCCTTGTCTGTTTCCCCTTTTGGACAGGGGGCAGAATAAGTGGCAGTGAGAATGTTGGATTGGATTCTGCCGTCATTGAAGTCAATGGGAATTTGCTACGGACCTCTGTGAAAGCAGAATTTTGGTCCATAGAGATGCCACACAGTTGGAGATGATGCTCTATTTGGAGCGTCTTGCATTTAGCTTTAAAATTCTGGCTCTATAGAGTTTTGTGCAAGTGTTAGTCTTCTCTTTGGACCCTTGTATTTGTAATCAGTTTCTCTACTGTTTTAATAAAAGATTAATACTATATAGTCAAACCATTGGCCGTATGTTGTAACTGAGAGATTGCTAGGAGACAAATTGCATTCACGGCTACTCAAGCTGTTCTTAAAGATTTGATACAGAGTTTTCATTCTTTGTAGGTCTTGCTTGTGATTGTTGAAGTGAAAACATAAGATCATAAGTGATCCCCCCCTCACCCACCCCCATTGTCAAGCAAGACTGCAAACTGGCAATGACAGGGGAAATCTTTTGCTCTGGTACCAGGAATCTCTGCTGGGGGAATGCAGAAAATTGTATAGAAATTTAAAAAAATGATTTTCTTCTAGATTTCTTTTTTTTTTTTTTTTTTTTTTTTTTAAGTAACAGCCTTTAGATAAACATGCTCGTTAATGTGGACTTGGTTTACTTTGTAAGAACTACTTATTTTTGTTTCCATCTGTTTCCATGTTTAAACAAAACATTTTCGTTGTGAAAACAGAGGTGTGTGTTCATTCTAAAGGACAAGCATAGTGTGTGTTGCTGAACAGTAGGGCTTGAGATGGTTCACGTAATTTGTTTTCTGTGCCTCACATTGGGTTTAGCTCCTTGAGGTAAGAATCTGTTTTAATTCCAGCAGGGAACTTGAGTTCAGCACTTGTGGTGCTGAGTAAATAATTTTCCTGTGTTCAGATTTTGTGGTCACTTGCCGCCAACTCTCCTTTTTTAATTTACTACTTCAGTGCCTACTATTTTCTTTAATAGAGTTGCAATACTCCATGCCTTCCAGTTTCCAAATAAATGTTAAGAGTTGAGGCTGACTGACAAACTTCTCAGCAAATCAGGTGGCCTGTAGGGTTTACTCGCACGTGTTTTATTGACTTAAAAGCTAATAATATGCTTAGCTAATCCGTGTAACTGTCTTCTGCCTGTTGTTACGATCATTCACCCTCTATTACCTGTTTGTTCGAGTGTTTTTTTGTCTGGTTGTTGCATTTTATCTTAACTAGATTGTAAGCTCTTTGGAACAGGGACTGTATCTTATTATGTACAGTGCCTGGCTCTACGAGACTCCAGTGTTGTTTGAGGTCTCTGGGTGTAATACAATTAATACATAATAAATAAAATCAGTTGGGAATAGGCCATTTCCTTGCAGAACAAATAGCATGTTCAAAAACTGCACCATAAGATCCATTGTTCATGTCCCCTTCACCTACTTCTCCTCCTGTTTCTCCAAAATAAACTTTGGCCCTTGTATCCTGTTCTTTTAAGCACTCTGTTCATTAAAAGGAAAACTTAATTTTGTAAATGAAAAACTCTTTTTAGAGTAATGAGGAAAATAAAAGCCGCCAAGGTTTCTATGCTGTATCTCTTATCTGAAGGGAGATATTCGGTGGTCTTTGTCTTGTTTCACACATGCAGCTTTTGTTGCTTCCCTGTTCCAGTCTTAACATATTTATACAGGATATACCAAATGTTCTCACCTTCTCTTTATGGGTGAATGAACTAGGCATGTGTTGGCTTGTCTAGCCTTTCCACCAGTAGACTTGTATTGCTTGCTTCATTCCACATGAGGTCTGTGCTGTATCTCCTTTTTGGCCTTTTTCCTAACTGAAAGAGAGAGAACGATTTCCTTGTTGCTGCTTCTGTTCCCAGAAATTTTGCTGCTGAGATGGAACAGGAAGTAAATCAGGCTCAACTGACTATCTCAAAGTTGTCTGTCTTGATGTCAGTGGAAGTTCTTCTGGCAGATTGGATGGCAGAAGATAGGACCCTTTGAAAAGTTTATTTCCTTGATGTTCTCATATCATTTCATGGCATACAATTCAGTTTAATCAATACGTCTATTAGCCTGTTGCTAAGATTGCAGTTCAGTTCTACAGAAGTCTGTCAGACTCTGTAGGGGTATTTATTAGGTTCTGTGCTTGTAAGTGCCTTCTATAGGATTAAGGTCTATTTGAGAGCAATCTGGTGCAGGTGAAAACTTAACAAATATATATGTATTTCTTAGTACATGGATTTAAATGGATTCCTTTGCTTTTTAACTTCTGTCTGAATTTGTTGGGCACTAAGCTCCTTTTTTTCCTCCCGCCTTGCTGACAGTACAGACACCAAGTAGGGAGAAAACATGGGTTTTGTATGGGATTGATAGTGGGGAGTCTTTCCAGTTAAGCTGTAAAATTCTAGTATGTTCTTAAACAGCCTTCATCCTAGCTTGAGTAGCACTCAATAGAAGTTGTTACTCCGTGCAGCTGAAATGGCCTGCTTGAGTGGTTTGTTGAGGATGGTGGGTCTTAATTTCCCCTCACTACTGTATACTACAGAGAATTCTTCCTTCTTTCACAGGTTGTTAGTTTATATTCATTCATGTTTGTGAAATGCTCAGGCACTATGATGATGAAAGTCATAGAAAAGTCTATACATTAAAATAAAATCAGGTGCACAATAATCAGTGCACAGTTTATTCCTGGAGTAGAAATGGAGCATTAAAAGAGGAAAGTACGTCATTTACTTGTTTTCCACGCCACACATGAAAAATCTGGGCTCACTGTATTTTGTGTGTGTGTTTGTTTTTGTTTTTCTAAGAAGCTATGACTCATGGTGATACAGAAATAAGTGCATTTTGACTCATTTTAGGTGTTCTGGAATTGCAGATCCACCTGCCCCCTCTATGCACTTCTAACATGCTCACTTTGTTTCCTCTTGAATCAGTTAGAGTCCCCATTAATTTTTACAGTTGAAAACGACTGTTTCAGTGCCTTGAAAATAGTTCTGTGAAACTCTTCACATTCTAATTAAGTATGTGGGAGTGATATCTGATTCAGAGATAACAGTCAAACCAGTTTGAGTCCTGGGCAGACAAAATTGGTGTATTCTTTTTTGTTCTGTTGGGTTTTGCATGATTGCACAACAAAACACTGCAATGACCTGCTGATATTGAGCCATATCAGTGTTCGGCACATGTAAATTAACTTGTGAAATAGCGTTTTAACTAGTTGGAGTTGGTGCTTAGCAAGTATTCTAAATGGCTTCCTCTGTTATAAGTGGAATTTCATGAAGTGTTGGGAAGGGAATGTATAGACAAGAAGTAAAAAACCAACCCCCCGCCCCCAGTCCCAAATACCCAACCGAAAAAACCAAACCAAAACAACAAAAAAGAAAAACTCCCTCAACTCCAGATTCCTAACTCAGATTCTTTGAGGCTCGTAGGGTTTTTTGTTTAAATTTAAATCTTTATTTTTGACTGGATAATACATCTTCATTAAGTGCACAAACTCTCCAAACTTTAGTACATTTAGTTCAAGCTTCATTAGCCCAAATTATTCTGCCATATGGACACTGAAGTGAATGGAGCTATATGAGTAAAATTATGTAGGAACTAGCCCCTCTGGCCAAATCATAATAGGTGTTGAAAAGTACAATTCTGTTGAGATCACTAGGAGTCAGCTAAAGTCCAAAGGAAGTCCAGGTGTTCTGGTATTCATTTTTAGTGTTCACAGATTATTGCTATTGGAAAATCAGCTCCGGAAAGATTTAAAAAGTACAGTGAAATCTCCTCTAAAGACTTCCTGTCATATAAGTAGCCCTGTTTCAAGCAAATACATTAATCTGATTTGTCTGTAGAGTCTAGTATAGCTTGGTTTGACCCAGAGTTAAAACCAATCCTACACAAAACAGCCAGTTTTTGCCTGTACTTCAAGTAGCTGCATAAATTGGGCTGTGTTGTACTGAGCAAAAGGTGTCACTCTTCTGAGATTCTTGTGTATGTGTATTTCCAGTTGCCAGATATTGCTTTTGTTTTTCTCTCTCTAGTGAAACTCTTCCCTGAAAAATGTGTATTGTGCCCCTATAATTTTTAAGCTTTTGTCTGCACTTTTTTTTATTACTCTTTCCCCCACCTCTCCAGACCTGCCTCACCCTTCTAAATGGAACAGAAGTCATAGGACATTTAGAGCTGGACCAAAACCGAAACATAGTGCTCAGCATGGAAAGTAAGCATGAAACAAAAACCAGAAGTGCTTTGACTATTACTCTTTATTTTTAAAAATAGTTATTGACAGCTAGTCCGCGCGTTGGCCCTCTGTATGACAAACCTGCCTGGCTTGTCCAAAAAAGCTGCCTTTCATAAAGTCTGCATAAGCTTAAAATGTTCGTTCTTTATTCATTGTGTCAGAACCATGGTGTACTGAAGAGGCACATGGGAGGTTAGGGGAAAGGGTCTGTGTAAGCAGAATTAGGGCCTTAATGACCATCTTATTTAAAAGGCTTTTCCATGTTTAACATTAATTACGACTTATTATTTCTATTCACTGCAGTGCCTTGGGGTCATAGCATTGTGCTCAGTGCTGTACAAACACAGAACAGTCCCTGCCCCAAGAGGTTTACTGTCTAATTAAAACGTGCCCTGCTGTTGCTGCGTACATTACCTCTCTTTAAAAAACAGAAACAGGATAGGTTCTATAAATGCAGTTGCTTTCATCAAAAGAGCTTTGTAAAGCCCTTAACCTTATTAAAGTACATGCAGGAGTGCACAAATGCATATAAAAATCAACCTCTAAATTTAACTGGAAGGCATTACTGTATGAAGATAACCATCTGTGTGCAGTAGATACTGTATTTTTTTTTTTAAAACAAATTACTAATAGAAAATGGTGATACAGATACCTTTTTTAAAATGAATTAAATTTAATATTTTACATCTGTGCAGACTGAATGGGCATGGAGCCGGATATATACGCTTACATTTCTTCTTCACTTCTCTTGAAACACCAGTGCAGTTTCCTGATTGAAATGACTAACTATTCAGTGACGGTATTTTCATTGCACGTGATTATTATTTTTCTTACCCATAATATGTTTGTTCATATATACTATTTTAAAAGAGACTTCCTAAGCTTTGTCATGAAACCCTATTTCCTAGAGGAGGATTGCATAGCAGTGAATTAGGGCAATGTTTGCTGGTTCTTCCCCTGTGTTACTAATATGTCTGGGAAAAATGCATACCAGCTGCAGGATGAGAGTAAAAATTGTCTTGAAGGCAGATGAACTTCATTTCCAAAAATAACTCCTCTTCCAAAGCTAAAATATTTTGCTCCTCTTTCTCTGAAAGTTCAAAGCATTTTGAACCTCTCTGGAATGGGTTATATGTGTTGACTCAATAAAAATGTTTATATTCTGAAGTTAGTCCTTGCAGAATAGACTTTTTGCTACTGTTTTCCAGTTGATATCTTTTAGCATATATTAAGTCACTGATTCATTGTTTAATCACCAGCACATCCCACTGGATCAGCATGGAAATACCAATAATATCAATATTAAAAACTGCCCAAACCCTGTCCTGCCTACTGAAGAGTTTAGGATGAGACGCCTTCTTTTTGAAATTTTGCTCTCAAATTATTTTTGAGAGTTGTCTTTTTAATACAGGTCATGCAGAATATAGTTAATACTACATTATTATTGCTTTTCTGAATAGACAGGCTGAAACATACTTTGTGGATGGTAAAAAACATCTAATGCTTTTTGCCTCAGGAAAACTATCTTTGAAGTATATTCCTAGCTAGCCTACTTCCATATTGCACTATTCCACATTTATTTTGGGTAACTTCTTTCCTTCCCATTTCTTGAAAGCAGAATAATATATGAAGTTTAAAACTTCTTGTATAGTATGTGAGGAATAAATATAGTTTTTCAATCATCATAGCTATGCGTCTGCTATCCAAACTCTAATTCAGTGAAGTTATTCCTGGGTCCACTGTGTCTCCTAATATCCATTGTCTACACTTCTTGCCTTCTCCAAGTTGATCAGCAGAAAAATAGTGGTGGCTAAAGATAACCTAAGGCAGTGGTTTTCAACCACTGTATCGGGACATGTTCTTGTGTTTCCACACAGTGGTAAGTGTGTCATGGAGAGCCTGGGAGATGGCTGGATTTGGCCTGGGTGGAGGGGGCGAGTGGGCTGGTGTATCCTGTAGGGTCACGATATGCCACCAAATGTATCATGACCTGGAAAAGGTTGAGACCCACTGACCTAAGACAGTGGTTTTCAAACCACTCATCGGGACCCAGTATTGGGTCATAGATCCATGTAATTGTTGGGTTGCGGGCATAAAAGATCTTTTTTTAAATTGGGTCCCGAGAAAAAAAGCTTGAAAATTACTGACCTAAGGGAACAGCTGCCCTCTGTAAACTGGCTCTTCCAGTTAATTGAATCCCTAGGTAGCGGATAATCCAGCCTTGGGCATGTAGACTGTGCATGGTCAACTAGATATCGTTGAATACAGGAAATATTCTCATAGTTAATTTGAAAAAGACGTTGACCATCACTGGTGCATGTGTTGACAAATTATGCATTGTTTATATATACTATATAAACATTAATAAATGACATTCCTGCCCCAAAGAACTTGCCTGTATTTCTGCTATAAAACTAGTAGATCCCATGGCTATTGTTAAGCCAGAAAGATTCTTTCCCCAAGAATCAGGCAGCACAGATAATACTGAAGAGGTTTATTCACGATACCGGGAAGACTGACAGGACAGCTTCAAATTGATGATGTTACAGTGGTCAAATATATATGCTTCTTTGTCAGTTACATAATCCACTTGGAATTCTTTACCTGTTTACTTACAAGTACAGACTTGTTCCACCCAGAGAGGACAGAGGTGATAATGACCGATGCAGAGACACTTTAATAACATTAAAGGCCCTATGGCTACATTTAGGGAGGGGAGGGAGGATGGGATGGAGAGGAGGGTCCTTACAGCTAGTCAGAAACGTATTGTTCCCATCTAGGCCAGAATTTCTCAATAGGCAGCTGGTCACTGCCTTACTGATTGTTCACAGCATCCTTGTCCTTGGGTGGGTCTGGTATGACTGTTAACTTGAGTTTCATTCCACAACTTACTGGCAGGAAAAGTATCCGAGCTGTAACAGACAAGACCTGACAGAGAAAAGTCTACAGAGACAGAAAAAACATTAAAGCCTAACACTGTAATACTCACTTTTGTTTTATATACTTTACTTTTCTTTGTGTATATAATGTCTAATGCTGCACAGTAATATTACAACATAAAACAGCAGGCACCCTCCCGGAGTTAAAAATGTCTGTCTTTCAGTTACATAGAGAGCGGGCTCAGAAGCTTTAAAGCTAAACAATGCTAATTCAAAGGCTTGACTTAAGTCCCTGACAGGACCAGTCATGCAAACTTAGACTATAAGGCACATCAGCTTTGTGCACCAACTCGTTATTCCACCTCTATGACATTGTTCAATTTTTGTCTAGCTAATGTAATGATTTCCTATCGCAACCATCAGTGTAGTATCTGAGCAGGGAATGGATACGTTTTTGCTGCATGATGATATTTCGAATGAACTCGTAAAGGTGTCTGCTTTTTTGCCCATTCCAAGTGAGCACATTCAGCTTGGTGGCTGTGTGCGTATGTAGCTTTACAACTCTGCTAAGGTGGAAAAGCTTCAGTAAACGGATTGGCCGTGCCATGTGTCCTGAAATTTGTCACGCCTTGCTCAATCTAACCAGCCCTGGCATTTTGTTCTATAAACGAGCCCTACTTAACTGAGAACATTGCACAAATGCCAGTCTTCTCTCTTCTTTTGTTCCTTTTGGCTTTTCTAAATGACCTTTTCTGGATACATTTCAAGGGTGAACATTCTCTTTTGAAAGGGCTGAGAGTTGGGGAAGAGGACAGAAGACAGCTAAGAGCGTACTGTAGCTGCCACCCGCCATTTGAGTTTCTAGTTGTCCTGTGTGTGGGGTGCTATTGGTGAGAGAGGTGTTTCCAGAGTGCAGCAGAAAAGCTTACCACCAAAGTTCCATTTACAGTCTATTCAAGATATTTTAATACTTATCTGTAGTTTTGTGAAAACTCCTGCTGAAAGACAGCTTCAGGAACAAGCGATCAACCTGAATTTCAAGCTACTTGAAATGATTTTTTTGTGGTGTATATGCATTGGTAGCAAGTCTGTAACACAGCTGCTTTTTCACGCATCTGTTGGAATTGATGAACAGGTTCTGAGGCCCCTAGTGAAAACGAATACATTTTGTAAAATAAAGCCTTATGCAAATTCCATGCTTTACCAAGTGTTTCAGTGAGTAAAAAAGGTGTTTTTTCTTCATGGTATTTGATTTCTGCATGTAGCTATTTGCTTGTCTAAACCTCGCCCACATGTCAGCACAAATAGCACAGTTTCTTTCATTTTAATTTCTGAATCACTTGTACAGTAATAACCCTGACTTGCTTATAATAGGG
This sequence comes from Pelusios castaneus, assembly GCA_007922175.1. Lineage (NCBI taxonomy): Eukaryota > Metazoa > Chordata > Testudines > Pelomedusidae > Pelusios > Pelusios castaneus. The sequence continues at coordinate 5,916,351 of ML685805.1, read as the reverse complement.
GTGTTACAAAGCTGTGCAGTGTCTGAAGAGGCTTTCTTAAAAATACACATTGGACATTTTAATATTTCCTTAAAGGTGGAATTATTTCTGAAAGGAGCATAATTATTTTGTGCCAATGACAGGTCATGTTGTTCCACTAGCCATTTCTATATAATTTAATTTTGTATTTATTTTGGCCTGTCAATGATATCCGTCTTTTGTTAAGGAGTACCTTAAATATTTCGTTCCTTCCACAGATATGCAGGTACTGGGGATTGTGTAACGTGTAGAACTCACGGCTGCCTTTGTTGACATATGCAAAGAAGTCAGTAATGCCTATTTTTCGAAGGACTTACCTTTGGTTTCTCATATGGTAGTAAGAGTATGAGGAAGAGTGAGTTAGGGCATCTGACAAGCAATTCTGTGTGGGCAAGCTTCAGGCTTCTTTGAGGAGACCCCACTGGAATTAAGTTCCAAAGGGGTAGCCAGGTTAGTCTGTTTCAGCAAAATGATCATGGAGTCCCGTGATACTTTTAAAGACTAATGAAAGATCATGCAACAAATACATTTGTTAGTCTTTTAAAGTGCCACAGGAATTAGTGGAGCTACATATAGATTGCTTCTAAACCTTCCTGAAGTCATGCGCATTTCATTGTGCTTTCACGAGGGTATAATCACATACAACCTTTTGCAGGATTGGAGCTTTTCTTTGTCAAATATTAATGTTGGCAGTAGACCGACTAATATTATAGATGCACAATATATTGTGCTGTGAATTCTAAAAAAGTATTTTTTTTATTCACAGATTGATACATTTTATGCCTTCATTTGCTCATAGGCCAGTGTAGGCCACCATAGACACAATGGACATGGGCATGCCCTGGAAGGCTCAGTGCTCTCTTAAAATGCCACACTAATGCTTTGCATCTCAATCAGAGACCAAGAGAAGGTGGCTGGTGATTGTTTTGTGGTTGGCAATGATTGACAGTGGCGGAGACTTCACATGAGAAGTCCTCTTGAAAAAAGTGATTCATTCAGGACTGCAAATATGTGGGTACATAATAGCTTACTGTTATGAATATGTAGGTAAACGTGCAACTGAAGATTAAAAAAAGAAATAGTAGACCATGCAGCAACTAATATATCATTAACATGTTGGGGGTTGATGGAGGTGTCTTTTCTTGTTCATAAACAGACTTTCCGCTGTGAGGATAGTTTGGAAAGCTTGTGTTAAGAGAATGTAATTTTAAATTATTTTAAGCTTTGGCAATGTGCTCAGCCCTGTATGAAATTTAAAAGGTGACCTAATCTCTTGCCCATGGAGCTGTAAACTAAAACTCTCTAAATTAGAAAGATTGCTATGCACTTACTGAAGAACTTCATTTTTATAATCCTGTTTGCTTTAGCTTGGCATTTATCCCATTTTTGTGCAAATTTTGACCTTTAAAAATACTTTCCATTCTCTGGGTTTTATTGAGCCTTGCTCTGTGTGTGTGTGTGTGTGTGTGTGTGTGTGTGTGTGTGTGTGTGTGTGTGTGTGTGTGTGTGTGTGTGTGTTTAAAGACATGCTCCATCTTCTGTTTAGTTTTAATTAAATTGATGTTTGATTAGGAAAAGAGTAGTATCAATTTGCAGTTCTTGTGACTTCTCACTTGGCCAAACGGGCCCCCCCCCCCCCAAAAAAAAAAAAAAAAAAAGGTAAAAATAAACAGAACTAACTTTAGAGCCCTTAAACGTCAACATGCTGAAGACTGGAAATTACTGAGAGTGGTGACATTGATTTAGGTCTTGATTCTGCAGACCATTACTCATATGGGTAGTCATCATGAAGTCAAGTGGGACTATGTGTGTGAGTGTGGGATTATGCTATTACCTACCATGATAGCTATAATTTTACAGTCCCTCTTATTATTTTAGGCCCTGATCCCACAAATTTGCTTAATGTGGGTAGGCCTGCATTGAGTCAGTGGGGCACTTCTTAGGTCCACTTCTAAAGAGCAATTTGTGGTATAGAAGCATAGGTTAGCTGTAATTACAGACCAGGATTGTCTGTTGTTGTTTGCAATTTGGTAGTGTCCAGAGGCTTCAATCAGACACTGTGAAAACATGTAATAAAGTGCGGTATCTCTTTCCCAAAGAATTGACTAAGTCAGTTAAGAGCAAGATAGAACAGGTGGCTGAATCAGATGGGTGGTTTCCGGGTGTGGTGGTGGAGTTCCTATGCCCGAATTAGCCCAAGGCCTGCCTATCTATTTGCACAAAGCAATGATAACTTGCCTGACCTCCATATTGCACTTTTAAATAGTGTAATTATTTGTAAAAAGTCAAGTTAATGAAATTTTAAATATTTATCACCTAAATAATCTGTATAGTCTGAATAGTGCTAATTCTTAGTGGAACTTTCTAAAAGACCCACAAATACATGCAATGTAACTTTCAGGTAATCCTGTATCATATAGAGAAACAAAGCCAGCAGAGCCGTATGATTGATCATTCAGTCAGTTCAGGATGTATACAAAGCAGTCTACATCTGTGAATTAATATTTTTAGGAAATTCTGTTTATATACAATTAGGTGGCTATTACTCTACTCTTTTTTCCTGCTTAGAGCCTCCCCAATTGTGTGTCTCTTGGCATTTTCTGCAAGCTGTGGACAGGAGTGACCCCACTATATTGTCAAAAGAGGGACAACCAGTTTTTAGGTTTTATGAAATATATTATTGGGTGCATGCCTCTCTTTTCACTGAACAGGGAATAGGGTGAGGGTGCAATATTCAGACGTAAGGGCCCCTTCTTTCTCCTCAAGTGATCTGCAGGATGGATATGTCATGCCTTGTGGACATGCAGTTCTTGGCTGGCTGGACTGACGTAATCACTCAGTCCATATTCTCCACGTAGCGATGTCAGCATTCTCCCAGACTTGACATTGTGGACAGTGCACCTCCCTGTATGATTGGGCTAGGATGAATTTGATTCTATCTTGTACTGACTGTCTTGGCTAACTCTGTAATGGTTAAACTGGCATTGGATGGTTGCTATCACATCACAGTATTCCTGTGATTGGCATAGGGGTCAGCCTCTATACACCCTCGCCCAGCGAGATCTGGTGGGCCAAATAGAATGGAGATTGTTTTCTGCTTGCAGGAGAGTTGTATTTTTAAGATTAGTGAAGTGGTGTTGTGTTTGAGACTTCTTGACAGGTGTTGTGTAACACTTTTCCTGTTAGTTGATTGATTTGTCATGGTAAAAGAAAAGATCAAATAAAGATGTTGGGTGCGTATCTGTGCTAGGCATTGATCGTGCGGAGCCATTGTGTAAAGAAAGTTCTGTCAATAGCTATTAATAAGTTGCATGGAACGTGGTTGCTTGAACTCAGTTTGCTTTGTTGAGCGCAGTTAATAAAGGTAAGAAGAAAAGACCTTCTCCCCAGTCACCTCTGTGGGGTGGTTAGCTTGGGAGCACATTTAGGTGACTGTTCTGTTAAGACAGCAGTTTAAAATGTCAAAGCTAGAAAAATCCAGTTGTTCTCAGGTTAGGTTTGCTTTAGTGGGTACCCATATGACGACACCTTGTCTATTGTCTACTGTGTGGTAGAATTCACCAGAAGTGATGCATATTTATCAGACTGTTGCATCTATCTGTGTATCGAGAATCACGTGCAATTTTCATGAAAAATAATTGACGGTATTTTTACGTACGTAAGAGATGTGCATACAGAAAATGGCATGACTTATGAAAATGTAGCTTTTTGGATGTATTCTGGTTATCACTGCTGATAGTTAAACATCAGTAGTTTGTTGGGTTTCCAAATCTTCTAAATTTGGCTATTACTCCTTTAATTGAATTGCAGATCGTAACTGGTATATAGAGCCTCTGTATATATCAAGTATGCCTTTAGTTTCTCTAAATGTTGTCTCCAGACAACATCACTTTGTATTTCTGTAATGCCGTTAGTCATAATTCTCAAAGGCTTCAACAGCCTCTTCTGAATTAAATCTTGCAAGAGCCCTGTGAGGTAGGTAAATAAAAATTATCACCGTTTTACAGATGGAGAAACTGAGGCACATAGTGGTTGCAAGATCACGGCAGAGTCAGGAACAGAACTCCTGACTCTCAGTCCTGTGCTTTAACTGCAGGTCTTATTACGGGTATGTAACAGACAGGAAGTGTATTCTTTACGGCTCGATATAGTTGAGTGTGGCCTTGTAGAGAGGGTTACTTCTGCCGTATTAGAGTCTCCTACTCAAAGAATTTATAGATTAAAGCAGTGAGTTAGTTTAATAACAGAACATGGTAGCACAGAACTGTGACAGATTGGTCTTTATAACTCGAATGTTTAATCACAGCTCTTCTTATTTTTGCTTTTGTGCACTTCCTTCTGTAGGATGAGGTGGTCTTATTGGCCATTGACTTCCTCTAGTCTACAGCATTCCGTTCCATTGTCCAGGGCCAGACATGATGCATCTGGCTTTGGCTGAGCGACTTTTCTTGTTCTTGTATTTTATTTACTTATTGTGGAAACCTGAGTAGAGGTGCAACGTCTGATTCTTTTCATCTGGTTTTCTGGTGGGGAAATATATGTCCTTTTTAAACAACTTTCTTTTCATTTTTAGGTTGCCCCATGACCTGACGTCGTCTTGTATTATATCATCCTGTTCCCTTATCTCTTTCACAGTGCCCAGTTAATACAACTTTACCTATTGCTAAAAGCATCTTTTGAACTGGGACTACTTTAGTTCTGTGATCGGTTTCTGTAGAAGACAACAATCTTTCTTCAGTCAGAGACCAAGCTTATCACTATTCCACTATCGACATTTGTCACCTCATTAGGACTGAAAGTTTCATAACTTTTTTTTTTTAAAGTGGGAATTCAGTGCAGTCTTTAAGAATGATGTTAGTGCAAGTTTAAACTTGTTAGAAAGTTTACATTGGCTCTGAGACTTTCAGCATATTGACATATGTACAGAGAGCATCAATTAATATTGCTTTGTTAAATCCCTATTTAGCCAAAAAGGAGTGAGCAAAGGCTAATGTAGTGAACTTGTTTTCTTTGTGCCATTCTTTGGACATCTAGATTTGTCCTTGTTAAGTGTGATTCTGTTTTGTATTCTGAAGATCAGATAAATGTATCCAGTCACACTAACGGCAAAAGCTTATTGTCAAGGCTGGGTTGTGTGTGTAAAGAAGAACTTTTTCAAAGTATCCATGCAGTTGTCCAAAGCATTTTACGGACAGTAAATGTGGGATACAATGTGTAGCCTCCTCTCCCCCACAAAACAAAAGAGAGGAAAAAACATTTTGTGTGATAGACCGTATTACAAACAGAAAATAGATGTTTTTGCAATTTTGATTGGCTCTTTCTGGTGGACGCTCCCTACAGCTGTTTCTGAAGAGAGCCTGGAAAAACTATTTATGGTAAGTAATTTGTGCAGTTAGCAGAACAATTCAACAGGCTGTCATATCATTTTTGGGATGTATGTAATAATTTCAGAGAAACAGAGGAAGGAAATACAGTCCAGGCTGTATTTTCTATTATACAGTATTTGCAGGGATTTTTTACTTGTTTTTTTTCTGGAAGAATTTATTCTTATTGACATAATCCCCTAAGTATTTAGACTGTGTTAAATGAAGTGTTAAGATAAGTTTTAAAATATTTTTATTTCAAGTGAACATCTTGCCCATTTATTTAATAGTAGTGTTAGCAGAAAAATCTAAAATATTTAAAGAAGAGTAGAAAAGTTTGTTAGTGATGCTAAAGTCTGATTTTATTTGTATATATTTGTAATAAGTGTATAAGTATGATTCTGTTTTGTATACTGATATTTGTAATTTATCTGGAATGCTGGAAGGGGCATATAAGTTACTTTTGTGCTTTCCTCAAACAGGATTTTCAGTGGTTTTTAAAATCTTATATCTATGAAAAGCTTCTGATTTTTTTTTGTACTTCCACTTGAACTTATGCTGTTAATAAAATTATTTATATAGATATAAATAAATAAATATTGTTAGTATACACTTTTACTGACAGGCTTTTTATCCAGTTGGGTTTTTGTTGTTGTTGTTGTTGTTGTTGTCCGAGAGGAAAATATTTATTGTTTAGGCAATTAAGAGGACTGAATTTCCCTTAATGGATTTTAGTAATAGTCTGACAGCTTTTGGCTTGATGGAAAATTGCAACTGAAGATGAAAATGGTTAGTGGGCTCTTTAGAGGTTCTGTTTTGCCTTAGTGTTCTCTTTAGCTCTCTTAAAAATGTTTTAAAATTTGCAAATACAAATGTGTATTAAGCATAGCCAATTGTTGCAAATATATAGCACAGCAAATCATTTTTAAATTCAGTATTAGAATAAGAAATCAGTTTAAATTGACTCTCATCCTCTTCCAAGAGCGTTTGTAAACTATATTGTTTTCATTTGTTAACACCCACTTACACCTACTTGCTGAATTAATTCTTGACTGTATTCATTTGGCCAGCAGAGAATAACTTCTTTGGAATGGAGGAGCCGCAAGACTAGTTTGTGGATGTTGATTTTTTGATGGAGTAAAAACAAACTTGTACACAAAAATAAATTGCAATTTTTTGTATGGGTTTTTGAAAGGTTTAGTGATTTTTATTTTTTTTTTAATATGAAAGAGAGCAGAAATTTACAGGCTATTAATCAGTGGATTTTTCATACCTTGTTACAAATACATTAGTATTGGCATAAACAATAATAGCTAGCACTGATAACAACTTTGATCTATTGATCTAGAAACATCTTACAAAAGGGAACTGATTTGCCCAATATCTAGCACACATTCTGTGGCCTACTTGGGCATAGAAATGAAGGGTGAAATCCTTACCCAGTTGAAGTCAGTGGAAGTTTTACTATTTCAAGTGTGACCAGAATTATATCCCAGGTTTCCTGACAGAGTTTAGTGCCTTATTATTGGAACCATGCTGTTTCATGTATAGATGTCAGTAGTGCATCTCTGTTTCTGAAATTAATACGATTTATATAATATTATTGAGAGTTATTAGTTAACATGGGACTGCAGCAAATGCTCAAATGTGGGTACAGCTATCATGTTCAGGTCACTAATTAAGAGTTTGTGGAACTCCTATACTAGTATATGACATATCACCCTCTGTATCTAAAATATTGAAACTTACATTTCTAGGTTAGAATTGCCATAGGTGATACTTTCACCAAATATGGGAGCAGAAATGTACCCTGTAATGTCCCTCAGCTGTTCTTGTCCAGTTACCTGGAGAACCATATTGGTTCTTGCATATGTACATCAACATAGTATTTTAAATGACATGTTTTTTTTCAAAAATTAATACACGAGGAATGTATCTACTGAAAGGTAGGCTCAGGTTTTAGATCATTAGAGTGACAAACTCAGCTGATGTAAATCTCCACAGCTTCATTGTAATGAATGGAATTGCATTGACTTTCACAACTGAGATCTGGACCTTGATGCTATAGAGTGTAGAAGAGCTATCATTTTTCTTGAAGTAGAGAGAACCTACAGAATATCTTAAATTTAACTTCTGGATATGTCTGAAATCCCTGACCGGAACAGGATGGAGTGGCATAAACATGAGTTTGGAAATATAAACCGTGCCTGACCTCACATGTTTAAATCACAGTAGGGTCAAATAGTCAGTCCTTGGACCTTTTGAGGAAGGCAGACTGATTTCTGTGTGAGACTGAGAGTGACATCTTTAAAACAAACAGAGTCCTGTGGCACTTTAAAGACTAATAGATTTATTTATCGCTTTCGTGGGAGAAAAGGATGAAGTGGGATTTTCTCCCATGGAAGTTCATGTGATAAATTTGTTCATCTTTAAAAGTGCCACTGGACTCCCTGTTTGTTTTGCTGAACTGGACTGACACGGCTCCCCCTTTGGAACTTTATTCCTAATTGTTGACATTCCTCTTAACAAAACTGCCAGATGTGATTTATCATTCTCTGCCACAATTGTCATTTCCTGTTCTGGAAATTAAGGAGTCACAAAATGGATTGAAGTACAATACCATTTTCCCAAAAAGAGAGGCTTTTCCTCTGGGTTTAAATCAAGGATGTATTTATAGGACAGGTGAGAAAAATATGGAGAAATGTCTCTTTTTCCCCGAAATGGGGAACGTTATTTAACATTTATTTGTGTTTAAGGACCTGCTTTTTCGAAGTGTTTAGATAAATATGTTTCTAATTTTCATGTCAGATTACTGTGAGCAGGGAAATGAAGTATTGAGAGGGGAAGGGTGGTCTTCTAATAAAGGTACTGCGCTGAGACTTGTTTCTGTCTCTAGCACAGATTTCCTGTGTGGTCTTTCAAAAAGTCACTCTATTTTTACCTCAGGTTTCTTGTATATAAAAGGGGGTTGATGATACTACTATAGTGTCAAAGGGGCTGTGTGGAGACTTTGCTATTAGGATGATGAATATGCAAATACCTGATTTGCCTCCGGAGGCATAGTAATTATACATGCCTGAAACTTCTGAAAATGAGTCCTAAACGTTCGGTTGGCTTGATTTTCTTCATTTAAAATGATTTGTAAATGCAGTTTTTAAAGTTACACTTGGTGCTTTATAACCTTTCTTTGTCTTTCCCATTTAAATAAAATATTAGACACTTTTCCTGAATTGAAACTTTGGATTCATTTAGGGCCTACAGTGGAGAAATTCTTTTTCCCCCACTCCTCATCTTCTTCCAAGCAAAAATTAGAAAGTAGGTTTCAAGATATTGTTTACAAAATGTTTTCTGTAAATGGAGCATATTAAATTATTCCATAATTTAAATGACAGAATTAATAGATGCAGAGAAGTTAAGAATTTGCTGAATAGAAAAATGTGCCATAGTAAAGAAACATAGTCAACATTGTATTGATTACTGGCATTCGCAAATAATTAACTGACTGTTGATAATATTAGTTGCATGCTGGCACAAAGTGGTTTCTTGGAGTTTGGCATGCTTTTATGCACACAGGTAGCTTTAAATGAATGTAAATTGTGTGTCCCGCACTTAGCTTTTTATTAAAGAACTTCTGTGTTTTGCTTTATAGGATTTGTTGGTTCACTTATAAAATGGATTTTAAATAGTTTTTAATTTTTTTTGTATATTTTGTGTTCAACTCTTGTTAACTTTATTTTTTTTTAAATTAGGTATATTAATGTGTTGTACATGTGAAATGATTCTTTGGATACCTAAACAAAGAATTTGTACCCTATATTGCCAGTCCCCTTAAATTATAGAGGTGCTAGTTGGTAGAAAGCATTCAGCGTTGTTCAGTCTATGATCAGCTGTCCTAATATGTATGTATTTATTGCCACCATTGGAATTAGTCAATACCTTCTGTTACATGTTCTCATGCCTTTTTAAAAAAAAATGTAAAATGCATTTAATATGTTCCTAAATTATCCTCTGAGTAGATTACTTCTAAAGTGATGAGTTGTTGTTTCGATGTATTGAACCTGAACCTGAGAATGAAATAATGATTGATCAGCCTTAGGCCATGTACACACTACAGACTTGTCCCGCAATAACTTTTATTGCGGGACAAGGAAAGCGCTATAAATATAGCACTTTCTCGTGTACACAGTGCTGCTTCTTTCGCAAAGGAGCATTCACCGTGTGAATGCTCCTTTGCGAAAGAAGAGCAGTGCATGGTGGGCACCTGTCCCCGAGTGGCCTGGTTTGGCACTTTGGGACATTTCCGGAGGCTGTCAACAGCGCAAAAAGCGTCCACACAGGCTGTACCACAGAACAACTGTTCCGTGGTAAGCCTTACCACCCTCGTTTAGGTGGTTTACATGTTGCACGGCAAGAGGGCTGTTGCCGCGCAACAAGAAGCTTTAGTGTGTGGACGCTTTGATTGTTATCGCGCGATAACTCTGTAGTGTGTACAAGGCCGTACTCTGCATTCATAGTTAATTAGAAGGGAACTATTGTGGAAGATAGTCTGTTCTCTGTCATGAATCTTCAAATCAAAGCACATATTATGGCCTTTTAGGTTTATAATTAGATACATTTTTTAAAATTTTCAGACTTTTCCCTTAATTTGTAAGTACAGATGATGGCTACAATATGCTCCCTGAAGAAAAATATTCATTAATATGTCCAACAGAAAAAGCTGCCTTAAAAAATAAGTGGTGGTGTATTCGATTATCATGTGTCATATTACTGTATTGCATGAACAATTTAGTACACTTGGCAAGCCATCTTGTTACATTAATCTCCTTGGGTAACTTCTGCAGCCCTCTCCCAAAGAATGAGGGAGATTACCTGAAATTCTTCTATTTACCCCATATTTCCTCTCCCCTTTAAACCTGGCTTCTCTAAATATCTACATTCTGGAAATCTGAAGCCATTTTCATGAAAACGGTTTTAGTTTTGAACTTGTGCTTGAAGCTTTTAAAACCCTTATTAAGAAGATTGATCTACAAAGCTGATATTTAATGGTCTGTTCCTTGGGAATGTTCTGAGCTGACTTGAATGATAATATGCAAGCTCATGCAGAAACTCACAGAATCATTTGCTTAATTTAAAGGAACTACAACTTTATTTGAGGCTATCTTTCAAAACCATGTCTTTACGTAATCTCATCTCTTGCTATGCTTGCATTTGGAACTCTTACAGCTATCTTTGTCGTTTAAAGTCATTCACCGAAATGGCGAAAATGCCATGGCAGTTCTTTTAATTAGTTTATTCCAGACTTATTTTTTGTATATGGTTCTTGTTTCTTGTGGGAGTGATTGAAATATATTTGTTGGTTGGTTAGAATCCCATACAACTGTCTAGCTTTGACATAATTTTTTTTTGTAATCTTAATATTCTTTCATTTGGGCGTTAACACTGTGTTGTCTAGTGGTGAGGTCACTGTCAACAAGACATCTGTGGTCTGTTCTTGGCTCTGCCGTTTATTTATGCTATGATTTTAGGTAAGTCACTTAACTCAACCATGACTCAGTTTACGCAACTCGTGAGGGTATCGTGAGGCTGTTAATGTTTGCAGAGTGCTTTGAAAATCTCCAGTGAAAAGCACTAAATTGTAAAGTATTGTCTATTTTAGATTGTAAAAGATTGACCTAGTGTTTTTGAATCTTGTTAGTGATGCCATTGGTTCGGTGAAAGGAGAAGATTGGAGTAAACTAAGTAATGTCCCCATCTAAGTTACTTTTCCAATTTAAAAAACCAAAACTGCACTGCAGAACTGATTGACATTCAGATTAGTGGGTGACTATAACATTTAGGAAAATGGTAATAACCACTATTTAATCAAATCTTTAGTCATTGTAGAAGAAGCTTTTACATCCATGTCTCTTTTCCAGCTGATAGTGTTTAAGCTTCCTAAATATGTCAATTTCTCTCTTTTTTTTGATTCAACATTTAAACTGGAAAAAAAAAGTGTTGAATAGACAGTTTTGGGACTGAAGAATTTTTGTTGTATTAGTCATTTCTCTCTCACATTCAGAATCCAACCCTGATCTAGTAGTTCAGTGGTTTGCAACCTTTTCCATACTGGGATGACCCTGAAACCCCTTAGGCTACCCAAAATGTTGTTGGGATTCCTCTCCCATTTAGCAGTATGTGAGGGATACGCTCAGAACTTCTGCACATGGTTGCTTGTCATCTTCTGATGTGTGAAGTTGTTTTCTATATATTTCCTCCACAGCTGTATTTTTCTAGGACACGCTAGCATTTGGTGGGAGAGGGCAGTTGCCTGGGTTGTAAAGACTCTCTTTATGTCTATAATATTCTATATTAGGTTTTTTCTTGACCATGGGTTGTTTCCCTGTTAAATGGCAGGAAAAATGTTCCATCTCTGAGCTCCTGAATACCTTCCTTTCTCTTTTCTTTCAGCTGGTTATGCAGCCAGGGATTTGTCACAGTTGGCAAATTAATGTAACAAAGAACAAGAAATTAGAATCAGTCCTACCTGGGCACCCTGTGGCAGAGCTGTGAGATAAGGTTTCTCACTGGTGGCAGGCTGGTAAAGAGTAAGATCTCTGTTGCTCTAGTCCTTTAAATTTTTTTCCAAACAACCAATTCATTACTTGATTTAAAAAAAAAAAAAAAAAAAAAAATCTTGGACTTCTTCCTGATATCAGCTGTTGTGCTCTTCCCTGGACTGAGTTCACTGAGTATTAGATATCTCTCTTGGCTGTTCTGCAGGACTCTTATTTTTAGGGTTTCTATTAATAACTAAAATATGTGACGGAAGAAAATTGAAGCAATGTTGTATTTCAGTACTTAATTTTTGCCTTTGTGTTTATTGTCTTTAGTTAACTGTGCAAAACCAAAACAAAATAAACACTTGAGTGGCATTGGACACAAGGTAGGGTCCAACAGAAAAGGGTGTGCATCTGAAAGATTAGAGGGTATTTCAAAGGTATTGGATTGAGTTTTCTTACTGTCAACCTCTCTGGAGTGAGAAAGCAGATTTGCAATATTCATTTTTCTCTCTGTGGACTGTAGATTTATCTTAACTTTAAATGGTAACTCCAGTTAAGTTGTGCTCTGACTCTGTGATGATTTGCACAGAAAAAGCTGGGCAGGTGTGCGCACCGAACAGCGGAGCACATTGTGTGGAAATGTGCCCCATGATGCTCTCTTCATCTTTCCATCCTAAAGAGGTTTCTTTTTATTATTAGAAACATCTTATCATCTGACGCTTTTTAAATGCAAGATGATATGTGGTGTATACTACATGGTGTGGAGCAAGTGGATAGATATACTCTAACAAAATTGTCTTCCAGTCTCTCAAGGCTAAGTTCTAGTCTTAGCTGTTTTGTGTGAAAGAATTTGGCTCATGAGTGAAATCCCTAGCAGAAAATTACAGTACAATTAATCACAACTATTGTTTCTCAAAAATCAGTTGAACTTCTTCAGGAGACTAACCTGAAATAACTGGAAAAAAAGCTACATTTTTAATCCTTTCTAAAAAGTAACAAGGATATAAAGGAGGAAGATGGCTTTGTTAGTGGTAGAATTTACTGAAGCTGTACCAATCGTTTGATTGTTCACAAATAGTAAGTCATTAAAATATATAACATGTACAGTTAATGGTTCTTGCGTACTTTAGCAACATCAAGAATCTTCATGTATCTAATAGCGCAAATAAGGATAGTTTGAATTACTGGCTAATTATGATGTTTACAGTACTGTATTTTCCATACATGAATAAATGTTTGGGGAACATTTATAACATTTTTGTATTCTGTTTATACATTTATATATTTTTGTATTCTGCTTTTTTTGTTTGTTTGTTTTTTGCCTAGCACACTTGTATTATTGCTTCTTGCAAAATGTTTGAGACATTTCTTGTGAATTCTGCATGCATGTTCTTTCTACAAATTCAGCGATCATTTTATAATATTGTTTGACAGGTATTGCAGGACACTGGAAACAATACACTTAGCTGTGTGTGTGTACATTAGCCATGCTTGCAGTTATAACAGATTTTAAATTTGTTGTACAGATCAAAGTAACATTTCAAACAGCCGTAAGTATAAATCAAACCCAACCTTTTTCAAACCTGGCAGAGGCACCACTCCTCAATTAGGAATACTTGTACATCAAGTTTAAACAATGTTCAAAATCCAGCCATTTGTGAATTAAAGTACTTGCAGGAGAAATGGCTCTCAGAATATGATTTAAAGTGTATTTTTGTTCACAGTATGCAACTAGAAAAAGGCTGAGAACAATTAACTCATGGTTTTTTTTGTTTTTTTTTCTGGTGTGGTGTTTTTTGTGGTTGTTTTTTTTAACAATCACTTTTGGGCAGAGACTAAAGGTTCAAAGCTTTACTGCAGAGTCTGAACGTCACAAGCAAGTGAAAAGAGGGTTATAATTTCAACCAGTTTGCAATCTTAACTATTGTCGTATCAGGCAACTGCTGTAATTAACAGAAAATACTTCAGATGATTTTCATCAGTTTCCCCATAAGACCTTTTTTAGGTGCATTATTTGAAGAGACTCCTAAGGTTCATAAATCTTTATTCTGTGAGTTATTATTTCAATACAAAAGAGGAGTACAGGAATGTTGTGCTACTTTTCCCCCCCCCTCCAGCTTGTAATGCTGAATGTGGCATTTTTGTCTAAAAGATGCATAAACTGTGAACATGAACATTTCTGAAGTTAAAGATTAACTTATCTAGTTTTTGTTTGTAAATTGTCCCACATTTTAAGTATTTTATTATTTCGATGGAATATGAAAGAGGAAAACTCAACTAGACCAAACATTCTGTGGCTTTAGCAAAAATAGAATTGGTATATTAGTGGTGGAAGAAATGTGCTAGGAACTTGAGTTCTAACAAATTAAGCATACATAAAAAGGCACTAAGGTTTTTCAGAGGTCATATTTTTCTTCCTTCAATCTGCCACTGTTGCAAAAAATTTTTTTTTGTTTTTGTATATTTTTGTATGATGCATTTCAATAATCTCCTTGTAATCCTAGGATAAACTGCTTAGTTTAATGGAGAATGTCATACGTTACTGGCAAAATAGTTAGCCACAATGCAGTCAGTTTCATTTTATAACCTGCTTTCAAAGGATATGCATAACAGCTGGATAGATATCATTGCGGTAACCTAATCAACCCTCTTGGGAAAGAGGGGATGTCAAGATTTAACATTGTAATAACTGGACATTAGGAGCAATACCAGTAGAACTACACATATCCATGGAGTGTAATCACTTATCTATTTTTTGCTTGGTGATGACTCTTTCTTATTTATGTAATTGCTTTGTGTTCTAACTCTTCTCTCTTTTGAGACTTCCTCTTGTCCCTTCCTGTAGTCCCTTTATATGCATACTACAGCAATCATGTCAGGTAAAAGGCTCTGTGGGCTTCCTGTGGGAGTAATACTGAAGTCTTCCAAGTTAATAACGGCTGAGATCACTTCAGCAACTTCTTCCTTGGCATGACGAAATGAACTTTGGACATAGGACGGTGGTGTTTTCGTTTTGTACTATCTCTGTGTAAATTCGGATCTTAATCTCACCAGTGTGTCATGGCATTTTACTGCTCCTTAGATCAGATTTCCTTCCTCCATAGTGGGAGGAGTTTTGCAAGCTTACAATACAGTATGCTCCTTACTGCTGCTTATGTACCTTCTTAGCTGACTGATCAGCTTAAATTTTCATTTTCATATGGCAAATCCTATTTCTTTAAATAGTATTGTATAGTAGCATAAAATTTGTATGCCCTTTAATGTTATCAAGGAGGTAGGACGTCTGTTCTTAAATTAACATAGCCATTTTTTGTTTAGAAAAGATTGGTTCCCCTTTTTTAAACACTTCAGTTATTCTTTCAGCACAGCATAGAAAAAAAATTTAAGCAATCTGCCCATGTTTCTCCGTTTGTCTGCATGGTGGGGTTACGCAGCCTAGCAGAGTGTGGTTTCTTGATTTCACTAACGTTGTGCATTAATTGTCGTTGTTGATCAAGGTGCTGTGAGCTAAATGTTCTCCAGTGCGTGTTATTTAGTATCATTTCAAACACTATTACAGTGATGTTCACCAGCAGCATCTACATGGACTGATTCATGTTCAATATATTAGTATCCTTAAGAAACTGCATCCCTATGGTGCACATGACACCACCGTAAACTATCTGGGTTCTTTTTTTGTTTGACATAATTCTGTAACTACTTTTAAGAGTAATTTAAAAATCCTTGTACAGAGAGACAACAGTGTATGATGTTTCGGAGACTCATGAGAAATTGTCCGTGTTGCACATGGCTATATTTAGCAAGATCCTAAAGAGACTGTGTACTCTTCTGCTTGGTTCACAAAGTACGCCATGGAAAGGTGAATGTTGCTTTATTTTAAGGTTCGGAGGGAAAATAATCCAACAACCTATGATGTTAAATTGTCTTGATGCGTTTTATAAGCCACCATTTTTCATCAGCTGAAAATGCCAAGTAGTGTTAACCCCACACTGAAGCTAATTTGACTGCCATAATCCTGATGAAGAAAAACTGAGAAAATCTGCAGATTATTTAAACTAGTGTTTGGTGCTGTTTTAGGGGACTCATGGGATTTGCTTTGTGCTCTTGTATTAGTCTCTTTGCTGTGCTGCAAGAGTTACCTAAAACCAGTCTAGTTCCTAGAGCTGTGTATGGTGTATGAACAGGAGTTAAACTAAAAATCCCATACACATTTCAAGCCCCGTTAGAGACAAAGAAGGAAAATGATTTGCTGAACAGAAATGAGAACTGATGCTTTGAAATATTTGTTCTTAAAAAAAAAAAAAAAAAAAAAAAAAAAAAAAATCATATTTTTAATCTATTATATACATTTTTAAATAGCCCGTAAGTCTTCTGGTTATGAGGAAACGGAGTGGGAAAATTACTAGAGATGCTTCTAAATAACAATTTATGAAATTAGGTAGACATTATTGTGGGATGCTGGAGGTTGGAGAGATTTGCTTTGCTTCTCATTCTTCAGTCTGTACAAACAAACTTTTTTCAGTGTAGTCAACAGTTGAGTTCAAGGTTTGAAATGTTTATTATACACCAACTAATCAGATAATTACAAGATTCAAATAAAAGGCTAACTCCATCTTACCTAGTGTCTGACTAATCGAAGTTTACACTGGGATAAGAACCAGTGGGAGGCAGAGAAGCAGAAGAGGTCAAAGTTGCAAGGGATGGGCAGAAGAGTCTGCCCCATAGAGTTTGCTCTCCTCCAGAACCTTGTAGGTAATTGAAGATTACTGCAATTGCTTCTCACCATTCCTCCGCTGTCATCAAGAATCTGTACCTCTCATCCAGTAATCTCCTAGTTCTTTGCAAATGTGCGTGTGATGGTGCCTTGGAATAGAGTTTTGATGTCAGTAAAAATAGTTCTTTTCTTCATGTAGGGAATGAGAGGCACAGAGGCTGTGACTTGCCTAACGTTAAACAGCAAGGCAGTGGCAGAACCCAGAAATGCACCTTGTTATTGTTTTAGCAGGTTCCAAAGGGGTAGCTGTGTTAGTCTAGTGCAGAAAAACAGAGTCCTGGGGCACTTTTAAAGACTAACATTTATTTATCGCATGAGCTTTCGTGGGAGAAAATCTCACTTCGTCATCTTTGAGCTTTCGTGGGAGAAAATCCCACTTCGTCAGACAACAAGGTGGGATTTTCTCCCATGAAAGCTCATGCAATAAATAAATCTTTAGTCTTTAAAAGTGCCACAGGACTCTGTTTTTCATTTCCATGAGAGATACACCATTGCAATAAGATGTAGAATCTAGGTGTATTCAGTGTTGTGCAGTGGGTCTCTCTTCATCTGTCAGGCATGCAAGTGGAGTTAACCCAGAGTCAGGATTTTTCATGACCAGTCTCCCCTCTCCTTGTCTCAGCTCCTCCTGCAGAAACTCCCTGTGAAGGACTCCTTCGGTTTTCTTGGCCACCTTCTCATTGATGACTCAGGACATCTTCTCTGTCTACCTTCATTTGACTCAAGTTCTGGACCTTCCCCTGAATCCCTTCTTCTTGAGTATTGGGCACAATCCTGCAATTAGCTGAGCAATCTGGTGCTGACCCTTCAGAGCACTTATGTCTGTGCTTAATTGTTAGCATGTGGGTAATTCCCAATGAAGTATATGGAAGCACCTGCTTGTTCAAAGTTAAGCATGTGACCAGTTGATTTGCTGGATCAGGGCCAGAGAGTTTAGGATTTCACAGAATCACACCCATTCTGACTAGGTCATTCTTTGCTCAGTTTCATTGGTAACAAGGCTACCTGCAAACAACTGTTAGGTTAATATTTGCACCCTTCACTTAATGTGATAAAGTTAGATTTGTATGGCTAAGTTCTTTCTTTCTTTCTTTCTTTCTTTCTTTCTTTCTTTCTTTCTTTCTTTCTTTCTTTCTTTCTTTTGTCCTCTGTCAGTTGAAGGAAATACTTTGTATTTGTTGGCTATTTGCCAATCTTGTCTTTTATGAACATATTAATACATTGTTTAGTCTTGGATACAGAAGCGCGTTGTTTTTCTCTTGTAATAATTTTTAAAAATGGTAAGTTTGATCTGACAGGTGTGATATAAAACATGGATGAGAAAGCTGTAGAATTTTTTTTTTTTAAACATGGCTTCAGTTTTTCTTACAAATTGCCATCAGGCTTGTACAGTGCTCAGCTGAAATGTTCAGCAGTACAAAAGTTCAGTCATAGTGCTGTGTTTTATCAATGCTAATAAAGCATTTCAACGTTAATGAATGAGCAGCCATGTGGTATCCTGGACTTGAGAGTAGATCCATCAGTTGATTATTGCAACTATAAAGCAAGACATTATAGCCTCACAGCGTATCTTTTTTGTTAAGTTTTGTCAGTGTTTATAATAAGAAATGGCTTTTTAAAGAAATTTCAATTCTAAGAATTTTGATTCTTATGCTTCTCTAAGCTTATGCAAAAAAATTAGTGTAAGCTCTAGAGGACAGGGGAAATACTTCAGTGTGTTTATATGGTGTCTAGTGTAGTGGGGGACCATGCTGCTGGGGTCCTCTAGGAACCATTACAATAAAATAATTGTATTTTTTGGCCAATTTAAAAATACATATTTTGCAAAGTAGCAAAGAAAACAAACGTGCATTAAACACATACATTGCAGGGAAGCACACACCAGTGCACAAACCACTTCAACTTAAAAATACGTAGTAATGAATTTGGCTAGGAGAGGGCTGTGAGATAAATTTCCTGGGTCCTCCTACCCTATTCTTTCCCCTTCCTCTCCCCCTCCACCCTCACCAATTCAGTATCCTGCCATAGCCCTCAGAGTACTAGGAAAGGAAAGATTTCCTGAGCTCAGAAAGGACCAGACTCAGGCTGAAGGCTGGGTGAGGAGAACAGGTGGGGCAACCATCAAGCTGGTTGCTGTTACGGAGGCAACAGTAGTTTCAACGGGAAAATCACCAGGCGAGGTTTCAACAGGACTCTCACCCCTGTGCTGAGCTGCTTCTGTTGGTCTGTCTGTGGCTGAAATCATAAAAGCGATTGTACTTACCTCGTTTCTGATAGCCCTTGGAAAGTAATCTTCTGGTACTGTGTATGTACAGACCCAGCCCTAATCCACATGGCACCCCAGGCAAGGGCCCTTTTCGGTCCTTCCTGCCCCATATATTTTACAATACTTTTTTGGTATTGCATTTGTGGGCCATTTCATGACTTCGGTGCATGCTTTCCATGCGTGATTCATCCCTGTCTATCAGCCAATGCATTTGTACACTGGGATCTGTAAATCTGTCTTTTTATCATGCTATGTATAAGCAAACGCACATTTGTTTCCTCTAAGCATATAAAAACCTTTTTAAGAATAACTGAACTGTACTACCATCAAGAAATTGAGCTGTGTACCAGCATTGGGGTGGGCCAGTATTTAATCGTGTTACCGTAGGTGACAGCCTTAAAATGTTAACCCTAGTTCAAAAGGTTGGTTAATATTTTACTTCAAATATTCTATCTCCTTCCCCCAAGCCATGGCACCCCAGGCAGTTGCCCGAGTCACTTCCCCTAAACCCAGCTGTATGTCTGGAGTTATGGCTGCACACCCAGGGTGGCAGATCATAGAGAACCTAGCACTTGGCGTGTTTACAGTGCCTGTCTCTGGTCCTGTGAGATACAGCCCATGGTACCAGACATCCAAAGGGGATTGTGTGCTGCAGCATTCACAGTGAGAGCCTGCAGTAGACTTGGTTATAATGTTAACATCTCACTAGATACTGCAGGACACAGGGAATGAAATGTTACTTTAACTCTGAAAAGGGAGGGAAGGTACTCATCCCGTAGCACTCATTCGGTAATGCAACCTTTATTGGCAAAAAAATATTTTTAATGTGAATAATTTTCTGTACTTAAATAAAACAATGGCGGAGTTAACGAACTCTAACATTTGGCTACTAAACGGTAAAGGCAGTGACTAATTTCAGAGGCAACCAAGTTTAGTTACGCCTCACAATAGCTTGGAGTTGGGATTAAGAAGTTTTGCACCCATTTTAAAGACAGAAATGGGAGAAACCCAACAGAATGACCTACTCACAGCACGTCCGTGGTAAAGCCAGGAATAAACCTCAATTCTGAGTCATCTTTTTCTTCTGTCTAGACGATATTTCTTCCCAAGTAATACCAAGGCAAGTAAAATATGGCAACGTATTTTCTTATTAGCAGCACAAAATGAAGAGAAATCTTTTTGTTTGATGTTTCAGATTTTTTGGGGATACCAGTCAGTTGTAAAGTGTCAAGACACAAGTGAGAAATGTGGGGCACTGCACTTTTCTCTCTGATGCCCAAATTAGAAGTTGACATTTTGTATGACTCTCCTTTGGTGACTTTGAAGCGGTAGGAGTTGCTTAGGGTGAATTATTTGCTTTCTCCACCTCTCACTTTTCCACTAAACTGTAGTATGGAATAGACTTGTTTAGTGTTAATCTTTGGGTCTAGAGTAGACGTTCACATACATTTCTGAATCTAGGTCTTTGCACAGTGAGTGAGGTTAAAATGTGTTGCAATTTTATTTGTATGTGGGAGGCTGAAAAACCCCTTTTTAAAATAACTCCTAAATGCAAAACATTTCAGGGTCCAAGGGCTTGTACACACTAGCACTTACTTCGAAAAAGCTTGTGTTGTTTAGAGGTGTGGAAAAGATACCCCCCTGAGTGACATAGGTTACACTAGGGCTCAACAAAACCCAAGTGCCAGGTCGCCATGGTAATGAGGGTTTGTAGCCTGGCGCCTAGCTCCACTGCAGAATTGCTACAGACAAGCACCCTCTGGTGACCAAAAATAAAACTGCACCTAGTTGGGAGCCAATTTTGTCAAGCCCTGAGTTATACAAATCTACATGCCAGCATGGACAGTGTTGGGTCAACAGGTGACGATCTCCCGCTAGCCCTCAGGAAGGTGGAGTAATTATGCTGATGAAAGAGCTCATTCCCCTCAGGATAGTGTCTGCACTAACAAGGCTATAGCAGTGCAGCCACACCAGTACAGTGATTCTAGTGTAGACTAGCCCCCAGAATAACAAATGTTCTAATAATGGCAAATAGATGAACAATTTTTTTAATTGTATGTGTGGTCATGGATCTTAGTTTCCTTTCTCTTAGTACTTATAAGGAATAAAAATATAAGACAAATTTGTTGCAAATATTAGGAAGATATTAAAGAAGGACTTGACATTTAGAAGGTTATACAAATTAATTCATGGGGTTTTTACTTCTATCAGGATTGTTACCGGGTGTTCCATGGTGTCATGTATACTTTTACATTTGTGATTGAACAAACTTTCCTACTGGAAAGTACCTATATTTCAAGTTGCATAGTCCCTAGCATTTACCAAGTTTGCTCAGTATTCTGGGCCCTGTTTTTCTTCTTGCATTTAGTTTCCTACATAATGTTGATTATACATCCCTGCTTAAGGAAATTATGGTTCTAATATGTCCTTGTTACTCATTTATTCATATTGACTGTGTCTTCAGAAATGTAGGAGTCTCACTGAAGGAGAAAGCTATAACAGACTTAAACAGCTAAAGTCCAAAGGGGTAGCCGTGTTAGTCTATTGTAGAAAGACAACAGAGTCTTGTGGCACTTTTAAAGACTAACAGATTTATTAATCGCATGAGCTTTCGTGGGAGAAAATCCCACTTCGTCAGACGCTTTTAATTCATTTGCACATTTTTACAGTGTACATTCAAAGCTGCTCTGTGATTAAAACAATAGCATGCTGTAATAGATACTTCATTATGTAAAGCCCTCTCCCCTGCTAGATAGGGGGTTTTATAGTCGTTAGTGGAATGCATGTTCAGTATAAAATCTTGTCATGTCAAGACATTTACAAGCACATGGAGCGCAATTACATTTTGAGCATATTAAATTTAGTACACACATTTAATCTGAAATCGAGTTTTCTGCATTCCAGGTACGTACAGCATCACAGTTCTATGTAGTAGGCTCGATAGTTATATCGGCATCTGGTCTAGAAGTCAAACTGTTAGGGTGGGGCTCTGTAATCTTGAACAAATACATTAATATTTCTGTGCCTGTTCCCTCCTCCTCTAGTAGGGATGAGAAGAATATTCTCCTCAACGTTTTGTTTTGAGAAATAGTTTCTTAAGCCCTTTGAGGTCCACAGGCTGGTGTAGAGAAGAACTATTTTATGTGAAAAACCAAACCAAAAACGTATAGTATTGCTTTGCCATGCTGTCGTCTCTTCCATTGTTGCAAAATACAGCACAGACCAGAATGTAAAATACATTCAGCCATTATATAAATATAAAATGATACAGTAGACTTGAAAGATGAAGAATAACGAAGATTCAAGGAATGAATTAAACGTGTGAAGAGGATTGAAAGCAATATGCTCTGTGCATAGAACTTGATGAAAGTGTAGCTATTCTCTGTGCTTAAACCAGAGGAGACTAGGGAAAGATCATTTGACATTTGTTTTTAAGCTCCTGTTAAACCCAATGGATTCCAACTTTAAATTGCCATTTGATTTTCCTCCCCATTCCCTCTTGAAAATTACGTCAGTAGGACAAGCAGTGCATATGTTGATCTTCTGTGGCCCTGAAAGTAATATTTTAAATAGAACTATTTGCATTTTACAGCTTCAGCTTGGGAATTTGGGAATTTTTTGCTTGCACAGACACACATACACATGTAGGTGGCAAAGTAAATCTGAACTGCTTCTAGTTTTCTTTCTTGAATTAGTTGAGATTTAAAGAAAGAATAGAAACAACTGTAAGAATCTAAATTTTTCAGGTGCTATTAATCTTAGCCTCATGCCGCATATTGTCAGATGGGATTTTTCATTAGTGTCTTCATGGAATGTGGTGTTGAATCTATTGATCTGTAAAGCTCACAATTTGCAAAATGACTTTTTAAAAAACAAAAAACGAGGTGCACCTCTCTACTACCTCAGAACATAAGATTGAACTAATTCATAATAGCTCTACTTAACAGACGTGATTGATAACGAAACTATTGCGCACATCTACCGAGTAGGAGGTACTGATGACAATTTAAAATGTTTGTGTTGTAGGCCCAGGGGTAAAACTTGATTATGGTTTGGTTTTGTTGTTTTCAAGAACCCTCACAATCTTTGAGCAAGAGAGAGAGGAAAGTTCAGTTTCTTGTTTTTTTTAAGTTTAGTGTTTGGCAATGGATGTACATGCCACACAAACTATGCTAAGACCTATTGAACTAATTGGAATCAATGCAGTATGAAAGTTGAGGGCGTTCTGGCGTGTTCAGTGGCGTTTGGTGCTGAGTTATGGTGTTCTGTGGTTTCAGTACTTAACAAACGGAGATGTCTTCCATCAAAGTATTGCAGTTGTTGTTAGTGCAATTAGCCAGTTTTTCACATGGGTGTATGGAGTAGAGTGGAGCGATGCGTGCGTGCGTGTGTAAGTAAGTAAAGTACATTTAATAATGGTCTGAGTTGAGGTTCACAAATTCTTTTGTAGTGGGAATATGTGAAGTGCCAGATCTTTCAGGATGGAACCAAACCATGAGCAGAGGGACAGCTCGAGGCACATAAACCACAGTGATCCCTCTCAGACCCTATTTTCAGGGCTTAAGTAAGATTTAAGTAGTGTTTTGGCTGACCCTCTGCAAAAGGGATAGGTTTCACTCTGAAGGAACATACCTTAACACTACAATTTGCTTTCATTTATTATTTCAAAATATTACTGATATACTGTAAATAGAAAGGTATGTTTTACAGATAGGATTGACTAATAAAAACAAAAATAAAACCAAGTAGTTAGTAATTAATGATCGTTCACATTATTTTTACAATAACATTAAAAAAATCCTTCAGAGTACCTCCCTTTCTACCCCCCTGTTCCCCACCAGATTGTTGCCAGCACAAATGGTGCTTGGAAATGGAGGTGAGCACTCCTCATTAAAAGTTCTAAGGACGTTGTTAAGTATAACAGCATTACTTTATACAGTACATTGTTTTCTCTTCACTCTCCATTTTGTGGTGTTTTCACTTGTGCTTTGATTTCTTCTTGCATTCTGAATGGTGACATGATGTTTGTGATTAGTTGACTTTTTTTTCCTGATTATGCTCTACTGATGATTGTAGCTAGCACGTTTGATTCTAGGCTCATTTTTGTAAGGTTGATGCAGCGGTGGACAAAATTGGCTCACAGGTAGGTGCCAGCAGTTTTACTTTTGGTTGGCAGAGGGAGCTCCTTCATTTTATTTCTGCAGTGGAGCTAGGCAACAGGCTCATCAGAAACATTAATTTGTCGAGGTCTGGGTTGATGTTAGATAACTTTTAATTGCTTACTGGTGTACGCTGAAGACATTTGTAATATGCCCCTGGAATATTCGAGGAAATATTTTACATTTCTATCTGTGTCATCATTACTAATGTTAAAATTCTGCAAAATTAGAGCTCATGTATGATGATAAGAACGTAAGGTTTATTTGACTGAGGATTGAACCCTGTTAAGTAACTGATGTGTGTCAGGATATTTTACTATCCAACTAGTGTATCACAATGGATTCAGGTGCATTATGTAACTTTTTTTTTTTTTTTTTTTTTTTTTTTTGAGAAGGAAAAACTCAGTCATTTCATTTGAATTTCAGACAGCTGTGTTTCCTATAATTTGATTTAACATTGAAATTTTAATTTTTCATCTATAAAAGAAAGGCTTGTGTTATAAATGTGCACGCTACGACGTGTGTCACTTTGAATAGCTCAGTGACTATACAGAACGCCTAATTGCAAGCCTCACATTTATTTTGTTCAAGACTTTAAACACAGATCAATTATGTGTGGCAGGAGAAGGAGGGAGGGGTTGGAGAATGAGGGGAAGTCTTCCATAAAATCCAAAGGGTGGAATTTAGCACTTCTTCCCACTCTTGGATAAATCTCTGGTTCAGACGTACCACATTTTTTTAATTTGGTGATATATTTTTTTTTTTTTTAAATTGTAATGTTCTGTTTAGATTCTTGTTTTGCACTAATCACTTGAATGTAGCAAAAGACTATAAACAACTGTATACATTTATAGTGTAATATGTACAAGAATCATCAGGGTGGCTCATTTTTAATATCTTTTTAACTGAAAAAGAGAAATTGGAATGCTCTTTGAATTGCATGTACCCATTTATTAAAATCTGAGTTAATAAAACAGAGCCTCTAGTAGTGGTTCGGAGGTAAGTTTGCACTGCAGCACATGGTGGATGATTTGAAATTTCTAATTATCAGCATCACTGTCTCTTTCCTCCTTACCTTTTCGTCTGCTATATTCTCTTCAACCTGGTTTGAATAGAGAGTAATCCTTTTATGTGCCTCTTGCAATAAGATTGGGGCTAATCTTGTTTAACTCATCGTCAAGTCAAAACAAGTTTAATGCTTGCATTACTGAGGATGAGATCTACCGTATCATGTGTCAACAGGTATCTGTACACACATCTGTCCCAGAACTACGGTCATATGGAATTTGCTTTGAAAACTAGCCCCGTGTGCAATATTCAAATATACAATTTATATTATTTTCTTGTCCAACGCGTACAGGATGACTGTAATACAGTGGCACTTGAGAATCTGTTTCTTCGTAAGAAACATCTACATTTTAAGCAAAAGCTCTATTTTAAGTAAAAGATACCATATTGTCATTACGTAGCAGTAATTCACTGATGGTCACCGTTTTTCTCTTCTTAAAGTTTGCTCACAATTCCATGGTCAAATTCTTGTTGTTGTATTTCATTAACGTTTTCCGAGTACGCCGTTACATACGTCATAGAGAAAACTGATCTCCCTGCCTGGGTCTCATCTCCCAACCCTGTTTTACCAATACTTATTTATAATTTTTAGTTCTTTGAATGCTGGTACCTATATGGATTCCAAATGTGAATGCTCATTTGTGCCAGGCACCAAAGCTGGAACAGTTTGTAGCAGTGTTCATCAACCCACGTATGTCATGCATTGGCCACGTGGCAGGTCTGAAGGGGCTGTGCGGGTTGGCTCTGCCCCAGTGCCTTTTTACCACCGCATGGTTAGAGTCGGAACCCTCTCCTTTGCTGTGCATTAATAGCCTTCCTAGCATTATTGTATATAGCTTTTTGCATGGTTAAACTTAGTTTTAGTAGTTAACGGTTAGAAATTTAGTAATGATGGCTCTATTGAAAAAGCACCATGCTCATAAGAAGCACACAAGGGCAACTCCTGGAGAGGGACTGCGTCAAAACAGAGTGTTGCTCCTCACGCCACACCAAGTTAAGTGAGAAGTTGCAAAAGGATGCAGTTGCCCTGTACCCAAGAAGCGGCAGATGAAACACAAGTCTAAACACCTTTTGAGACCAACTGACATTTTTGTGTATGCAGTTGTACAAAATCTAAGAAATTCATCTTACAGATTGTCCTCTGCTGGTCTTCTTTCATTAATGCACAACAGTCTGCAAACAGGACAGTAAGTCAAAAGCAAAACTTTTAGAATTTCTTTTTTGAGAGAATAAGTTGCAGAACAATATTCATATGCAGTTACGATCGCGGACGTGAAATGTACTGCACTGGCCAATGTCGAGGAGGTCTAACGTTATCCATTTGCTTCAATTTATTAATAATCAGTATTTTAATATAAATGCAAAATAGTGTTTTAGCAGTTTGAATTGTTGTTAAGAATAATATTGTCTTTAAAAACCACTCAATCCACCACATCCTAAACTGTTACTGACATCATTTGAATATAGTTAGGCTGATTTATAGAATATAAATTAAAATTAAGGAAGGGTTATTCTGTTGCGATAGTTCCCGACCTTTTTGAGTGAAAGTCTCACTAGTTAACATTAGGTAAAATATATGCCTCCTCCTGCCGCTCTCCCGCACCATATTCCCTCACCTGCCATAAACGCATATAACCCCTCTAAACACATATAATAATAATAATTAATAATAATATACCATAACACTAAATTACTCCTACTTGAGTAAGAAACTTTCTTGGCACAGCTGTCACCACACATCCTGTGTGGCCCCACCTCTTCCTGTCCCTCATGCTCTGAGGGTAATGGAGGTGGTGGGGCAGGGCCATGGGAGCTGATCCTTCACTCTGAAACAGCATGCAGCTTGGGTGGGTGGGGACTGGGGTAAGTGACCTCAATATTGCTGAGGCCGCCTGGACCACCTGTAATCTTTGGTGCTTCCTCAAGGGGGTCATGCATCCCAGGTAAATAGGAGAGTGTGTGTGTGAGAGAGAGAGAGGTAAAAATATACTCTCTCTCTCACACACACACGGTGTTTGCAGCAAACAGAGTGGATATTGTGTGGATATATGTGTAGAGATAAGATAACTGGAGACTTAATGGGAGGTGCTATATTTTAAATGTAGATTAGGTATGTTAACTAATAAAATATGTCCTTGTGCACAGATGTTAAAGGCAGAATTTTAGTAAGGCAGTTTAAATACACAATCTGTGTTACTGATTTTAATTTTCCAGAAGTGCTCATCCTCAATGAGGTGCAGTATATTCCCGCTTAATGTATTAAGCCACAGAATCAGCACAGTAATAAGAAAGAATGTACTATGATTCTGTGGCTTGCATGCATTAAGCAGGAAGATATTGCACCCCATTGAGGACGAGAGATCCTAGAAAATTAAAACTAGCAATACAGGTTTTGTGAAACTTGTATTCTGTTTCTTTTTATTGTTCTGAACTGCATTTATTTGAAAGATTTCTGAATCATTCACATACTTGATTTTCAGATTTGAACAATACTAGGTCTTTACTTACAGCTCTCTTTAATGATAAATACTACTTGGAAATGCCTTAATTGGATTGCTTGCTTAATAGCATTAAAACGGTTTCTCTGGTTTAGCTGAGCTCTAATGGGCCTTGGCTGGCAGCAGAAAGTCTGAGTAGAGAAACAGAGTGAACAGCTGTGATACAGAATAAGAGATCTTTGATCGGAAAAAGTATTTACCCACCAGAATTCTATTTCAGTTGAAGATTTGAAATTTGTTTTCATAACGGCTTAAAGAAAATACTTCTAATAGACATTACCCAAATTGTATGATTATTAAAGTGGTATGTTTAACATCTTTTAGGTTGGCACACCAACTGTATAGTTCTTGGTCAGTGTTGTGGTTTGGGGAACGAGGGGATACTACCACAAAAATGACACTGTGGCACTCTTGGGAGTTTTGATTTTGAAGCTCTAGAAAACCAGAACCATCGGATGTGGATCTCGTAGTCTGCAGGAAGGAGGCCAGTCAACTTTTATCTTACCTTTTTGGCATTTTCAACAAGTAATCCTTAGAAATTCAGATTCTAAATAATCGGTCGTTCAAAGTGCTCTGAGTCTTGCTGTGTTGTGAGGAAGGAGCGTCAAAAGAAAGGAGAAAAATGAGGTGAGAATAGAGGAGTGGGTAAACACCATAGGCAAGGATTTATGGATACAGACTTGACGTGTGTGCTTGTTCAGACAGTTTGGAATACAGATTAATTATCTGCTTTCATTATTTGGTCTTATTCACTGGCTTTGGAACAGGAGTGAGAAGTTATCTGGTCTTATTCACTGGCTTTGGAAAAGGAGTGAGAAGTTATCTGTGGTTACGCAATCTGGTTTTACATTGCCTGTGCATCCCCGAATAAAATATTAATTTTGTTGCTTCCTATAGCATTTGCCTTTGACAAATAATCCCTGCACCTTCCAGAGGAAGAGAACATAGGGAGATGGATTTCCTCTTTCAGTAGAAGTACAGTGCTTTGTAGACTCCCCTGTGCGGTACCTACAGGCTACTTTTAGAATGATCTTTTTCGTGTTACGAGAACTGGAAGTCTGAAAGATCAGTCAGGTGCCCGTACTTCAGTAACCCCTTTGCCAGGCCGTGACGGCAGCGGCAAGGCACCAGGTTCTATTCCTAGGGGTTCCCAAATAATGTCTCACCACCAATTCGCTCAAGCCCCCACCCAGTCTTCTGGGAAATTACACACCACTCCCTGGGCACCCTAGAAGGGCAATACTTCCCCTCCCGCAAGCACAAGTCTGAGTGTAGCATACAAGACTTTTAATAAGGCTAAATAAAAGCAACATCAAAACGCAGCACTGGTTGGGATACAGTGCAGAGATTCCCACAAAACCCAGTAGACAGAACTCATTCCACCACTAAGGGGAGGAGGGGGGAGTCAGCCCTCAGTCCTCCCCTCCAATTGTCCGCTGCCACCTCAAGGTCTGCTTACACCACCCACTGGCCACTCACACCCGCTGTCCGCAGACTCTGTCTGGGTCCACCGGCTCTGCCGCTGTCGGCTGGCTCCGCCGCATTGCCCGCTGGCTCCACCTGCTGTCCACTGGCTCCACCTGCTGTCCACTGGCTCCGCCGCACTGCCCGCTGGTCACACCTGCTGTTCGCTGGCTCCGCCGCACCGCCCACTGGCTCCACCTGCTGTCCGCTGGCTCCATCGCACTGCCCGTTGGTCACACCTGCCATCCGCTGGCTCCACCACACCGTCCGCTGGTCACACCTACCATCTGCAGAGCTCCATCCCTCTGCCTGACCCCAGTCAGCTCTTAGTGATTTCAGCTCGCTGGGAAGTTTCTGCTTCCCTAGTGATTTCAGCTCGCTGGGAAGTTTCTGCTTCCCTAGCGATTTCAGCTCCTCATCAGTGGCTTCAGCTCACTGGGAAGTTTCTGTTTCCCTGGTGATTCCAGCTCAATCAAAATAACAATAGAGCCTCTACAAGGAATCTTTGGGTCTATTCTTTAACAATGAGTGGGGAAATAGGTGTTGGCTTCTTGGAGCTGGGCTGTCTGATCCACCCTAAACCTAACAGTTTGTAGGGGAAGGGTCCTTGTAGAAATGCACAAAATCCGTAAAGGTTAAACCTAGGCTTTTAATATTTGGTTCCAAGGTTGTGCTCAGGTTCTTCACTAAATATTTATTTGTGAGCTGTTGTTTTAACATAGTCTTCTGTTGGCCTTGACTGTGAGGGTGTACAGGGGCTCAAACACCAACAGGGAAAAAAATAGTGGGTGCTCAGGACCCACTGGGTTGGCCGTGGATGGATTGTTCCATGGCCCGCCCATCAGCTGTTTGGCCTCCCAGGCGCTTCCAGTCAGCTGCTCCAATTTCTCTGTGCAGTGCGGTAGTTTCTGTTCCCTTCCCAGGCTGGCTGGGGGACAGGCGCAGAGTGGGCTGGACTCCCCCTGTCCCCCAACACGTTTCCGGCTCACTTTGCCACTGTCTCCAGTGGCTTGGCTCTTTCCCACCCGTTGTCCTGGGCAGGAAATAGAAACCGCCTCCTCAGCTAGGCTCTCTCGCAGGCAGCTGTTTTCTCAAAATGACCCTTTTAAAAAAAATCCTTTCCTCATAGGACAGGTTTTCGAAACCGTTTAGCATTTGTGTTGCTCTTCTCGGGGCTCTTCAGTTTGTCCACACCTCTCTCAAAGTGCAGCATCCAGATTTGGAGACAGCGGTCCAATGGAGGTGTCATCGCCGCTGAGTAGAGCAGGGCAGTTACCTTTTGTGTCTTACAGACAACACTCCTGTTAATGTAGTTCAGAATGATTCTAGCCTTTATTTTGCAACTGCAGCACATTGTTGATAATGTGCTTCATTGTGATGATTGGAGAAGGAAAAATGGGATGCTATGCTTTCCTCTTGCCAAATTTATATATATGAATTTAACTAATAGAATTTCAAGAAACAGATGACTAATTATGTAGGTAGGTGAAGCTTTGCTAGTCATATGTTCGAGCTCTAAATAAAAATGCAGCATAATTTATCTGATCGTTTCAAAGAAGATTACGCAATTTGTTTTCTGGTTCTATTCCAAACACTCCAATTAATTCTTGCACTGTTGGGGTTGTCAATATTAACTCTTTAAAAAAAAAAAAAAAAAATCAAAACTACATTACTTTGAGGTAATATCTTATTTAATACTGTAATTCTTTGCTCATTGATTTTGCTTGGTGCAGACTGGTTCTGTTTTTATAGCCAAGGAGTTTTGGTTGTTTAAAGAATACAATGATGATGATCATTTCAGTCTGTTACTTAGAATAGCAGCACCCCAAGTAATTTTAGAAAAACACTTCGCATTACATAAGAGATTGTTAAAGCAATTACTCAATAAGGTGCTTCTTTTCTGATTTCAAAAGAAATTTGAGGGCTTTGTGATGATATATAAAACAATTATGTTTTATATAGTATCTTTCAAATAAAATTGATCTAAAACAGTTTACAGAATAAAATATAAGATAATATATTACAATACAAGGTTGGCTGAGTAAAGCATTGAATATAGTAAACATATTAAAGCATTCCTTTATAAAACCAATAACAGGAGAGGAAAATTAGCACATTTAGATAACAGAATTGTTTTAAACTGAGGTTTGGAAAAAACAGAAATAGAATAAGACAGATCGAGTTGGGAACTGTAGAGAAGGAAGTTCGCATACCAATAATGTGTGAGATGAGACACTGATAAAGTCAGGTAGCACGTGATAAGGGAGGTATGAAAAGACAGAAGATCTTATGAAGTAAATTGGAAAAAAACACATCAACGGTTTTAAAAAGGAGGGCAGTTTTTGAATTGAATGTGGGACTAAAGACTGTGCAGGTGTTTTGAAGATATAGGTGATATGGTTGAACTTTCATGGTAAGATTATGTTTTGCAGCATCTTCCAGAACTTTGAAAACAGATTTAGACTTTATCTCATTAAGGGCACATAGAGAGTTATGTATTAAGGGAAGAATTTGAGAACATGTCTTCTGCGGCTTTAGTGTGCAGAGATCAGCAGAAATATTCCCTGTGGTGTTTTCCTTTTTATATTAAAAATTGTCCTCCCCAGTAATGAGCTGATTTTCATTGTTTACAAAGTTTTACATTTTAGCTGGACATACAAAATATAGACAACCATTTCTGCATGTATTTAATTTGTTGCAAAATTATATAAAGCCTAGCAACAAGATGTATTAAAGAATAAAAATATTTAAAAACAACTTCTAAGTGCAACCAGATTATTGGAGTCCATTTACATTTGTACTCCAATTATTTTTGTCCTTCTGTATATAAAAATAATCCTTCCAATAAGCTCTAATGTCAAAATAGAAGGGCTGAAAAGTCTTATATCTGCACCATCTTAACACTTTGTTCTTGTTTTAAAGTAGCTATCTAGGCAGCATCAGCAGTATTATTTGCAATAACTTTTTAAATTTTGCTTTATGGTACCAGAGTATACATGGCCATCACCATAATATAAAATGCAACATGGCTCTCCTTTGGGATGGGCTCTCCTTTATTCCTCTTCTGAAGGAGGGGAATTTACTTGCTTGTCTTTTTTCATTTATCTCCTTTATTTCTCTCCAGCAGATTTGAATGTTTGCCCCAGTTTTTGTCATGTGTGGAAACAGGGGGTTGGTTGGTTCAAAGCTGGCAACAAGC
This sequence comes from Pelusios castaneus, assembly GCA_007922175.1. NCBI lineage: Eukaryota > Metazoa > Chordata > Testudines > Pelomedusidae > Pelusios > Pelusios castaneus. The sequence goes on along the minus strand of ML685805.1, from coordinate 5,884,003 downwards.
AGTAGATTCCCTGCCAGTAAGGAAAATTTGATTGAGATGTCTAAGATTATTGGGGAGAAGTAGGTGGGACTTGTGTAATGCATTTCATTGATGGGACTTCCATCACTGAAATGTCTAGGTACTGAAAAATGTAGTATCAAGTTGAATCCCTAATGGACCTTCCTTCTTTTTATAGCTGTGATTAGATGCTTAGTGGTGTTTTTTTTTTTTTTTAAATCTTAATTCATTTTTCCCTATATCACACAATTAATTATTTTACTTTGTTTCTGTTGCATTAGTTCTGTTAATCTGATTTAACTGTCTACAGAGTCTGCTGTGTATTCCTTAGAGAGATTCAGTATCACAATATGATGAGTAGTAGAGAACATCATCCCATTGATGTCAGCTGTGTGTTGAGTTTGTGTTGTATTGAAATTAATGCAAGACAGTGGGGTTAGATGGGTAAATCGCATGGTTCATGGCAGGACATAAAAGGCTGATGCAGTAATGATTTGGGCTTATTCATTATAACAAGTATGCCATTGCTGCCTTAGAAAAGATGTAAAGGGTTGCTTGACAAGGAAGGTAATTTCAAGAAAAACAAACTTCATAAACATTAAAAATGTGCCCTTGTGGGGAATTATTTCTTTCTGATGTAGAACAGAATTGAAAGCTTTAACCTGCGTAATCAACAAGAGCTTAGCACCGTTGTTTTCGAACCCTACCCTGGGTTGAAATCAGAAATTGTCTTAAGTGGGGATAGGGTGGCAGGAAACGCATTTTAACCTATGAACATGTTCTGTACTGTTATTGAGAGCAGAGTCAAAGGAAAAGGGTGTGAAATGTTTGTTTGCAGTTAAAAAACAACGGTTGGTTTGGGCTTCTCTCCACTTTTGGTGAGGTGACAATGCCTGATTGTCATAGCAACAGACTTGAATGTTCCTTATATGAATAGAAGAGCCTAGATTTAGACCATCAACATCATGTTTTTAATTGTACAGTGTTAATGAAGCCAGGTTGTGGTCTCATTGTCCCTCAGCCACCAATGTTTTGATTCAAGGATTTACCCCGTACCATTGTTGAGCCTTTTTCTAGATCCTGATGGATGCTCTTTCTGAGGGAGAGAAGAATCTGTCTTTTCCATGAGCATCTCCTCAATTTTAAGCCAGAGGTCTCTGTCAAGCTATCCGGAGTGGCTCATGATCATAAGTGCCAATTTCAGGACAGACTGTCATGGAACAGGGCACAAACCCCAAATTAGTTGTATGTTCTATACTTAAATTTTACCAAGCAATCAATAAGTGTGAAATCCTAAAGCATTATAACAGCCTTAATATGGTGTCACAGGCAAAGATTTACCACAGTTCCTCCAGCAAGTGAAAGCAATGGGGATAATTAAGATAAATCGCTCAAGTTATAAGAGCTTCAGAAAGGTACCACCTGCTATTTGTCTCACGTATTCTAGTTCAAACTTGATTCCCAGAGATCAAGAGACAAAGAAAGGTCTTTTGGATAAATAGGCGGAGTTTAAACTGACCTGTGTCATTTGATCTGGTTCTGGATCTAAGATGGATATGAGCTTGTTACCCTGGTGAAAACCCAGTTTTGGATTTTGAAAGAGTGAAACCTACCAGAGCCCTAGGTTGGGGACTGCACGTGTGGGGTGGGTGGATGGCTGTGACCGCTGGTAAACTTTTTAGTGTGCATGTAGGTTATTTTATTAATGTAGACACAGCAGCGAACGAAGACGAACATGGATGGATTTTAAGCGGCATATAGTCCGTAATTTGGTTTACTCTCCTCAGCCTACCCCTAGGACTCAGTTTGCTCTTCCAACTCCTAAACTTTCCTCACCTTTCTAAAAGCAGGACAGAGGGAACTGAAGGGTGGAGGCCTCTACCCATGAAGGTTACGAGGTCTTGCTTTATCCCATGAGCACAGGGGCCCCTCAGTAAAATTCCAGGTCCTTTACTTTTAAGTTGGGGTGCTGGAGGAAACGTGGAGAGAGAAATACAGGGGTGGGTACCTGAAATTGACAAACTGCTTCAGCTGTTCTTCTTAACCTGGTTGTGCATTCTTTAAGATCATCACAGTGCAGGCAAGACGGAAGTAATAGCAGAATGCAAATCAGCACTCTACGTGGGACACCCAACCAACTTCTGTTCTTTCATTTAGATGTCTGTTTTGAGCCACAGTCTTAGGTGTTTCAACAAAGACGTTCATGGATGCTCAGTAAATTGATAAACCTGCTGGTGGTTGATGTCCTTAAAAGGTTGATTGTTAATTGTTTCTGTATAATAGCCTATTTTAGTCAAGCTATAAATTGTGAATAAGATAAACAGTTAAATTAATATTGGCTTTAGTTCTTTTAGGGCAGTCTTATCTATGAAAAAATATAAACATGTTTAATTAGTGCTGCAGACCCTTTATATTAGGTTAACTACTGGAAAAGTTTACTGCTAATTTTCTAACGTCTCTTACTTTGAAAATATCTTTTTACTGACTTAACCGATTACAGTTAGAGGAATGTACTGTATATAATTACGATTCAATGAAAATTTGCTAAAAATGAAAGTATGGCCAGAGGTTGTGCTATTAACGAACGTTTCTATTGGTGTTTTACACTAAATTATTAACAATTTATCTCTCTATGGCTTGACCAATGTTTAACCACAGCCAACGATTGTAAATGGCTCTATTGTCATTTGTTACTTTATTAGTAAGGAATTTGAACTTTAATATGAAAACCTCAGTTAACCTGGTAAATCTTAATTTGTAGTGAAAGAAGCTGTATTTCACAATGAGAGGTTAGATGCATCATTTCATGGATTTAGGATTAAAAAATACTAAGAAGCTTTTTGACTGCACGCTGCATCAAATTTGTGCTGCTGCGTCAGTGAGCACTAAAAACCCAAAAAGTCTTAGTAGATTTATCAGATTTAAGCTTGGATGCATTTCACTGATTACTTCGTACTAATACAATTTTAATTTAATCATTTAAAGCTTTAATGTGTTTTTTTTCATTTGTTAAGAAGTTTGTATCTCTCAAGAAAGCTATAGAGAAGTATGGTGTACACTTAAGAAAATTATTCTGAGAAATTCAGATAATTCTCTGGGGACTGTATTTGTTCATACAAGTTATGGAAGTCAGTGGGAGTTCAGTTAGAGTAAGGGCTGCAGGATTTACACCATAAATTCCAAACCGTCTATCGCTCCTCAATAATTTAATCCCCATGGAATTAGCAGAATTTTAATATTAAGATATTATAGAGGCAAGTAAATCTGTTTGCTGATTTAGCATGTCTTGTTTGTCAGATATATAATTGTACTTTCATATTGTTTGTAAGCCTGGACGGTATGGAGAACAATGACTTTTTATTTCAGAGATTAGTAAAAATAGATGGGCACTTCCCACAGTCTTCCTCCCAGCCGCACCCACTAATTCTGGCAGCGGAACTTCAATTTTTCTTCCTGGTTTGGGAGGCAAAGTCGAACTTGCTGGCTATCAATGCAGGCTATTTTCTGTTCTCTCTCCCCCCCTCCCACTTCTTGTACTATGTGGAGATGCACTCACTTCTACAGAGCACAGCACTAGATGCAATGTTTACGTGGGCTGCTATGCCTCCATTAGGTAAATTCAAAGATTTCTATAGGGCAATAAAACATTTATTTTCTTTCACACATTGATATAAAAGTGTGGCAGAGTCTTCTTATTAAGGACTTCTAATGTGCTGCAGCAGCGTTCCATGGATGTGCCTCACTCTGTTCAGAGGGTGCAATTGGTTCCGAAGCAACAAACGTCTTCTTTTTGCTCCTCTGTACTCTTAGAGTGCGTTGATTGGGAGTGATGTATCTTTGCCTCCCAAAGGAAATCTCAGCTTTGGGAGATGGATTCACTGCTACAAAGGTGTTGAATCAGCTTCATCCCCTCCTCAGTCAGCCATAAACTGTGGTAAAGTAAACAGAGGACAAGGGCACGTGACCACCCAATTATCATGATGCAGGACCAGTCTGTTGTGCCATCCCTGACCAGGACAAATTCAGCCTGGACTGAGATATCTAAATTATCCAGTGTGGCTAAAGGGGCCACTTCAACTAGGCATGACCCTGACAGTGGCCTCCTTCTCCTTCTAGAAAGCAGAGGGACTTGATTTTTGGAGGCCTCTTCAGGCCTCTGAACCAGTGGAGACACTTCAGGGTTATGCTGTCCCACACTGAAGATGGCTCTGTAGAAGTTTGAGATATTTGCATAAGTAATCAAAATGAACCCATTTTCGTCAATATAAGAGTTTGGTGCTTTTTGTGATTCCTCCTCTCCTTCCCCCCCCCCCCGCCCTGGAAAAAAAAAAAAAAGCCTACATAATGATAAATGACCATGGAAATCCGAGCGCAATTCAGCAGATGGAGTCAGGACAGATCCAGACTTTTTTCTTCTTGGCAGTCTGCGTTTGCATTTCTGTCAGATGTTTCAGAATTGGTTTGAAAAGCCATAAGGTTAAAATTTGTTGTAGAAAAGCTTATGCAGCTCATCTTAACTCTTTATACATGAAGTACGTATAGTTTCTGATTCCAGCACAGAAAATTGACAGCTAATGGGAAAGCAGCGAACTGTGACAGTTACCTCACTTGATCAATTATATGTATATAAAATAAAATCAACTGGTCAAAACACAGAATTAGCTGTAGGCACAAAGAAATTCAAGTAACTGAAGTGAAAATTCAACATGTAGTATAGGCACTGGTTATTTGGGAAATAATAGAGTCCAGTAGGTTTTTTATGGACTTTCCTTTCTTTCGAGGAGTGACTGTTCGATTTGTAAGTCCTGTCAAGCCTTACTGTTCAGAGGGAATCCTCCCAGTAATTTACAGTCATGTGTAGGAATACCAGGGGACTGCTGCAAGATACATTTTCTTACTCACCTGCAGGTTATCATCAATATGTTGGTTATAAATATTTAATGATTTACTTACACTCATCCTTTGACTGAATATAGATTAGAGATTAATCTTGTTAGGTCTGACCAATATTACAAGTTCTTTTTATAGTAAATGTCCTAGTGTTCCCTCATTCCATTTACTGAATAGTATAAACTAACAAAACCCTGAAGATGGAACATAGGAAACTGCTGATGAGACTCGATGGATGTTGCTGTAATATGCTAGTTTAAACCTTATCAATCAGTCTGTTTTAATTAAATGTTACGCATACAGCGGTACCCTTCTGTTGGTTTATGTGCATGCTGAATTTTCATTAACTTCAGAGGGCAGGTGACAGGCATTGGTCTGTAAACAAATGTACAAGACAGTTTCTGGATAATACACAGTAAAATAGATGCGGTTTTCAAGGGATGCTGCCCTGTTCATTTTATTCCAGGTATAAGAATTCCTCAGATATTAGTCTTTTTGGCCAAATGATCATTTTAGTGCAAGAATTGTGAATAAATGGACATAAATCAGACCTCGACAAATGGGCTGCACACCTAGGAGTCAGCCCAAAAACTGAGCTGCCTAGGTGGGCAGCAGTGATCCTTGGTCCCCCCTTTCTCCCCCCCACTGCCAAAAAACAGCTTCTGCCATCTCCACTTTCAGCAGGAGTGCAGTATACCAACCCCCCCCCCCCCACCACTGAAAAAAGCCAGTTCTGGGGGTGCTTGCAGTGGTGGGGGGGAGGAGAGGAGGTGGCGCTGAAAAGATCAGCTGCCACTGGCTCTTTTTTTAGGCACCTGGGGGTGTTCACCTTCCTAGCTACCACAGCGCAGCTCGGGGCAAAATCCTGGGTGCCATGGCAAGCTGGCGTCCGGTGTTTGTCGAGCCTGATATAAACAAGAAGGTACTATAAACTATATTTGTATATATTACTGATGATTTTTTCTTCAGGTTTTTTAATTGCTTGGCTCTTGTCCCTAATTAAAAAAAAGGAAAAGAAAAGAAAAGAATTTATAGAATGTTCAACTTTAATCCACCCACGAAGGTACACAATCTCATTACTATATTTACCTTAGACTTTGTTTGCTCTTTACATAGAGGCGTGTAATAAGCTTCCATTTAAAGAAGCCAAATCAAACACACACAATGTGGCGGAGGGTGGGGTGGGGGAAATAATCAGAGTGAACTTACGGTCATTATATTTGAAAATACATGTTTCAAACCCGCCTATTTTCAGAATTTTTGCCCCTGATGATAGGTTTTGAATCCTTTAGCATGGGAAAACAAAGACATTTGATCCAGTTTTTTTTTTTTCTGTTTTTCATAAGTTTTCTTTTCTTGCCACTTTTTAGAAACATTTTACATTAGTTTTTTATGATGATTTAGTGAATCTCTCTGTTTATAACTTATGAATTCTAACTAATGTTATCAAATTGTTATGACACTGGTGTGTCATGGAGCATTTTTGTGGCTGTGAAGCCAACCCTCTGCTCTCAGGGCTGTAGGAGTCGAAAATCCACAGCCCTAAAACAAAGGATCCAAATGGCAGAGGGGGGCTATATAAACATGAAGGATGCATTACTCATACAAGTGGAGCCCAGGAGCCATTAGAAGTCTGAGGTCAGCACTACTTCCAGGGGGTGCGCAGTTGCACTGCAGAGTCTCAGCTCTCAGGAGTAGGTGTTAGAGTGTGCCAGGGGCCACGTCCAGACTCTGTTCAGGCTTTAGAAAGCTTTAAGAATACACAGGGCCCAGTAACCTGGGTGCCCAAATACTGTAGTCTCACCCATATCCATGCATCTAAGTCTTCCTTGCAAAATTTTTTTTAATGTAATGCAAGGCCTGGGATAAAGTTTTGGAAGTTGATATTTTTTTTTTTTTTTTAAGACTATCCTAACAAGTGGTTACATGTGTCATGTAAAAACAGATGTGTTTTGTAATTTGAGTCTGTCTCATCTTTTTTTGGTGAATTTTTCCCATAAAGGTGCACTAGTATATTCATTTTTTCTCTATAATCATGGTCGTTCGATTCTTTTTTTCTGCTTTATGCATGTCATTGCTAATCTGAATCATGTCAGAATCTTTTTCACCTAGTAATGTCTTTTTAAGTTTGAGGTTTGTGGATTAATTTGTACATTTAAAAACTGGAATCTAGTTTTCAACTTCACTCCAGTGCTTGGGTCTACTTTGAATCATGGATTCGTTTTGAGAGACTTGGGATAGGTATTCTATTCTGATCCACAATCCATGAAAAGTAAAGCAGAATCTTGGAGTATGATGTTACAGATGTTACTGATACTGGATCCCAACACTGCAACGTAGGTAAGTTGGCTAACATCTCCTCAGTAAGTTATGCTGAACAAAGCATCTAAAAGGAATGTCTGCATCTACTTCTGCTACTGGGGAAACAATGGGCAATGCATACTTCAGGGCACCACTCAATGACTGGTGCTCTGCAAAATGATACATATATAGGTGCCATCTATTTGACATTGTGACCCCAGAGTAGATCTCCATGGTATAATGAGAGGTGTTGGCTGTTGCTGTCTCTTGCCTTGGGAACTCACCAAGTGAGGACAACCAGTTGTCAGGAATAGCTTATAACACAGACAATACTGTGTAGTCATTGGACCCTGATACTGAACTCCATGGTTTTGAATAAAATGTGCCTCAATCAGAATGTGAAAAATACATTTTAGTCTTTAAAAGTGCGAGAAGACTCCTTTTTTTGTTTTGCTGAACTAGGCCAACACGGCTCCCCCTTTGGAACTAGTCATTGACCCCAAATTACAAACTGCACTAAGTGGAATTTGTTTGCATGATTAATGCAAAGCCAATTCACAAAGCCTCTGTTTTATACACTGAGGACAATACCTCAGTGTATTTAGCTAAGTACTCATCACTGATGAGATCAAGCAATTTTCCTTTTTTGATCTCCCCAATGAATGTGTTATGACAGCTAACATAACTCCCGTATGTTGTGCAGATAATTCCCTGTCCTATGGTGCCTTGTTTTCTTATTGTTTTCTGTTCTCAATACATTTAATTTTTACTTGTTTGGTTAAACAACTTAGAAATGCCATGCATTTTTTTACCATACCATGCATGTTTATTATAGAAATATTCTATTTCTCAGTAACCAGCCTTTCGATACCAGGAATTCTGGGTTTAGAAACTCTTAACACTGCCTGACGCACGGAAAAAGTTAAATGTTTGCTTTCTTTATATTTTCCATGTCTTCCCTGTTCCAAATGAATATCTCAGCTCTAAAGAGTCCTGAAATAGGACCGATAATTCCATTTAAACTTTGGTGTTACCTAATCTGAAAGATACCAGCTTGGGGAATGGTTTCATGTCCAGATTTTGTGTCATGCATGATCCTGATAAAAAGTAGTATATAATAATGCGCTTATTTTTAACACAATAACAAAATTGGAATGTGGGTGAATGAGGGATTTATAACAAGTATATGCTGAATTGTACATTATTAAGTAAAGTCCCATGTATTGATGTAGCAATTACCGGTAGACTGCTAGGAGGCTCAGTTTTACCTTAGGCCATTGTAACTACTTTGTAGGTAATTTGCATACTTATTTGTGCATATTTGATATGTCGACAAGTTCCAGAGGGGTAGTCTACTTCAGCAAACCAAACGCGTTTTAATTCATACAGTGTGGATGTGGGCCTTTAACAACAATTGATGAGAAAGTGAGGATGTTTTACATTTGGAACTACAAGGTAATATTTGTATTTACTGAACTAACATTACATAACTCACTTAAAAAAAAAAATAGAAAATTCAGCAGTTTCTTTCCCCTGTTCTCGACAAGTTACCTTTTCTCTCTCTAGTGTTCTCACATGATGATAAGTTCCAAAGGGGGAGCTGTATTAGTCTAGTTCAGGAAAACAAACCTGTCCTGTGGCACTTTTAAAGACTAACACATTTATTTATTGCATAAGCTTTCGTGGGCAAAGTCTTACTTCATCAGATGCCAGAGTGGAGAAAACTTACATTGAAGAAAAACTTACAGTAAGGGAGTGGAAGGTGTTTCTCACCTCTCAGCCTCACTACTTTCTGGTATGTTCTGTTTGAATCTATACAACACGTTTGATTTGCTGAAATAATCTGACCTGATGCACTGAAATGTAATCACAGATTTATCTTCCCCTCCCATACTCTAAGTTGTTGTTTTTTTTTCAATATAAGTTTTCTCCATACTAGGCATCTGATGAAGTAGGACTTTGTCCACAAAGGCTCATGCGAAAAATAAATTTTAGTCTTTAAAAGTGCCACAGGACTCCTTGTTTGTTTCATATGATGATGCTCATCAGTGTTTTATCTGAGTGCCTAATGGATTTGGTTAATGTTAGAAATACTTCCAGCAAAGAGGGCTTGTAAGATTTTTCAGAAGTGCCTATGTAAATTAGCAGCCTAACCTTGTTTTCAGGAATCACTTGGGATACTATGTCACTCGCTTCCTAAGTCACTTTTGATAGTGGGAATTGGCCTCCTACATCAGTTAGGCATTGGAATGCTGAATGGAAGAATTCAGCTTACCGTAAAGTGCCAGCTACCTATGATAATTACCGTGCAGAATGCACTGTATCAATTTTTGATTATATATTTACATTTATTTGGTCATTTTTATTCATCTGTAACTTGAAAGTTGTTGGAACATAACCTCCAATGGAGTTCTGAAGTGCTGTTTTGGAAACCATTTTACATTTCCTGTGGGATGTGTCATTTACGATTTGAAGGGCTGCTAATAAAAAGAATGGTAAGTGTGTCATTTGACAATGTCATTCACCATGAAGTACACACTCCTAACAAACAGCAAAGTATCCTATAAAGTATTACTAATGTAAAGTATAGCCAGCAGCTGTGTGTGTTTTGAGCTTTAAGGAACATATGATAAAAGGTTTATATTCACATTAATATTATTAATTAATTGTGCTCGGTTGTATCTTTATAACTCTCTTTGGAAGTAATTAAACCCCTACCTTGCACAGGAAACACTACATGAAATTAATTTCTCAGCTGTACATTACAGAAAACATAATCCATTCATATCCCCCTTCTTACTTTCTTGCCTGACCCTCCCATTTCCTCCTTTTCCCCCTAAAACTCACCCACCTTAACCTTCCCTGAATTTTCATTGGAGTAGGATATTAATCAGGGTATGCAGGGGAATGAAATACAAACAGAGAGATTTTAAAGAGATGTGCCGCAACCTTACTAACTTTGAATTTTAATGGGGATGATTAAATCTTCCCCCAATTTCCGAAATACTGGGCCTTTAGTGGGGCCTGGTGAGGTTAAATGACTTCATTTCCTATAACCAATATTTAGCTATGTTCTCTGGGAGGAGGTTAAGGAAAAGTCCCCCCTTGCTATCCTCTTTAGACTTCAAGGGTTGCCTGTTCCTTACAGGTTTGATCAGATGTCCCTCACCCTACTGAATGGGGCAGCATTCTTCACTTCCAGTTCTGCAGTTGACTAGCTGCTGTCTTCACTCCAGAAGGGACCACATTTTAGTAGTGGATGAAGACATTTCGGTATTTGCATAGCGCTGAGAGGTCCTTTTGTGATAAAAGATGGTGCATAAGTTTTATCTTATTTAAAAAGCTGGCAAAATATGAGGGGTCGTCATGTTGGGATGTCTTGTGTTCTTTCATGCCAACTAATAGTGAAAAAGGCTAATGCCAACGTATGAGGTGTGCTTTTATAGAATCTAGTTGAATGTTCATGCCCACAGTTTCTTTTCAGTTGTAATCTCAAGCTTCTCTTCTCCCAGGACAAAGTAATGACCACTGAGTGACACTGTCAAATCAGCCTATGTTGATAAAAGGAACCCAGGAGATTTTTCCAGGCTTGGAAATGCAATTGCAAGTTTTGACTTTCTGTGTGGTATTGTGACAGGGAGACTGTGATTGAGCCTCTTCCAGTGCAGGATATTAAAATTAGACCTAAATGCGCAAAATACCGAAAAGGTTCTTATTGGGAGTTGACAGTAATCTCGTAGACCAACTTCAGCAGTGCGCCATTTTTATCATTAGCATGATGTAAAATGTGAAAGTGCTGTGACAGACACAACCGTGTAGGACAAATATGAGCCACCTGCGTTTGGAAATCATTTGATTATACTAGAACTGCCTAGAGGAAAATCGTAGGCATCTCATGAATTTTTTTGTGAACTTTTGAAATTTGGATTTATGTATCGATGGTTAAAAAGGATGGAAAAATGCCCTTTTTTAAAACCACTATGCACTCACTGTACTTTAGTGAGGGACCAAACATTTTGAAATATCAAAAGAATTCAAACCCCAGAAGAGGATATTTTTTTCTTTGCCCTGAAGCAACCCTTTTAGCTTTTTGTTTTCTGCTTGACTTTGTGGAACTGAAAAACTGGATTGCTAAACATTCTTTTCCTCCCTGACGCTTGCAAACCCAGACCAGATGCTGCAAGCTAACTGCCCTACATCTCGAAAGGGCAAGGATCATGACCCAGTAGAAGGTTCCATATACGAATCCAGGCCCTTGCCCTTTCTATTTTTCCATTTCATCATAAGCCAAGCTGGTTTTGATTTGATCTCCTTCTGATATTAGTCTAGTGATTAGAATGCAGCAGGGGACCCAATGCCCCCTGCATTCTGTTCCTAGTTTTCTAAAACAGGCCCTGATTGTGCAAACATATGCATGTATATGAGTAACTCTAAGCCTCTGAGTTGTCCCTTTTGAGTTCACCGTGAATCCCCTTCACTGGAGCTGTGTTGCACCAACTGTACAGTGGGGTTTTCACCTGTGTGATTTCAGTGCAAAAATCCATAATGTAAACCAATCCTTAGACCTTGGCTAAACACAGAAGTTGCAGTGGGTTAAGAATTTTTTTTTTTTTTTTAAATTAAGTATAGACCTTCTTCTGTTGGAGAATGGAGTTGTTGAAGTTTAGTTTACATATATTGAATTGTGTCCACACAATGGTTTTGATTAGTGTAACTAAATTGACTTTAAAAGTTTTAGAGTACATCTTCACTGCAAAAACAGAGAGCTGTCTCAGTGTAAAATCCTAGTGGAGTAAAGACACTAGTTTTGACCTTAACTAATGTTGCTTTTATCTATGTCTTGTGTCTCCCAGCAGTATTTTTACTTCGAGGTAGGTGTTTCAGAGTGGGGGGGAAAAAAAGCACATCCCCTCTCCCCCGAAACATACTCATAGGTAAATTGGCGCAATTTTTTTGCGTCAATAAAATCATAGACTGTATGACGCTGGGCAAATCATTCTTCTGTGCTACAGTTTCCATATCTGTAAAATGGGTATAATGCTTACACATCTTGTAAGGGTGTGATGAGACTTAATTTACTGTTTGATAAACTGTTTGAGATTGTGGGATGAAAGCACTAAACATTTCAAACAATGTTGTTAGCTTTTTTCTGCCTCATTCCAGCTATGATTAAACCAGCACCACTTAGAATCTCTCACTCTCCTGTTCATTATTTCCAAGATTTCAGGTGTTGAAGCTATGCAGAAGGAAGTGCAACAGCAGTTACAGGATAGACACAAGGATGCTTTTAATAACGGTGTGTACTATATTTAAAAAGCAAGAAGCCTTAAGTGGAATGGGGGTGGAGGACAGAAATACATTTTCCATGCTGTTAAAAGAAAGTAACTGTCAGTAATGGGCTTGAATTGAAAATAATGTATAGTGTTAAAATGCACTAGGGTTGTTTGAATGCCATCCAGATATTTTTTTTTTTTTTTGCCATCATTAAAAACATTTCTTGATTCTTTTAGAATTTAGTTGCATGTGTTCTTTTTAAATTTTACTGTGACTTTCTATGTGAGGGTGATGGTTTACTTAATATCAGTATATAACAAAAAAAACCCGTTGCTTTTGATGTAGTCTGCTACGGAGTTTGATGTGAAAGAGACAAAACTCTGATGTCTGCACAAAGCTTATTTGAGAATGAGGATGAAAAATTCATTTTCTCTCTAGAACCATGAACCAAAATACACGGTCAAAGCTTCCAAAGTAAAAGGGGGTCAAGTTCTTGTAGAAAATATTTTAATTATATGGAGAAATGTGTGTACTCCTTTGATTGAAATCAGAACTGGGTAACATCTGTTCTGTTTCTGAAAAATAGAGAAAGGACAATAGAAACATTTAACAGTTGGCTTGAAACTGTTGACCAAGTCTTGGCTTCATAGTTTTCATAGACTGAGAGTTTTACTATAAACCAGACTTTCACATGATCTCCTTAATTCAGGGAAAAATGTGAGCATATGTTGAGATTCAGAATAGCAAATATAGATCAGAATGCTTCCCAAACTGCATTTAACGGCATGGTAGCTTCCAAACTTCCTAAACTGTGTGTATTGTTTCTCAATAAATTTTATACCCCCTCACATGTAACCAGAGCATCTCAACTTCAAAATTCACATGGATGTAAGCTTCCCTTTCATTTCATCTAGATCCCTTTTCTAAAACCTTTTAGCTCCTCTAAAAAATGTCTACTTCGTCTAGTGTTTTTATAGTGAAATACATATGAAATGATTTACGGATATTATCAAGCACAAAGGGAGGCAACAATTTTGGCCCACATAGGCCCGTTGAAGTAATTATGGGCTTTTTCCTGAGGAGCATAGTTGGATTATAATAACTGCACTAGAAAGTTCCCTGTAGCTTATTTGTCACTAATGAATAGCTTTCAGCAACCTTTTCCCTTCCATAATGTTCAGTGATCTCTTCTGAAAGGAGCAAAACCCCATCAGACATATCTCCTTTCCACAGCTTTTTAGTCTAATCGATATTCTTCTGTATGCTTTATATTATGTTTCATATTTATCAAGGCTGTTAATAGCATTGCTAAATGAATCTGATGATGTAGCTGTGTCTATCATACTTTTGAAAGCCAATTTATTTTATTGCTTTTTTTTTTTTTGTTGTTTTTTTACAAGGGATGGGTAGGATAACAAAGAACTTTTCAACTCTTCTATGATTGAATGAGAGCTCTCAGGCAGATGCAATTGATGATGTTTAAGGGAAAAAACATGTTGTTTTTCATTTATAGGATTTTCATTACTTCCTGTGAAAATGCCTAATGCTGTTTTACACACAGCAAAGAGCATTGGATTATGCTTTGAAAATATATCAATATTATCTTCCCCAGTTTTAGCTAAAATATATATATATAAAATATATGGGACACTGCTAGGCATTTCTTGGGAGAGAATCAGACTACTATATTATTTTTAAAATGATAAATATAGAAGTCGTCTTACTCATAAATTCAAAACTTGATTCTGGAAAGAAACTAGGAGGTGAAACAATCCATTTGGCCATAGCTTTTTAATAGATTTAATATACCCTCATTTTATAGGTTATATCAGTGGTTCCCAACCTTTTTAGCTCGAGGGCCACAAATACAATTTTTACAACCCTCAAGGGCCACCAAGCTGCGTCAGCAGAGCCCCCACTTCAGCCAGATGGAAGGACTTTAAATCAGTTTAATAAGTTATGTACAGTTTGGGAGTCTCAGAATAAATAAATCAATTGGTTTTCAGTTATCTTGACCTTGCCTGGGAGGAATATTGCTGAGTTACAGACATAATTTATTTTTTATTTCTCTTCCTATAATGTAAAACACTTAAATTTATCATTGAAACTGTAACAGCATTTTAATAGGGTCTGCTATAAAATAGGGCAGTGGTTCCCAACCTTTTTGGCTCAAGGGCCACAAATATCATTTTTACAACCCTGAAGGGCCACCAGTCTATCAACTCATAAAAAATGTATTGACCTGTGCACCATTAAAGACTGCACATAGCTACATATTTAAAGTAAACTTTAATGCAAAGCAAATAAAAAAAAATTAAAGAGGTAAAAACAGTTACAAAGTTAGACCTACAAATTACTCATGGTATGTCTCGCACTCACAGACAAAGCACTAGTGTAGATGAGTGACTGTCACTACACAGTGAAGCTAAGTCCCCCAAAAGTGCTGATTTTTAGAGTCCTCCCCCTCCTCAAGCATGGTAAGTCCTGGGTGCTCTGCACTCAGCCCTCCCCCCCTCCTAGCCAGACAGCAGGTGCCTATGGACCCAGGCGGTGTGCTTTGCCATCCATCCTGCTACAGCCAATGGGAGGGGAGCACTGATCTCTGGTTCCCTCAGCTGGAGCAAGGAGCCGACACTGGTCTTGTAGCCTCATGGCGATGCATTCTGTCTGGGTTCTTAGGCAAGCGCGAGGTGAGTGGTGGACCACTATGAAAGACCCCACTGGCCATCAATTGGGGGATCACTGAAGTAGGGTATAGCAGTGGACAGGAGAAAATCCATCTTCAGCTAGTGGGACCAGACAAGATGCGAGAATCCTTCCTTTCCTTGAGTATGTTGTAAGAAGGGTGAGCGGAGGCACTGTGGTGTACATGTGGGTAGGATTTTGTGGGACCTGTATGTACAATACCAGTGGTCTTCAACCTGGGCAATACCGCCCACTAGTGGGCGTTTTGTGATTTTCGGTGAGCACTACAAACAATGTGACGACAGTGGAAATTTATAAAAAGTAGCAATGTATGTAGGTGGGCGGTAAGCTTACTGCAAATGTGAAAATATTGAAAAACTGGGCGCTGATCCAAAAAAGGTTGAAGACCACTGTACTATACTATGGAAGTCGTGTTTCTGTCCTCTCAGTATAAAAAAAAAAAAAAATCTGTGTCCCTAGGCTAATTCTTGTTGCAGATTGCAGCATATGTAGACGTTGTTGTATGAGCTGTGGGCAAGAGACGTTCTTTCATCGATTTGACCACGCATGTTTGAAGGAGATGTTTTGTGTAGGATTGGTACATGGGTACATTATCTCAATGCCATTCTTACCTCTCTGAAGATTTCATTGAGGAAAGACTTTGCACTGGTTTTTAAATCCGTTTTAAATTATCATACTGGATTTCTGCTTCAACAGCTGAAGTTGATGGTTAAATTTACTGATCTTTTATTTGCAACATAGTCATTACAATTTAAAAGAACGGAGTTCCTCCTATGCTGGAAATGCATATTACATTTATTAGATAGAGAAATTTGATCTCTTGGTTTATACTGCTTACGATATGATACTGTGTATGAGCTAAAATTTTAAATCTTGAATGCCTAAAGTTAGAGCCTAAATCCCCATTTAAGCATTTAACTACAAAATGTGTGAGCTACGAATTCTTAGCACCCCTGAAAATTATGCAGTTCCTATTTGAATGCTTAAATGTGGCTAAGGCAAAATTTTTCACCAGGTAAACGTAATGATGAAGCAATTTATCTAGTTCAGGGCTTGTCTTCTATTTCCTGGAGGAGACGCATTCCTGCTTAATGACATTTCTAGTGACTCCTTCTTTCCTTAGTACTCAGGTGACAGCTGAAGTCTTGCAGAAGAATGGGCAGTACACCCCCCCCCCCATTGTTTTTGTTATCTAAAAATGTTATCTGTAGTATTTATTTAGTTGATCCTTTACTACTCACTCACATGTCCCTCTTCCCTCCCCCCCACTTTTTTTGTTTTGTTTTTTTAAATAAAATGATTGTAACCTAAATTTTCAGAAATGGCTAGTGATACTGAGTGCTTCAGTTTTTGTGAGACACGTGAGAGGAGCTTGATTTTCAGAGAGAGAGTGCTCAGCACTTCTGAAAAGGAGAACCTTCTGAGAGGTGTCAAATTGGGGTCACCAAAAAAAAAAATCACTTTGTTTTTGAATATTTAGATCTGTGTTTATTACACAGGATCAGTGTTATTCATTCTGTGAGTTTATTCTGTTCTCGTAGTTTGTGTCTATTGGGATTTAGTCAACATTTTCCATCCACTTCTGTAGAAATTTCACATTGTTTACATAAGGGATATGCTGTATGCATACAATTTTCTTTATGATTTTATGATATTGCTTTATCCTGTTTGTAAGTGTTCTTGATTATACATCCTGTTAAGTGTGCAACATTGAGGCATAATATGATAGGAAAAAATCATGTTTGTTTCCAACTCTGCTAGATAAATAGCATAATAAAAATATTATTAAAATAGTAGAAAAATAACTTGTTGCGCTAGCCTAATTCCATATGCCCAATATGTTGGGAGCCTCACGTTTACACTTCCCTTTTCAGTGTTGTTGATGCATCAGTTTTATAGGAATACTTGATATTTTTCTTTTAAGTTGCAGCTTGTAGTAATCAGCTTATTGTCTTTGAAACTCAGCTTTATTTTTTTTAAAAGTAAGTTTCCAGCCCTTAGCCTTGCAAGAATTTAAAAATGTGAACCCTAACTTCTCCAACACCAGGAAGTAACTCCCCCACTCTCTATTATTTTTTAATCTCACGATTGATTTAAAATTAAGTCTGATTATTTTTTGAATGCTTGGAGTTGACGATACTGCTTTCTCATATTATCTATCCATCTTGACTCTTGGCAGGAGATAGTGGTGTTGAAAGGATAACCCCGCCTGGAAGGCTATGTAATAGGAAAGTGTGTCCAACTATTAATTTTTAAAAAATAAGTTTTACCAAGTCCAAAATGCGTAGTGTCTTCTGTTATTAGATCATTTCTTTCAAGAAACCACATCTTTTAAATGTTCATGAATAAAATATTGCATAAATTTGGCACTTCAGCAATTTGCTTACGGAATTAGAAAAAGGGAATTTTTATTCCCCTTTTAGAAATATTGACATAATTTTGTGTTACAGTGCCACCCACCCACACCAGTACAAATCATAAATGAGGATTTTTTACCTAACGTGTCTCACAAATTAGTCAGAGGAAATTAACTGACTTGTAACATTTTCCCACGTTTTTGTGTTTATTCAGTTTTGATCCAAGCTGAGGAGAGGCATTAGCCTGATAGCAATAAAATACCCTTTCATAAATTTTAAAATTAACCTTTTGAAATTGATGAGATCTTTTTGCTTTATAACCTGGCAAATGAGAATCGTTTATCTTTATTCCTCCTGCTATACTTTATCTTCTTGAATCCTCTTTTAAAAGGTATATTTTAAGGGAAGATAGTACAGATTAAATAACTATATTAAGTAAAATAAGTACATCTTTGAACGGTCCTTTTTACCTTAATAGTCATCTTGTCTAAAAGCAGATGTTTTGTGAAAATAACATCTTTTTGTGATGCAAAATTACCCCTCCATTTTATTTTTTCATAGATTAATTTACATTAAATACGGCAGGTAGCAAAATTCTTATACATGCAAAATGCAACACAGATAATGTGCAACAGTAGTTTTTAAGCCTTTTGTTTTAGGTATACTTCTTTTCCTGTTGCAATTTGATATTTACCCTAAAAGCTTTTGTGGCAAGTTTCACTAATACGGAACGGAGGAAAAAAAAAAAAGCACTTGAAGGTTGAAGGTGTAAAATTTTTAGATCATTCACTGTCATAGATAAAGGAGAGAAGATGAGCATTGAGATAGAATATTAAAAATCGAGGAACTTATATTTTATATGGAACCAGGATGGGACAAGGATCCTCTACGTACTGTTGAGAAACAAGGTCAGGACAGACAGACACAAAAAGGTTGATATTTGATAAATGTTTGGAATGGTGTGTAGAACAACAGGGAGAGATGGACCTGGAGAGTGGCAGATCTAAGGGGGGGTACTGAAGGTCCCCCCCCCCGGGGGGGGGGGGGGGTTTGTGTGTGTGTGTTAAAGTTGTGCTGGTTTCCTTTGAAGATGAGGACTGAAAGGTCAGATATAGAGTGATCGCTTTGTGAAAAGTATTTACTCACAGGCGATATGGTCTTTCTGTCTTCTGTCATTATTTGTGGAAGTTCATTAGAGAGGTAGCGATTGTCTGGTTTCACCCACATTATTGTTGGTGCAATGGATGCAGTGCATCCCTGTTGTGATAGGCATGTATAGGACCCATGGATCTTGAAAGATATGTTAGAGCAGTGGTTCCCAAACTGGGGGGCGTGAAGGAAATCCAAGGGGGAGGCGAGGCTGTGAAATTTTCATAGTGAAAAATTTTGCATCAAGAAAACCTTTTTGTGGTTATTTTTAATTGTACAGTTATGAATTGAATTATTGTTAAAAGGGGGTTGGATGATGGTAAAGGAGAGGTGGGGAGGTGTGAGGGTTTCTCAAAAATCAGAAAGGAGGCGTGATGCCAAAAAGTTTGGGAGCCTCTGTTATAGAGCATGTTGATGATCATATCAGTGGAGGTACATCTACAAGTTAGGTGGTTAGTTCATCTTTGACCCATTTTCTTTTCTTTTCTTTTCTTTATTCTCCTGATCTACCACATCAAAGACCTTGTCGTGTAGTGTCAGCGCATCCATTAGTATATTTTAGTGTTTAAAAAAATATTTAAATATTAATATGTCATCCCAGGTGCCTATAAGTGCCTTGTGGACATAAAAGAATAATTTATAATGGCATTAAGCTCACAGTATAAACAGGGTTCATTGTTCTGCGTCATCATAAACTTTAGTCTTATTCCCAGAACAGCATTTAAGTTGATTTAGTTCAAAAAGGTTTTGTAAACTGTTACCATTTGTGCAACAGATCCTTTAAAGCACAAAAGAAAACTTTCTAGTAGTCCAGATGGCTTTGTAGAGATACACTTAATGCCTTTTCCAGCTTATTTTCAGGAGATGCTCACGTGGGCTTTCTTAACATTTCTGACAACAGAGTCCTGTGGCACTTTTAAAGACTAACAGGTTAGTCTTTAAAAGTGCCACAGGACTCTGTTGTCTTTCTACAATAGACTAACACGGCTACCCCTTTGGAATTTAACATTTCTGATCTTCTTTAAATGTATGGCAGGGTTGCACTGGTGGGCTATTGGGTGTAATTAGTTTCATTTTCCTGAAAAGGGGCTTGATTTTCAGAAGTTTGAGAAATAAGAGTGTGAAGATGCTGAAGGGTTTCAGCTCACTATTGCAATCTTGTTGATTTACCACAGAACCCATTTTAGCTGGCTGTCTTCTGTTTTGGAAATTTTAAAAAATACTTTATAAATGTGATGAATCCATTCACAACTTAATTGTGTGTATCAGTGATTTCACTGATTGCTCACATTTTATATTATTCATGCATTTCCCACTTCTGAAGGTACAGGTGTTCTCTTCATGAAATAGGCTTTCTGAGTCCCATTTTTCTCCATGTTTGAAAGGAATTACTGTAATTTTTATGACCGCCAGACCTAAGGAATAGAATTTGTTCTTGCTTTTGAATCAGTAATAAAAGGCTCATTATGTTTTGGGAGAACCTCTCTTTTTTCCTTGGAGAAGCAGGGAAGCGTAGAATTTTCTTAGCCGGATAATGTTACAGCCATGTCCCCAGTAGTTCTTGTTATTTGGTTCAAACTCTGTTAACATTGAAGACTGATCCTTAATATTAACTTCTGTAACTGTTCTAATTCCCCCTCCCCCCTGAAGTAAGTGTGTGTGTGTGTGTGTGTGTGTGTGTGTGTGTGTGTGTGTGTGTG
>ML685805.1:5850570-5863619 GCA_007922175.1 Pelusios castaneus | reverse complement strand
TGTGTGTGTGTGTGTGTGTGTGTGTGTGTGTGTGTGTGTGTGTGTGTAAAGTTGATTATTTTCCAAGCTCATTGCATTTTTTCAAATCAGGACATTGGATGGCGCTACTGCTAATTTTGGAATGAAATCATGTTTTAATGATTGATTAGAGCAGAATAGTGTTTAGCTAGAAGCCTTTGGCAGGTAACATGACCTTTTCGTAAAGGGTAATTAATTGGGCTAATCCGTGGCGATGCACTGGATAATTCAGAAAAAGAAAATAACAAAAATATCCCCTCCAAAACTGCCTGAGGGATGTACACATTTGATTGATGTACGACACAAAATCGAAGCAGAACTTTAATGATTTTTTTCTGAAACGGAATAGACATTTAAGCGAGGATTTTCAAAGAAACCCAAAGATTTATGGTTTCATCTGCACCTGTAAAATTCAGTGGTAAAACTGGTATTGGCGTTAGTAGTGCAAGATCTCAGATCTTTAGTGCTTGTACATGCTGCCACTTCTATAGATATAACTTATGTCACTCAAAACAGAGTCCTGTGGCACTTTTAAAGATTAACACATTTATTTATCACATGAGCTTTCGTGGGAGAAAATCCCACTTCGTCAGAAGAGTTGTGAATAAGCCACCTCCTGAGCGATGTAAATTATATTGACCTAAGTGCTGGCGTGGACAGTGCTGTGTCTGTGGGGATGATTTTGTTAGGCTGATGGGAGAGCTCTGTCCCATGGGCATGGCACATCTTCAACAGATGCACTACAGTGGTGCAGCTATAGCATGTCTAGTGTAGACTAGTCCTTCGTGCCCAGCTCCCACTGGATTTCAATGGGAATTGATCATGTAATTTTCTTAGGTTCCTCTGAAAGTCCAAG
Organism: Pelusios castaneus; assembly: GCA_007922175.1. NCBI lineage: Eukaryota > Metazoa > Chordata > Testudines > Pelomedusidae > Pelusios > Pelusios castaneus. The sequence continues at coordinate 5,862,745 of ML685805.1, read as the reverse complement.
ACACCTCTAAATATTTTTATTCTTGATCCCTTTAAAAAGTAATTGAGTGAGGGATGCCAGACCACTCTGTGTCTCTTATGGAATCCTATTGAATCATTTGTGAAGATTTGCAATATTGCTGTAGAAATATTTTGGCTTTTAGCTGAGTATTACGTGGCGTTATATAGTATAAATTTCCATTTTCACAGGCCATCATGTTTTTTCTGCTGTGGTCACCATCGCAATTTTAATTAGAGCTAAATGAAATCTGCATGTGGGCTATTTCCCCGTCATCAGAGAGAGACTGCACTTTAAAACGTCCTCCTATTGCCACTCCAATTTGGTGGAACCTTTTGTTCTCCTAGCTGTGCAGAGAACATATAAACATCCTACAGATTGTATCCTACCAATGAATCCACACAGCTGTACCCTGTATCCAGACTCCTGTTGTCTGAAACGGAGCTTTGCATGAGCCAAGAGATGCATCAGGGCAGAGCCATTTGCAGGAATGAGTTATTGATGCAGATCAGAATTCTGAGGGAAGGAAGTTTAGTGGTTCCAAGACAGGACTGAAGAGATTGGAATTTTAGTCCTGGATCTGACACACATTTGCTCTGCCCAAAATTGTGCAGGCAGCCTCACTTCACCAGGCACCAGTTCATCTGTATGTAAAAAGGGGATAATACCGACTCCGGATGTTAACTGAGCGGTTTGTTTCATTGATGTTTTTAAGGTGCCTAGGAAATATTTGGGCAAAATATGAGAGAAAAGCACAAAGGATCATTGAGATCTTCACTGACTCCAAAACTAATCATTGATATATATTGTGTGATTCTCAGCACTCCATCCTGCTGCGTTGGCAAATCTTACAGTGACAAATTCATTGCTGTCCGTCTCCCTGATTGATTGTGTGGGCACTGGAGACTGGGTGAGACCACCTCCTGAAAAAGAGTAGGGCTGAGTCGACGGGAGGCCATTTCCTGTCGATTCACTGCACTGAAGACACCACGGTGAGCAGGCGTTTGGCGGTCAGAGAGATATGTATGTTATTTTAAGTAACTTGCGTATCTCCCTTCCACTGCTGCTGAAAACTGCGTTATGTGTAGACCAGGGCTTAGTTCCTTAAAGTTAGGAGGATCCATCTATGTTAAGATGTCTTAAATGGTAATGGCCTTTTTGATTACATTAAGACTGGATGTATGTAATGAATCTCATGACTGGAGAACTCATTTTACAGTAGAACTGATATGATCTTTGCCTTAAAATAAAACAAATATTGAAACATAAAGCAATGCAAAATAATATTTAAATAATGTTAAGGCAGTGGCACCATAAACTAACAAACAGAAAGACAATAAGAGTCTGTGGTGAAGGATGACGGGCAGAACACTTTACATATAGCTCCACAGTGGTTTCAATCCTCACTTCATCTCTCCTGTCACAATGGCTTTGTGCAATGAAACTGCAAAGGTTTTTAGAGGGGCAAAGTAGGTGGAGTGGGGGAGTAGAGGGTGAGGGATAGGAAGGGAAACTACAGAACTGCAGGATAATACAGGCGCTAGTCTAGTCTAGTTTAGGCTAGCCCTTGTGTAGAGAATTTTGGGCCACTAGAGCCTTGTGATCATCAAAGCACTATCTCCTTCCCTAAAGGTCCATTTCTTGCTTAATTGGGACCCCATAAAGTTTCCTTGAAGAATACATAGATGGTGACCCTACTTGGCTGCTCACATACACCTTCCTACCCCCTTGGAAGACTAAAGTGGGGCTTAAATTAGTGAAGAGAGACTTGTGGAATTCATTGTATTGATGAAGGCTCACTATAATTGCTTACGTTGGGGGAGCAATGTTCTAAAATATAATAAATACGTCTCCTTCGCCTACAATAAATCCCGCATAACATGTTTGCATAAACGAGGTGTGACCAAACAAAACAAAAACACACCCTACCAACCAACTCAGAACCTAGAAGGAAGGCAACACCACTATATAAACATACATATTAACCTGCACTTCCCTGGAAATGCTTATGCATTGCTCTTGAAGTATTTAGATTATACTGTTAATGCAGCAGTATTCACGTTGTGTCATTTGGAAGCAGTGTGGGAACCCTGTTTACAGGGGATCGCCAATGGATCCCCTCCCCGGCAAATGTCTGACACTTGTTGCAACCTGTTTGATTCCCAAGATTTTGATTCTGAATTTGTTTTTTGATTCCTTTTCAGAAATATTTTTCTGAGCCTTAGGGATGAGTCATTTCACTCAGGTGTAATTTGACAGTCTATAGGTGACCCCTGTCAGAATAATGTGAAATCAGCTCTCCTAAATCTCATTTCATATAATAGTGCACATTCAGGTCCAGAAAAAAGACATAACTAACGTTTTTTTCTGCCCCTTTTTGCAAAATCAAAACTAATCACATGATTCACTGCTCAGATCAGACTGGGCAGGGGAGGGGAGTGGTAGCCTGCAGCAAATGTTTTTTAACAAATTGTAAGCCCTTAAAAAGTTAGTATAATTTTTCAGTAGATTCATATATAAAAACTGCTCACAAAGAATCTTATAAAATGCCAACACACACATGCGTGGTCTGTGTCTGTCTCTGTCTCTCTCCCCCATCCCCCCAGTAACAAAAAGAAAATGACAACTCAGGATAAACAATTGAAATGGGCAAACTTCACCAACCATAATAAGCCATTGCTCAAATGTGGTTGAGGATCTCTAAAAACAGAGTTCAGTAAACTTTCCCCCAACTTGACACAGAACCAGAGACATTTCTTAAGAATTCAAAATACAGCAAAACAGTCTAAAAGCAACTACTCAAGGGACCAACAACACTATTGCTTAGAAGAGGCTGATCTTGAACTTGTAGATCTCATCCTCACACTCATTTTATTCATTGGTTAGAAGGGAAAAACAAGCATTCCAATCAGTTTTTCAACTTTTGAATGAATGAGTCATTGCAGAAGAAGCTACTGCTGTTTATCACTCCAGAAAACTGATGGTTTGGCTTTCTTTAGAACTCCGAGAGCAAACATATACTGCTTGAATATTATGGTTTTCATTTAATTGCATGTAATTAAATAATTATAGTAAGTTTAGGCCTTAACATACGTCATTATCATTTTAAATGGTTTATTTTAAAAAATAATGTATTTAATTTAACTGTTTAAAATCTGATTTAAATACATTTCTTTTTAAAATTATCACCTTTTATCCACCTGTAAAGGTGTGGCATTTAGGATTTGATTTTTTCCTATGGGTCCCAAATTGCATGCAGTTTTAAGATTCTGATACGTGTATGGATAGCTGATAGAATTTGTACATAAGTTGTTCTTTTTGATGCACCAAAACTGTGTGTGAGTTCATTTACTTGCAAAGTTTAATACACGCAGGGGGCAGGCCGGCATCTGATAATCAGGCCCTTGTTAGATATTATTATTGAGAACTTGAAATCCCTCATTATGTCAAGGGAATAGAATTTTATTGCCTTCATTGGTTTGTTCTTTTGTGCTCGTCTGACTTATAATTAGAAAAATGAACAGATGGAATCTTGTATTTTTATTTTTCATTTTGTTGCAGGCTAATAGAGCATTAGATGGTGTCTTATATTATCACGTTTGTGATTAGTGCAAGCATTGTAACAGCATAGCATAGCATACACTGTGTGCAGCCCACCAAATTAATTAATTTAAAAACAGGAAAATGTAATTTGAATTTCAAGTACATTTAGATTGCAGATTTAGCTCCTAAGTAAAATATGGTTGCCCTAAAGCATAAACCGTGGGATTTGTTAAATTGTGGAATATTATGACTGTCTCAAAAACTTGAGAATTTCCTATAATTGCCTTTATTCGTAGACATGACAAAAATGCCCTTATTAACATGAAGAAAGCTAGAAAGGGCAAGAGAAGATAAACGGAGGAGGAGGAAAACATATCCATGTTTGTGTTTCTTTGGCTCAGTACCCTGATTCGCTTGATGCTTAAATTCTTGTAGTTGTATATCAAATGTGAGCATTAAATAGCAAACAACAAACACCACAATCGCATTTACTTTGTGGGAATAAATCTTTTTCCTTTTCTGAAATCATGAGCTTTGTTCCCATGTTAAACAGATTCTTAAGTCATACGTATTCTGTGTTGTTTTGCTGGAATAAAATATTCTAGGTTCATATCAAAGGGTGTTCCTAAACAGCCAGGCTTTTGAAGGATGTTTGTTTGCCAGTCAGTATTTTGAAGAGGATGTGTTTTCCAGACCTACCCTATTTGCATTCGTGCCTTTATTCATGTTTGACTAATTAAACTGGGTCTTAGTTCATCAGATGAAACCTTTTTTGCATGATATCAATAGTGGTGCGCTGTTTTAAAGGTCTGAGTCTTCTGAATGGTTTTTCAGGGCTTGGGAGGCTTCTAAAAAACTAGAGCAGGGGTGGCCAAACAGTAAAAGTGCAGCTTGCAGAGCCCCTTATGTCCCACTCCACCCCACATTCTCTGCCTACCACACTGGGGTGGGGAACTCGCGCTTCTTCCCTGCGATAGGGCTAGAGGAGTCTGCAGTCTTGGGGTGGGAAGTTTAGCTACCCTGCATTAGAGTCTGACCTTTAAAATATCTCTCCACTGCATACATCATGCAAAAAAGTTTGATGAACTGAGACCCACCTCCAGTTTAATTAGCCAAAGATGGATAATGACATGAAAGCTCACATTTCTTTCAACTCAAATGAGTAAAGTTACTTCCACCAGAGTCCCCACCACCAGCAAGCAACACTTGTCCCCACACCCTCTACCTACCACTTCAAGTTATGGTGAGCCCCTCCTCAGTTAGGGCATATTGAGTACTTTCATGTTGCTCTCTAGTGAGATAATAAGGACAACAACATTTCATTGCACTGGCATTCAAGATGTAGGTGAATTTTAATCCAAAATAGCCAAAATTGATCATTTTGGCAAAACAGGTACGTCTCCTGATCACTGAGGCAAAATAAGTGTGTCTATGCAAGTATGGTCTACTCCTAAGTTTTTTTTCTTCCAGTTCATCAATTAAATTAACCTGTTTATTGACCTGGTAACCCTGTCCCTCTGGTTGAGAATAGATGTTGCCTGGGCCTAGGTTGTGTTAGATGGTGTGTGTTCTTTTGAAGGGCCCTCAACTGAAGGCTCCCACTTACCTTGTTCTAGTCCCGTTGAGTATAGAGTGCTAGGGACACCTTCTACTTGCGTATCTCCACTGTCCATTGGACCAGTAGTATTGTCAGGTTCTGGGAATATTGGTGAAGCAGATTGATTGTTTCAATTCAGTCTCACTGGCAGCGTTGGCGTACCCAGAGTGGGTGTAAGGCCAAAGAAATGGCTCTCTTGCAAAGATCGGGGCTTCACGCCCAGATATTTTATTTGTATTTTTAGTTGCATAACTTTTCTTCCTGATTTCTGTGACCCTGATGGTAACCGAATAGGGGTTGGGTTGCAAGTGGTTTAACTGCATTCTTTTAAGTATTTAGGATCTGTTGCTGTTCAAATCACCAACAGTTTGTTCGATTTCTTCTTGGCCTTCCTTGTTTACTTCTTGAAGTAACATAAATGCGGCCTTTTTGGCAATAAGGTAATTAATTTGTGGCTTGTTTTTTCTGCTAAATAAAGTTAATTCATTTTATTAAATATGTAATAACGTTTCTCAAACACATTTGAAAACAAGGAAGTAAACTACAAATGGACTGAAATGCTTAATATTCAAATCTTGGCATTCAGAGCTGGAGTCTCAATATTTATATTTTTTGTTCTTTTAAAAACAGTATTATATTAAGGAAACATTTTGGTTTATAGCCATCAGTAACTTGTCAACCTTTAAGCTTTTGGAAAACAAACCGTATAATTATTATGAAAAGATCACTTTTTTTGTTTTCTAAAAATCTAAGCTTTATTATTATTATGCTAACACATTGTTCTGGTCCGTTTTCAGTGCCCTCAACCATGAAACTGATTTCCCCATTACCTTTTAAATGTGGTGCAGCCTGTTGTAAATTGACCATGTAGGTGATTTAATACGAGATGAAAGATCAAGTATTCATGTGTGTCTTATGGCTCTTACCTTAAAGACAAATGTCTAAAAAGCTTACTAGGTATCTCGTGATTGAACAGGAGTGATTTAGGCATGGCTAGTGGCTATGCAAAGTTCTGTCACATTTTGATCTGTGTGGAGAGCCACACCATCTGCCTTCTTACCTGAAAGATAGGAAAAAAGCATTGTGAAGATAGGAAAGCTTCATTCTAGTTGTTCTGCCGAGATTGGAAGATTTATGGTTTTCTTGGGGCTTTCTTTATGATGACTGCTCTTATATACTTCAGTCCAGACTCAGGTAGGAAAGGCGTCTGGTCACCCTGACCGTGGGAGGAGGAAAAAGAATAGAACAGAAGAGATAAAGATGTTTTTAAAAAATGACTTGATCAGTAATTTGAGTACATGAAATAAAATATGGCCGTCCCTACGAGTATGAATATTCCTGGTTAAATTTCAGTTGTGTGTTACTGTGGTTTCTTTTTAATAGCTGATAATAGATTGTTCTAATGTGATGCCTTCACATTGCCGTAGGAGTGGGGCTATTTTCAGTTAGAAATCTGGAGGAGGAGGCCTTAAAATAAGCTGAAAAATAGGACTGGAGCAGTGAACTGCTCAGAGCTGAAGCTTTTACATCTTGAATTGCTCTGTAAAATAGGGTTTAATGGCAAATTTTCTGATAGGCAGCAGGAAGTTGCATAATTATCTCATTTCAGCAGAAAAAAGAACATTATAGACAGTTATTATGTATAGTGGCTTTCACCTAGGCAAAAGGATTCGGGAGGTAGGAAACGGAGTATTGGACTGTCTCTGGGAATTTAGTCAATATAGATAATTGTTGGTTGGCTTCCTTGACTTTTAGTGGGCAGAATCCTTCCTCTCTCCTTTCCAAGCCACTCTTGTGATGGTGGTAGTCCGTCCCACTGCATAAGAAGTGGACGGGGTTCTGCGAACACTTGCCATGGCAACATATAAACGTTACGTGTTTTTGGTAGAGAGCTAAACCCTATTTCTGCCTTGTTGCTTGTAGTCTGCTAATAGCAATAGCAATAGATTATAAATAAAACAAACAATTCCTTTAGGGTGCACAGCGCACTAATGCAAACAAAATTCAGAAGTTACGTAAAATATACCGCCAGTTCTTCAGGCATCTTAAACATTCACACTCATTGACTTACAAGGGAAGCAAGCAAGTCAGTGGGAGTTCTGCCTATGCAAGCATTACTGGATATTGCCCTTAGTTTGGCAATTGACCTGGCCTTTTGAGGTGAAAACTTTTTTATACATGTGAGATGATGAAAGATAAAGGAATATATAACTGAGATGTTAAAAGAATTAGTTAGGTCTGAAATTGTAAATCTCTCTAAGAATTAGTTTGTCATTTTATTTAAATCTTGAGAAGAAAAGTTTAATAACGTTTTGCAATAATCGTGTAAGTAGCAGTACTTTAAAGTCCATCTTTGATGCTCAAAGGTGAGGCATTGCAGTAATTTTAGTACTCTCCATTTTCTTAGTCTTTTTCCTGGACTATTAATAGTGTAGCAAGACGAAGAGCAGCATTCTCAGTCATCTTATTTTCAAGATAGGGCCATTGTTGGATTTACTGTAATAGGTGAAGGATCCTTTGTCAATGTTCATTGTAAACGTTTGTTGGTTTGCACGTATGTTAACTGGTACGTTTGAAAGAACTCTGCTGCTTCCCCTTTTCTCCTCTGATGTATCGATTGAAATACTACGCCTCTACCAAGTAGACTGTTGTGTGTAGTGTTTTTTACTGTTGGCTTCAAAATCCAAGGGTAGCATACTTCTAGGGAAGTAAAATTATAAAGAAATTATACAAGATGCCTATTACTGTGAGTGTATCCAGGATCCTTTTTATGCCATTATAGGCTCTTGAAATAGATAAATTAACACCATTTTTGATGGATGACTTTTTGGAGAATTATTGCTTTAATAAGATAAAATGGGCACCTCAGAGGAAAGATATTAATAGATTTATGAAAGTACATCTAGCATTTTGCATAGATACAATAATCTTGCTCTAAACATTGAGTGCAATTAGCCAATAGACTGAAAAAGCCCTGAAGGTTGCATATTGCATGTTTCGGAAACCGCTTTAATACGTACAGCTCTCATTTTGTCATAATCATTATAAGCATTATGGGATGTACCTTTCTAGAGCAAGCATTCTTCACCTGGAGGTCATAAGCATATTATGAAAGGGTTGTGGTGAAGGGGAGAGGGGGGAGGAGGCAGCCATTGTAAGAAAAAGGTTGAGAACCGCTGTCCTAAAAGATTGCTCAGTAACTTAGTATAAATATTTTGTTGACTACCTGATCGTATAGACACATAATGGTGTACAGTGGTAGTTATACAGTCTTTACTACTTTTTATATTCATTGTACTACATATCTAGTATCCTTAAATGCCGGTGGAATTCTGAGCAGATGTGCTGTCTTGGGAAATGACTAAATTGTGGTGGTTGGCTCTTATTTCTGTCTGAAACTGTTCCTGGTCTCTGTGGCCTTTGATGTAGTTTCGGAAGATAAACATAATCCTGATATGAGCTGGTAGGATAATGACGAGAGATGATGGGTAAACAGACACTGCAAAGAATCAAGGGAAGAATTATTTGTGATTTCCTTGGGGAAAATGTGTTCAACCTTCTCTAGCGCATCAAACGTAAGCTGCTTTGTTGCCATGGCTTCTCATGGCCTATTATCTCTCTTTCCTTACTAAACTATTGACTGCTACCTCCAATTAGTCAATCATGGCAGCTTCCAAGCACCATATATTACATTTTCAGACAAGCATCTTTGTGTTTCTCCCATGCTGTCCCTCACTGGGGAGGGATGCCCCTGAACATCTGCATGTTTACCTCATTTTCTTCCTTCAGATCTCTCCTTAAAAGTCACTCTTGCTTTGATGCCCACAATAAATTTGATGTGCATTATGAAGTTGGTTTGCTGATACCATTTCATAGAATGCTGATTGTATTGACCCATTGTTTTCTTGTGATTGCCACTCTGTCTGTAGCCATCATGTCTCTTGCCTTTTACTTAGATTGTAAGCTGTTTAGGGCATGGACCATCCTTTTGGTCTTTGTTTATACAGTACCTAACACAAGGGGATCCTGTAAATGACTAGAGCTCTTCGTCATTATAGTAACATAAGGAAATATGGCAAAATGCCACCTGATATTTTTGAATTGTATCCTTTAGTCAGCGAGAGATCTCCTTGCATTACAGGACAAATAGTATCCATCTCATAATTGGAGAAATGATTTTTTTCTGTACTCTCATGCCGTTTCTTATATCATGCCTAATACTTTCAGACCCAACGAGGACAGATTTATAAATCAAGTAAGGATTGAATGCTCCCAGCTGGCACTGAAGGATAGTAGTTAATAATGAGCCGATCAAGGTGAAGACAGAAGAATGATAGAAGGGGAGGAGAAAGATCAGTTCCATTCTGATTGATTCATGGAAGGATTTCCCCCTTCAGTTTTAAAGCTAGGTCTACAGCTCAGTAGGTGACAAATGCATTAACTGTTGGTGTGGTACAGAAAATAAGTCAAGTAGTTGGCAGCATATGCACCTTGATGGAATTTTGTGACCTCAATTCAGATACCCCAGTTCTGAAACAGCAACACAAAAATGATGCAGGGCTCTAAATTCTCCATGGTTTTCTTGACTTCGATGAAGAGGTGGTGTGCTCCATAGACTGTTTGTTATAACTTTTCAACACAATTTAGAAATCAATCCTGTCTTGTTTTATTCCTGAAAAGATAGCATTGAGTTTACACAAACACAGCAGCTTCTAGCTCTATGCTTTCAGTGGCCTCTCCCCATTGCTGTCAGTCAGACCTGTTCCACCTGTTCCTGTGAAAACAACAGTTTTCAAAGCCTCTAAATAGCAGAAGTATATAAACAAACCTATAGATGTATTGCCAACATTATGAAAAACAGGGAGCTCATTAACATCAGACGTTTTGAAAGGAACGCCTTGAGGCTCATGGAAATATGGCTGAATAGTGTTTTCAAAAATGCTTCATGAGGATTCATGAATTTAGTTACTGTGGGAAGAACTATCTGAGGCCACTGTTGTGGAACAGGTTCAAGGTGGCTTCAGAAAGTGCGTTGATTTGCACTCTGTCTCTACAGACATATCGGGCTATTGGCTTGGGCCTTTTACGAAATGCCTCCTTTACTTGAACGGCAGGCTGCAAGCTTGAGATTGCAATTAAAGGGTTATTAAATAAAGATGTTGTTTTTTCAACATGCTGTGGTATCAGAGGAACACTCAAACTTTGCTCAGCCTCTATTGGAAAGACCTGTAAATGCCAGTTGGCACTTTTTCTAAAGTGGGAAGTGAAAATTTGTGTTTTGGCTTTTTTTTTTTAAAGAACTAGTTTCCAAATTTTTTTCTAAATTGTAAGATTTATAATTTTCACCCCATGTTACAGTTACTTTGTGTACGTGTACACAAACCATCATACTGAGTAGTATCAAATCTCTTTGGGTGTGTAGATAAATGATGCACAGATGAGTGGAGTTTGAAAATATTTTCCCTTCACAGATCATCTGAAAGAGCAGACTGCTTCTGTATTTATTACTGTAATATTTCATTTTTTACTACTCACTGTCAGTACCATATATTAAACTTAGCAGTATCAATATTTTTGAGCACGCAACTCTCAACAGGCAGTGTAATAAGCTAATAACATAGGAATCCTCATAAGTCAGATAATTTAGAATACAGTTTTAAATTTGTGGCAGTATGTTGTAGCTCTGAGATTATTGATTGCAGGATTATACCAAGATATTTTTTAACACCAATACGTTTTTCAAAGCAGTTTGCTGAAGTCAGAATTAATAAGCGATAAATGTGGCTACAGGTCCTTACTGTGACCGATCAGCGTCCAGATACCTTTCTGTGGATTTGGAAAAGGAGGAGACAGAGGAAATTTATGTTTTATCTGCATCTTGCTGGCATTTGTTTGAGAATATATTGACCAATATTACATTTGAACATCTTGATAATGTGACACTGTAATTAATGTACTGTCACTGAGATTGTAGATGAATATTCTTCTGAGTTTATAAATAAATTATTAAACAAACATATTGATATTAATAGTACTTAAGTAATACAATGCTGGGTGTTATAGAAAATCCAGAGATAAGATGAATCACCCTCAATTGTTCATCATAAATCTACATATCCAACAATAAATCTCCAGCCTATATGTTAGGGAGAGGCCAGTGTACTTCTTAGCACATTCTTTCTGGTTTTTCCAATCTGGATTTAGCATTTTGTGCTCTTCGGGAGCAGGCACGCTTGTGGATGCAGAATTCCAGTCAAGCCCTAGATGTACGTAGTCCCCAGAACCTTTTGTGTTTTTATTTTCCTACCATGGTTTGTGGGTGAAGCATGCTACTACAGTTAGCCTAGGTAGGAGAAAGATAGAGGGCCAGATCCTTCACAGGTGTAAGTGGATACTGCACCATGACTTAAATTAAGTCAGCTACTTATGCTAGCTGAGAACCTGGCTTGATGTGTCTTGGTGCTAGTCCCAAGAAGCACAAATCTCTACTTGTATACCTTCCCGTCAGGGGAGCACACAAGGCATATGATTGTGTCCTCTTGGCTTTCCTTTCAGCCTGCTTTTCAGCCACGTACCTCTTACATCCTGGACTTTGAAAGTATCCTGCCAGCGAGATTTCTCAAAACAAAGGGAGAATTTTTCTTGCGTGCAGGTGGTCCCACAAATCATTAGGGTCCATGATTCTACGAGGCAGTTTAAGTTTGACTTCTTCAAAGTATAATTTCAGAATTTCGATGTTTTCTTCCTTCAGAAATGGGTTAAGCCTTTGCAACAAAGGGTTTGTCTACCTGCCTCCAGCTGCCGAGTCACAGAAAAAAGCAAACTCTACAAAAATAAATCACTAAATCACTGGCAGTGGCTCAGAACTAGCCAGCTAGAGATGCTAAAATGAAATGATTACAGTGCATGAGTCAGTGAATATCTTAAAACCACACACACACACACACACACACACACACACACACACACACACACACACACACACACACAAACACACACACACACACACACACACACACACACACACACACACACACA
>ML685805.1:5772348-5850560 GCA_007922175.1 Pelusios castaneus | reverse complement strand
ACACACACACACACACACACACACACACACACACACACACACACACAGAGGAAATCCATTGATTTCCAGCCATGTGTTAAAACAAAATTCCACCAGTTTTAAAAATAATTTCTTCCCATTTTTAAACACAAGATAATTAAATGACATTTCAGCAGAAGATTTCTTGTTTCTGAAAACATATTGACAATTCTTATGTTTGCAGCATTGCCAGCCCAACATGTGTTACTATGTGCTATTTAAAAACTCTCTTATAATATATGTAATTCATTATGCCCCAAATACTATCAAAATGGAACGTGTATTTCAAATCCTGTTGGAGGAAATATGTTCACAGAGACTCTTGTCAGTGTTTGGGGGAAGAGACAGCATGGTCTGGAAATATAACCACAAAGATTGGAGTCATACTGTTAAACCTCCAGAAGACCTAGGTAATTTTCCTTTTTTACTATTTATTATAAAAGACGCTGCAAGAGTCAATCTGACACGATGTATGTCAGCTCTTGTCTACTTACCCTGTTGGTAAAATGTATAACAACAGATTCCTTGCTAGTTTTTTCTAAAGCAGTAACATAACACTACAAAGGGAATGATGAGCACAGTGTGACTGTTGTGTCACTTCTTAACAGCTGTAATAAGCAATGCGAAACCTTTACCACATGTTCAGAATTGTGTAACAGGTGAATGCTAGTGCTGCTTTTCATCCTGGTCTCTAAAAAATCTCTAGAAATGTCATGCATTTGAGATTTTTCTTTTACTTATTGGAACCAATTAGGTCCTTCTTTTTACTGGAAAATTACTCAGACATATTTTGAGCCACTTGGTAGTATAAATGAATTAAGATGTATTTAAAATCTTTTTCGTATAAATGTCCAAGTATTGAGAAATGAGAAACGTTTGCTTTGGAAATGCTAAATTTCAGATTTTATATCTAGAAACTACTGATATTGACTTTTTTTTTCACTTTCATGTAGCACATGCTTATAGATATGATGCCATACAAGGGTTTTTTTTAGTTTCTACCTATTAAATGAAGAATGTGATGTACAAATAATATTCACTGAAATCAAGAGCTGAGAAAGTACTAAATCTCTTAAATTAGTCATTAGTCAATAAAAAACATGCTGTGTAGAAGTGGTTGATGCAACAGAAATAACATAGGAGATTAATTAAAACATCCAAATTGAAAAACCACCATTATATTGATTAGATTAGTAGAACATTGAAGTATACATGTTGAACAGTATCTCCATTTTTCCTGGAATTACTGAAAATAATTTACATTGTTTGAAAGCTTAGAATGATAAAATGCTGTATTAGTATTTTTGTGAAATAATAATAATACAGAGATAAGCTAGAATTACTAACATGAGAATCATTCACTCCTTTTTCAAATGGGGACTGAAGGCTCTCACAACTGAGATTAACATTTTATAAGAAAAGTGACTTGCTTATTTTTAATTCACAAATCTCTGATTCTCAGACACAATATGACCCTACCCAAAAAATGAACCTCTCCTCCTAGACACAAGTTTATTTTCCATATGCCATGACCCTAAAAGTGCAGCACTTCTAGAAGAAATTGATACCCAGTTGTATTACTACATATTGTTCAATGAAAACAAAATGGTCTATTATATTTTTAATTTGTTAGCAAAACTTCTGTGAATGCAGATTAACAGTTCCAAGTGCATTCTTAGGATCGTAGCAAATAGGGAAACTTGGTTTACCACTAAAAACCAAAAAAGGAGTCCTGTGGCACTTTTAAAGACTAACAAATTTATTTATCACATAAGTTTTCGTGGGCGTAATCCCACTTCATCAGATGCATGAAATGGAAAATGTAGTATGTTAGCTGTCTGTAGGCATACAGAGAAGGGTAGGTCACAAGGCCAATTGAAACAGATCCAAAGGGATAGTCTGCTAGCCTATCTCAGCATAGCAAACAGGTTGCTTTGATTCAACCACTATGGGAGACAGAAGCAAGAGCTGAGAAGGTGAGAATGGTAATAAAAGGGAAATCACCTTTTGTAATGAACTAGCCATTCCAAATCACAATGTCTATAGCAGAGGAGCACTGCTGGAAGATGATGGCATATGTCACATTGGTAGATGTGCCAGTGAAAGAGCCCCTGATTGTGTGTGTGGCTGATTTGGTTAGGTCCTACGACGGTGTCACTTGAGTAGATATTTGGGCAAAGTTGGCAGTGGGGTTTGTTGCAGGGATAAGTACCTGACTGAGTGTTCTTGTTGTATGGTATGTGCTTGCTGGTTAGTATCCGCTTAAGGTTGGGGGGCTGTCTGTGAGTGAGGTCTACCTCCCAAGGGATCGTCCTCCAGGATATCTTGTAGATCCTGGATGATGTGATGGAGAGGTTTGACTTGGGGACTGTAGGTGCTGACCAGTGGTGTTCTGCTGTTTTCCTTGTTGGGTCTCTCCTGTAGCAGGTGCTGGGTACCCATCTGACTATGTCAGTCTATTTCTTCACTTCCCCAGGTGGGTATTGTAGTTTTAAGAATGCTGGATAGAGATCCTGAAGGTGTCTGTCTCTAACTGAGAGATTGGAGCAAATGTGGTTATATCTTAGGGTTTGGCTGTAGACAGTGGATTGTGTGATGGTCGCAGATGAAAGCTGGAGGCATGAAGGTAGATAGAGTGGTCAGTAGGTTTCTGGTATAGGCTGGTGTTTATGTGGCCATCAGTTACTTGTACTATAGTGTTCAGGAAATGGATCTCCCATGTGAAGTGGTCTAGGCTGAAGTTGATAGTGGGGTTGAAATCACAGTGGGATTCCTCGGGGTCTCTTTTCTGTGGGTCCAGATGATGAAAATGTCATCAATATAGTTAATGTAAGTAGAGGAGAGACACTCGGGGATGAGAGCTGAGAAAGTGGTGTTCTAAGTTAGCCAGAAAAATGTTGGAATATTGTGGGTCCCTGCCGGTACCCCACAGCAGTGCCATTGACTTGAAGGTATAAACCATCTCCAAATCTGAAGTGGTTGTGGGTGAGTACAAAGCCACAAAGTTCAGCCACTAGGTGTCCTGTGACATCATCCGGGTTATTGTTTCTGATGTTATGTTGATTTGTTTTTGTGTCGAACGTTGATGTAAAGGGCGTCACCATCCTGGCCACTGTGGATGCAGTATTCTGGAAGATCATCAATGGATTGTAGTTTTCTATCAGTCATGTCTTGAAGATAGTTTGTTTTGCTGAAATAAAATAACATATCTACTCCTCTGGAACTTGATTTACTACTATAGGAAATGAGTATTGAACATTAATTGTTATGCTAATAATTCTGTGGTAATACAAGATTTCATGATCAGTATGTGTAAAATAAATCTTAGGAAGTTTGGCTTAAAAAAACCTCAGGTCCCACCCCATACTCCTAAAGGGTCAGATGTATATCATGTGTGGTCTTACTTTTTACCTGGCAATGGTGAGAAATATGAAGTAGCCTGTCCATTACAAGTGAGTGGAGAAAATGTGGACTGGCAGTGGCTGCTTCTAACTAATGAAAGGTCAGCTCATTATCTACTTAATGAAGTAGAGAAGAGCACTGCTGTGTGGCTTTCATCCTTGAAAGGGAGGGAGCAAGTAAACTATTGTTTTGATACTGTAGGTCTCAAAGCCAACCCACTGTTCCGAGTGTAACAATGGATACCTCTGTTCTTCTACTGCAAAAGATATTCTCTTCCCAGTGTAAAAGTTGTTATGTAGGTGTTCCATACCTTGCAAGCTGGTTTATTGGGGTGCCTGCAGAAGCTGTTGCTGGTGTATGTAATGACCAACTAGAAAGAAAAGGTGAACCATACTGGAAAGACTTAGAGTAGGTCTATGCTGCCTGCCGTTTTCAGCGGCAATCGAATGAGGATATGTAAGTTCCTTAAAATAACTTGCGTATCTCAATCCAATTGCCCTATGCCCCACAGGTCCACTGGAGGGGTCGCCCTTTGACACAGTGCCAGGGTTGCCAGGGTGGTCTTTAGAGATTGGCTTCCCGATTGGCTTGACTGAGCAGGTCTTCGCTGGCTCAGTCGGTCGGGACAGTCGCTTTAACATCATTGATTTTGCTGCTGTCTGGGAAGACTAGCCCCACGTCTGAGGTATGTTTCCTGTAGCAATAATATGAGTGGCAGTCTTTGTTTGTAAATTGAACATTGCAGGGCCAGCTACACTGTTAGCATTTGACAAATAATCCTGATTTAGTTAATACATACGATAGATACCCATTGAGCTAAATTGTTAGGATCTGAACCTTTCCAGCTTCTTTCATAACCAGAGGCATATTCCAGCAGCAGCTGGCAGTTCTGAATGTAGTCAAGTTTTGGCTTTAGCTGGAAAAAGGTCAGAAGCATAAACTGTTCTCATGCTCAAGGCCTCATACTGGAATGGTGTAGGATTGCTGAAGCCTACGATAGATATTGATGAACAGTTTAAGGTGCTATTAAAATTCAAGGAGCAACCCAAGACAAATCGAACTGCTGTGAGAGTCAGAAATGCTGCCACTGTAATATCAGTCTCATTAAGATGCAAGACTTAAAACTCTATCTGATAACATTGAAGTTTTAAGTGTAAAGAAACATATATGATATAAATTCACAGGAGTCTTGATTTAAAATATTGGTGACAAATGAAGATAATTTGTATAATTAAAGTAGCGTCTGTGGGAAGAAAAGATGTAAAGGAATATAGAATGAACAAAATTGTGTCGAATAAATGGCTAGCTTCCTCAGGCAGTAAGAATTAAACAAACATTCAGAAAGTCTTAACATGTGTATTCTTATTTCTTCTTGACCTTTGCTAGATCGTCTCTAACTTATGTGTCAAATCACATGCCAAATATCTACTGTGTATTTTGTTGAAATATAATAAAGGTCAAAATAACAAATTATGTTATAGTAGTTATTGCTTTTAAATAATACAGTATACCAAAACATTAAACAAAATCAGCATTTGTCTTCCATTTCACCGATCTTATTTTATCTTTGTCTTTCTTATGCGCTCTATCACATGGTCCCTATTAATGGAAGCACAGACCTGAGATTTATCTTTTGGAGAGCCTATTCTTTTGCCTTGCTTTTGAAGAGGGAGTTTTAATGCTGAATTAGAATTATTCTGCACTTGTATCTTTATTTGAGATGCAAAAAGCGAAGCTAAAAATACAATGGTTATAATATATAATGATACTCGTTTCTATTTTGAAACTGTAATAATTTCTTACAACTTTTTTGATAAGTTATTGTAATTGGGTCCTTATTTTCATAGACTTATAACTATAATGAGTTTCACACTGAAACCTTTCTTTCCAAGAATGGAGGGCAAGTGGTATCATTATTAGAAGATGGATTTTTTTGTTTCCAGATTAACCAGTGGTTTCAGAAGTTGGTTTTATGTTCTATATAATTTTAATAGTAGTATCCTAAGAGAGAACCCTGAGATTTTTCATAAAAAGTTAGTTGTCCGTGTGTATTACCTACAAAATAATTTCACTGGTGAATTAGTTTTGGATTTGAGGCTTAGCGCCATTAATTACTGAATTAGTGTAGATCTGAAGTGGGATTTAAGTGGTGTTTATATACATACCTGTTGCTTTCACACAGCAAAGCATTTCACATTTTTATTTTTTATTGGAATCATGTATTAAGAGGTTGTTCTAGTCTGATTTTTTAGAGATCAATCTGAGAAGTGAAATATTCGGTGTTTGAAAACATTAAATAATTTTGCTTGCCATGGTGCTGATTCCTTTTTTTCTGCTTACAAAGATGATGTGTAATCAGGACAACTGGGTAAGAGTTGAGCTAGCTTTGTGCTGTTGTTGACTTTATGCAGCTGGGAATTCCTCATATGCAACTGGACTCTTTTTGTGCTCAGCATCATTCTGATTTATTATTGTTTCTTCATTTCCTTAACAACATTTTAGCTCAGAATGTATTTTATAAAGCCAAAGTAATTAATCTCCTATGATTACTCATCTGTTAGTTCAGATAACTCTAAAGACAGGCTACTATGCTATGCTTGGAAACTAACTTACCTTAAATGACTACTCTTAATATAAGCTTACTATAGATTTTTGAAAGAATGCGTTTAAACCTTTAGCTATAAAAGTATTTATGGGACGTTAATCTCTCTTTGCTGGAACTTAAAACTGAGAAAGAGAGAGATTCCTAGTGTAGTGAATATTGAAGAATGTAAAGAGGAACATTTTTTTTATGGACGGCATCCAGCTGCTACGGTGATGGGAAATCTTATTAAAACCTAGATAGAAAAATTGTGAGTTACTTACTTTATAGATAGTTCTTTATGCGTATCCGTAAAATGTTTCTGGTTATGAATGTGAAATAATCAGCGTATTCATTTTAGCTGAGAACTTATTACTGTGAGACAGCAGCTGAAAGGGGCAGCCAGAGAGTGGTAGAAGGGAGATACATAAGCTCTTCTGGAGGGATATCTGTTGTGTGACAGGTTATAAACTTTGTTTTGTGGCCTCAGGGAAAGCTAATTCTAATTTAATTGACCTCAAAAGAAATCCTTTCAGGTCATTCATAAATATCTCAAGGAGAGTCATAACCATCCATGTTATAACCATAGATGAATTCCCTCCGCCCCCCATCTCTCACCTACTCTCTTCATATGATTTGAGTACATTCTGTTGCAGAACTCTCTTAATTTGTGCATAATCATTCAGTTGACTTTTAAAACAGTTTTAGTTTATGGTGTATTCAGTCAGCCAAATTCCAAAAAATTAAGCCAGATAGAGTAAGATACTAATTATACACCCACATACACACAGTTGATGGGAAGTAAAGTTATCATGTACCTCATTATAAATACTTACATCTGCCCACCAAAAACTCCTTGAAAAAAACTCCTTCTGGAAAGCTTTTCAAAGGTGTGGAGCTGGCATTCTCATGGACTTGCAGTGAATTGAAAATCCAATCATTTTTTTTTGGAGGCGGGCCCCTAAATATGGGTTTAGGAGCATAAGTCAGAGCATCACATTTTATTTTGCTAAATTACTTAATAGGAGAACCACTAAATACTCTTAGTTGCAGTTGGAGAAAGTTTATATTTTCATCTAATTTTGGATTAATGTTTTGCTATCCTGTCTTTCTTTTTTCTTAATTTAATCCTTATTTTCTGTTTCTTGTACACAGTATGGGTACATTTCCAACTATGCTGGAAAAATGAATAGTGTTTTAAAATCTATTAGCTGCCAGGCTAACATGTTTAATTAATGCATTTTAATTAATCACCTAGTATAAAAAAGTTATGTTTAATGTTATAATTATGATCACTTTTAATGCCACTCACATTGAAAAAGGGAGAAAAAAGACACCCCCCCCCACCTTTTTAGAAAGACTTTTGAATGACCACATCATATCTTAAGAGGGGTGCATCATCCCCATTGCCAGGCAGTAGTGCTTTAGGGACGGGGTGAGAAAGAAGCTTAGCAGCTCCTGCAGAGTGGGTGTTACTGACTCATCCCCAAGGACTAGATGGGCTGGGGGCAAGCCTGGCAGAAGCCCTGCAGCCCTTTTTCTTTGGATCCAGTGGAGCAACACCAGTCCACCCCTCCCTTTGCGGTGGCAAAATGCCAAATTTGGTCAGGACCTGCTGCGGGCATCATGCTAGTCCATCCTTTCTAGGAGGGCAGGGAAGGAGTTTTCCCCTCACCACCAGATTGGCTTAAGTGGATGTGACACACTGCAACCGCATGTTCACCCTTACGGTATGATTGTGTATCACTCATGTTCACCCCTTACGGTGTGATTGTGTGTTGTTGAATGCGCTGTATGTCATATAACATGTTTTTGGAATGCTCATGGCATAATGAACCTTACTATATTGTAGTGATACATTTGTTGCAGTGTTGCAGATATGGTTATGAGGCTCTGCTATGTAATATTCCCAAACGTGTCTTGTGGCTTGAGTCGGATCCAGGCAAAACTCTTTACGAGCAAAGAGGCAGTTGACCCCTCACTAAGGCATGCATGAAACAAACCAGCTGTTCCAGGACGAGCTTAAGAATCGATAAGCAAGTACTCATTGACTCAAGTGGAGGAAACCATACAGGAGATTGTCGGCTGACCCTAAAAGAGGGGGGCGAAGAAACATGTTAAACATAGATGAACACCACCACACAAGTGAAGCGTTGACCATAGGGGGAGGGTCTGGTTGGAGGCTGACCAACCAACCTGTAGTGAGGATCGTCTAAGACTGTAACGTTGCTGAAAGTGTTACGCTTAGTTTAACAAACAAGGAGTTCTCTGGCACTCTTGAAGACTAACAAATTTATTTATTATTTGTTAAAATTATTTGTTGCATGAACTTTCTAATTTGTCAGATGAATGAAATGGATCTTTCCATAGTGAGTTCAGGGAGGGCTTTGTTATGGCAAGAAAGAGTGTTAGGTTTTTATGCCGTGACTCATTATGTACATGAGGGGTGGATTGCAAGTGTAGGTACTCCAGGCCTCAACAAATATATGTTTCTGGTCACCATGACGACCAGTTTTAGCAGCCTGTCGCCTAGCTCCACTGCAGAAATGTAGTGGAGGAGCGCCTTCTGGTGACCAGAAGTAAAATTGCTAGCACCTAGCTGTGAGCCAGTTTTGTCCACCCTGAGGTACTCTATAGGGAAGGTGTAAACTGGCTTGGTAAAGGACTTTAAAAAGAGGTGTTTGTTAAAGGAGTGGAATGGGAGGGCAAAGGACTCCTATGACTGCTAAGGTACAAAGACAATCCCTGTTTCTTATAGCCCACTGTAACTCTTGTTTGAGGAGTGGGAGGATGGTAAGGACCCAATAATGGGTTGGCTGGGGGACCTGAATGTAAAAAGAGAAGGGTTGGTGGAAGCCCCTGGCTAGTTTTTAAATGAACCTGGAGTTCCATGCAGTATGCACTTTAATCTGTCAGGTAGTCCCAGACATCTAGTAATAAAGTTGCAGTCTGATTAAAACTATATCAATTGTCTCCTCACCTTTTTTTTTTGGGGGGGGGGGGGGGATAGCCAGACAACAAGATTGTTGCTTGGGCTGTCCGCCAGCATAAGAGGAACAACAGGAAAAATGTTAAAGGTCCCTCTAGTAGCTGAAGTATTTGAGTCTGCGCAGCCTGCCAAAACTTGACTACTGGTAAACAGTAAGAAAGTGAAAGTCCATCTAAACAGATATTCAGGTGCTTTGCCTATAAGCCTAAGAGGCAACTAGAAGGAAATGAAATCTTAAGTAGTTAAAAATAATATTCACATTGCAGCTCCTGAATGGATAGCACAAGCTGAAAAAGTAGTAAATTATGTAATGCTCAATGGAAGGGACTATGGATTTATTTCAACACATCAGGTGAAGAAGAAATTAGCTTTTATAATTAGCAGTGCTAATTTGATACTTCTGTATTTGTTGTTCTCCTTGGGAGGCTTGCTCTTGTATTATGACTCACAAAACTCATCTTGAAAGATATTTTCAATCTGTTTGAATGCTGTCCCTAGTGAAAGATGGCTGCCCTAAAAACGGAGCTGCCTTAAAAATGGATATTATTGTATGTAGGTCTAATACTGTCCTTAGAATTCCAGCAGTTGTTGAGATTTATTCTTGTTTTTATAAAAATGATGTGTCTTATTTTGTATTTCCCATTGTAACAAAACCCTGACTTACTGACTTGATTCGTCTGGGGCACAAAATAGTTTCTTTTACGGTGGAGTGTGCAATAAATCTGGAATTTTAAATAAAAGGATTGTCATCATTCTTTATTGTGATCTGAGATTTGTTTGATTTTACCAAGGAAGTCTCTCTCCCACTGGGCTGTATAAAGCAGAAGAAGCTTTTTCTGTTGATGATATAATCAATAGCTGAATTTCATAATGTGAAAGCTTCAGTAGTTGGTAACTTTCAGTGTAGAGTAGATTAGTTATTTTAGGCCTAAAAACTTTTCACCTTTGGAAAAATAAAAGCTTTAAATTACATAAGAATAAGAAGAAAAATAAGCGACATAACCTGTACTACAGAACTTCTTTATCTGAGGATTTCAAAGTGTTACCCAAATGTTAATTAAACTTCAGACCTCCCCTATGAAGTAGATATTTATACTCATTTTATGAATGGGTAAACAGAAACCCAGAAAACATGATTTGCCTGACTGACAGGATCAGTGGTTAATAATAGAGCCTAAAAGTCTTGACTTTTAGAAAGAAAAAGCTGCTTGTTAGGGATATTCTTGTAAATGATGTGTTATTTCTGCTCTTCAGTTTTATATGGGGGGAGATTGAAATAATTGAATTATCAGAAAGTTTACTCTTTATTTTTGTAGGTTGAGCTTGAAAGAGTGGGCAAAAAAGCAAGAATTAGTGGATGATGATGAATTTTTTTGTTGACCTTCTAGCCACCAACTTGATATCTTTGTTCTTTTAAAAAAAATTGCCAAGTATATGAAACAAACAAAATACAAATTAAATATTTATCAGTAAAACATCTTATTAGTAAAACAACCTTAGACCTAGGGTCTGGTATACTATAGCTAAACTTTAGTTTTATATACAAGCCATAATCTAGATACTAAACTGATGTCATAGGTACAAAAACATTAAAGCCAGAAGATGCTTTTTATGATCATTTAGTTTGACTTCTGCATAACACAGGCTGGAGCATTTCACCCAGGGATTTCTGCATCAAACCCATAAGTTGTGGCTGAGCTACAGCATCTCTTTTACAAAGATATCCACTCTTGAGAGATACATGTCAAATGCTTTCTACATATTCTGTTGATTCAGTTAAATGTTTTGATAATAAGCAGCTTGTGTTTTGAACGTTGCGTTTAGCAGATCTGATCTTAAAAGATACGTGTTCTGAATCACAAACAAATTGTTGTGTAATTCAGATCGGGTCTCTTTTTTTTTTGTGCTGCACTGTGGAAGTACATATAGACCTCCAGAGTTGTGGTGTGGTTTTTTTGGTTTTTATTCATTTTTATTACTCAAGCCTTTTTTCATAATATTTTTGTCATTCTTTGGATGAAATTGAAGATATTTCCTAAGTCCATGAATCGTTTGATGGAAAAGGCAGATGAAAATGTCTCATTTCATATAAATAACCTGAGACATTTTGCACATTTTTCAGGTTCCAGGTTAATTACATTGGCAGCAAACACACACAGACCAATGAAAGAATACAGGGAGGAAGAAAATTGTTTCAACGCAACATAAAATAATCATTAACTTAGCAAATAAGTCGTCTTTCTTAACATTTGTTTTTAGAGAGGTTACATTTAAATTTTCTTTATTGCTATCAAAATATTGCCTTTTTCTTTTGACATGCTTTAAAAACAATCTTTGGGATGGGAAGTGTCTTTTCTTTGCCTTCCATAAGCCTATTTTTTCTAACTCTTAGTTGGCTTGCACAGTTGAAGGAACAATGTTCCAAGTTGTAGTATGCAGAACTTGAAAATGTGTCTGTTTGTTATTGTCTAATGATAATGGCCAGGTGAATGCCAGGCGGCCCGACCCTGAAGCTGATGGTAAAGAAGGTAATACTGGATTTCTTATTACTGTACAGCTCGGGAACCCTTCAAATCTCCATCTCTTGTAGCATCAAGCTACTGGGTGTCTGATAAGCCTGAAGCCTCAAAATCCTGTCTGACACTCAGAGCTTTTCTTAACTGATGGGTAGAGCCCTGCGTGGATACAAATATGTGGATCTGTATCCGATCTGCATCTGCAAGAAATGGTCTGCAGATATCCGTGTTGTATCTGCGGATATAATGCAGATATCCACAGATATCTGCATATTTGCCGGGCTCTAGCCCTGTACAGATAAAAATATTTGGATCCGCATCCGATCTGCATTTGCAAGAAATGATTTGTGGATATCCGCATTGTATCCGCGGATATCTGCGGATTTGCAGAGCTCTAGTGATGGGGAGTGGTCAATAATGGAAAGTACAGGTCCAGCCAAACAGTAGGTGTTTTAATAGGCTAAATGAATACATCTAGGAATAGAGACTATAGGCCATACTTATCAGAAGGGAGGCTCTATCCTGGGAAGCAGTGACTCTGACAAGGATTTGGGGGTCATGTTGAATAATCAGCTGAATTTGAGCACCTAGTGGCTAAAAGGGTAAATATGACTCTTGGATGTGTAAACAGAAATTCTGAGTAGGAGCGGAGAAGATATTTTATTTCTGGCTTTGTCAATGCTGTGGCCACTTCTGAAATACTGGGTTCAATTCTGAAGTCCACTATTAAAAAAGGATACTGGTAAATTGGAGAGAATAGCCCTGAGAATGATTATAGGATTAGAAAAGTTGCCTTATTGATAGACTTGAGGAGGCCAATCTATTTAGGGTAACAAAGAGAATGTAATAGGGGTGATTTGATTGCAGTCTCTAAGTATGTACAAGGGTAACAAATATTTAGTAATAGGCTCTTCAACCTAGCAGAGAAAACTATAACATGGTTCAATGGCTGGAAGCTGAAGCTAGACAAATTCAGACAGGAAAGTTGATGAACATTTTTAACGGTTGAAGTAGTTTACTGAGGATCATGGTGGATTCTCAATCACTTGGTATTTTAAAATCAAAATTGAATGTTTTTTCTAAAATATGTATGCACTAGGAATTATTTTGGGAAAGTCGTTTGGCCTGTATTGTATAGGACATCAGCTTAGGTCTATTTACCATGGTGGACCACATACGCAGCTCTCTATATTATATGTTTGTATAATATATAACGCTATATCCACACAATATATATGGTACCTATATGGTCCTGATGATGTCCCCTGGGTTGCAGCTGTGTGCTGATTGGGCTGTGGGTGGAGACCTAGGTGATGAAGCCCAATGACTTGCCTGCTAGATGTGAAGACTGCGCAGGGGAGAGCTGGTGGTCAGTAAAAGTTGCTGCTTATGGAATTTGAATGTCCAGCACAAACTTTGTTTGTATGAATAAGCATGTCAGCTCCTGACTGTGTACTGAAAATGTACTCTACGCACATAGTATTTCTTGACTATATATCCTCTTCTGTGTGAAGAGACAGAAAGCCATTACAAGCAATGCATTTTTTTTGCATTGTGATAATCCTCTTAGTGTTTCAACACACTTCGTGCTCCCTGCACGTGAGTCAAGCTGCAGTCTGGTTTATGATGCTGGAAATGAACTTTCACAAGTGAAATATGTTTTTAAAATGTCATCTTTAACACGTGAAGTCAAATATATTGCTGCTATGTGGGACCATTATTCGTAGACCAACTCTATTTCCTTAAAACCAGAAGATAAGTGGCCTGCTGAGAGATTTAATTTTTTTAAATCTTTGTACTACTTACATCTTTCACTGTCCATTTCCATTTAAAGTGCAGGATTCAGACACGTTCATGCTTTGACAGAAGGGGTTACTTTAGTTTAGTTTGCCTCAAAGCATACGGAGATCACTGACTTCTCGAAAACATTTTTCTCGATCCACGTTTATCCTTTTCTGTAGCAGGTTATTTCACTTCTTTGAATTGAATAAAATTTTAGTTCTGTGTATGTGCATTGATGTAGGTATGGTAATATGGGCCTTTCATTAGTGGTGTTGCGGATCTGCTATAAAAACAGAATTGGCAAACTGTGAGAGATCATTAATCCGCTTAAGTGATTCACTTTTGCTAACCAAATATTTAAATTAATGTTTGCAGTGAGGTTGTAGCCATGTTGGTTCCAGGAATGAAAGACAACATGGATGAGATAATCTCTTTTATTGGACCAACTTTGTTTGGAGGAAGACACAAACAAGCTTTTGAGCCATACAGAGACTTGGTCAACAAACTGCCAAATTTATTATTGCTGTAACTCTCTTGAAGTCCATGTGAAATGAAGCTACCTCAGGGATGAATTTCTCACATTTTGCTCATTTAAAAAAGTCTAAATAAAACACAGTTTCCTAAGTATCTTTCTAAAGACTAACAGATTTATTTATCGCATGAGCTTTCATGGGAGAAAATCCCACTTTGTCAGACTCCTTGTTTGTTTTGCTGAACTGGACTAACACGGCTCCCCTTTTGGAAATTTCCAGGGCAGTTACTGTAAAATATTTAGCAAAACAAACAAAGAGTCTCGTGGCACTTTTAAAGACTAACACATTTATTTATTGCACAAGCTTTCGTGGAATTTTAAATTTAAATTTGTTAAGCTCATGTGATAGATAAATGTGTTAGTCTTTAAAAGTGCCACAGGACTCCTTGTTTCTTTTGCTGAACTAGACTAACATGACTACCCCTTTGGAACTTGTAAAGTATTTAATATTCTTTTTGTCATTCCTTCTTAAGCTTTGTGGCTTTTTCTGCTTGGATTCACATTTATTTTTATCTGAAGTATGATTTCATTCATCATAATCCCTTACTGGTAGGAATAAGGACTAGACAGACCAATGGGCTTTTTTTTAGCACTGGACTCCACAATGATGCGACTAGAAAGAATCAAACACTCCCTAAACCTCAATCTTCATTTTTTCTTAATGTGACGAATATGTAGTATTTGTTCATCACAGTTTACATTTTCGTAGCCTGATGCAATCACCG
Source organism: Pelusios castaneus (assembly GCA_007922175.1). NCBI lineage: Eukaryota > Metazoa > Chordata > Testudines > Pelomedusidae > Pelusios > Pelusios castaneus. The sequence continues at coordinate 5,836,015 of ML685805.1, read as the reverse complement.
TTTAAATGAGTGACAAGATTCCCGTTTACTTCTGTGGAAATTGGGACCAGACCTTTCTCGGGAGTCAGAAACCCAGATCTTTTAGTGTGTGAATATACAGACAGAACTGCTTAGTGGATGATGGTGAAAAACTTCACATTTATTTGTTATGATTTGATATAAATATATAAAGAATAAAATCTGACAGGATGATAATTTCTCTAGATTAGCCCAAATGTACTGTGGGGAGTTGGGCGGGCGGGGGGAGGAGGAAGAGACACTGTGCACAGCATCTATTCTGCAGCAGAGCAGCCGAATGTGCTCCCCCTCCTGTGTTTGAGCGTAAGCCCAGCATAGGGGCAGCACTATCCCCTTTTTAAATGTTAAAAACGAATTGTAAGTCGAGGCTGAATTGGATGTGATATAGAGGTCACACTGTCTTATTTGCAGCATAAAACCTCTATTTCTAATGACTACATGGATGTGTGACTTTCACACCCATAATAAGTTGTGATATGAAGTAACTTTTACACATTTGATGCCAAATATTGCATGATAATTTGTGGCTACTGTGGCTTCCTCTTCACTGAAAACAGTTGTAAATATGTGGTAACTCCTATGATCACTACCACGGTACACTATCATAACATCATCTTTTATATTACATTTACCCTGCAACGTTCCATCCTATCCTAAGATATACCGTAGATAGTAACCGTTCTTTCTGGTGTAAATGAACACAGGATTTAATGTTGTATCATTTTGTAAGTGGTTTTTGTTTTCACATTTTAGACCATGCAGTTAGATCTCGGCATTAAACTTTGTCTGATCACGTCAAATTTTGCTGACTGTTAGTTTTAGAGGTGCTGCACGTAATTGCTGGTGTTGCCGTTGAAATTATTTTATAGGAATATGGTAACAGCTTATTAGACATTTATTTGTGAATAGCTAAATGGGACTAGAAAACATAGTTCTCTGTATCCGATTATGACAGTAAATTTTATATAGTTTTGTTGTATACATGTGGACAACTTTTGAATGTATGAAGAAAGCAATTTACTGTTCATTCATATGGGTCTAATAGCACAAAAGCCAGCACAGATAAATTGTTAGGAAACTTGATCTGATGAAAAGTAACATTGAGATGGTAATTTTATGGTTTTGAGGTCTGTTATGTCTTTATAAATAGTAATGAGGACTGGTTATCAAGAATATTATTCTCATCAGTTCCATTGACAGTTTATGCATCATCCAACTGAAAATATGAATACACATGTAATATCTCTTTGCGTGTTATACAGTATTTATAACTTCTCGTGTGTCTAACATGTATGGGTTTTCCAGATAACTACAGAAATCTTTTAGATTTCTCCTTCTGCAAGAGACTGAAATTTACAACTGTAACTCAGCTTAACAACATGTCTTGATGCAGAACTGATTAATAAGTGGTACTAGCCACTTCAGTAGGTGCACCTTTGTGGGGGAGGATGACAGGGACAAAAGCTATTTTCCCGTCATCTGTAAAAGGCTCCGGAATTGACTCTTTCTGGCATACATGACTCTGCATGGAAGAAATAAATCCTTTTCCTGCTTCAAACACACATCTCTTTAAACATGTGGCATGTATGAGTACTTGATAGGTGGCTCCATGAATGCTTGTTGGCAAATCCCACTATTTCTAGGGGAAGTGTGGCGCATGCCTGAAGTGGGGCTGTGAAATGAAGCCAGCAGTGGATATGCTCAAGTCTTATGACAGACAAATGAACACATTAAATGCGTGAGAAGCTAAATAAGGACAAAGTAAATTACTCATGGGCATTCCAGTTTTGAAAAGCTCATCATTTCTGTATTTATCACAGCAAATTATAACCAATCAACACAGGACAAGAGTGAACCTGCATAACCCTGGTCCATACATTTTTACCCATGAATTGTTCTTCTCTAATATAGAATCGGGTGCTATCAAACCAAATAACTGGTTCCAAAATCTGGAATTTGAGGCATACAGAAATATAGACATTACCTTGTAAAGGCTGTGCTCTGTTTACAACTATATAAAGATTTTACTTATTTAAAATTATGTTAGAAGCATCATTTTTAATGTTTTTAAATGAGTGCTCTAACGAAAAGAGCCACATCGCTGTGGTTAACTCTTGGTTAACTTTTGGCTTTTAACTCTCTTTCTCCTCTTCCTATTTGCCCTGACCTCAATTGCTGTATTTATAGGAAAAAATATTTATGGAGCTATGACTTCTCTGCATTTTGTTCTAAAATTTTCTCTAGCTGTAACAGTGTAGTTGTTTGAATTATTTTTATGGCATAAAGTGTTACAAATAAGCATTGCAGTTCTTCTTGAATTATTAAATAGATTAATCTTTCAGTTTGACAGAGTAAAATCCAGTGTAATCTATTAATAGTGATTTAGAGGAGTTTCCTTACAAGTTGCACTGTCTAAAATGGGTTTAGCAGGAGGTTTATGCCGTGCAGTGATGCTTAAATCAAAGAGTTACCAGACAGAATATACTGATTGATGTTCTATTAATTAGTGTTCTGCAAAGTAGAGATGCAAGAAAGCCATCTTTTTCATAAGACAGGATGAACAACAGTAATATTCTTGTAATTTTGTGTTCACCTAAGGTGCAGAAGATAAAAAGCTAACTTCCTCAGTCCTGAACAAATGGCTATTTTCCTTTGTTTAAAAGCTGTAGGCTATACAATAAAACATATAAAGATTTAAGGAGAGACCAATGAAAATAAATGCAACTTTGCAAGATCTGCTGGATCTATATTGCATCATATTATGGCTGGAGAAATGTTTTTCCGTTTGTAACCAAATAACTCCATCTGCGAAACTGAAATAATAGTATGTTTACAAGTCCTTTTTGTAGCAGAGCAAGCAATTATTTTCACACTTTGCAATATCTCACAAATAGACAAAATGTAATAACCAGCACCAAAAAGGTACATACACATCTGAAGATTGGAGAATAGTCACTCTTTAATCCATTTAGTCTACTGCAGAGAAACAGAGTCCTGTGGCACTTTTAAAGACTAACAGATTTATTTATCGCATGAGCTTTCATGGGAGAAAATCCTCCCATTCTGTAAGTTTCCCATCTTCAAAGCGTCTGACGAAGTGGGATTTTCTCCCATGAAAGCTCATGTGATAAATAAATTTGTTAGTCTTTAAAAATGCCACAGGACTCTGTTTGTTTGTTTTCTCTTTAATCCAGTGGTTCTTAACCACTGTGTTGGGACACAGGTGTGTCGCGAAAAGTTGGGAGGTGTGCCACGGAAAATTGGTGGCTCAGCTTGGAGCCAGCTTGGGGCTCCTGCTGCCCACCGTTCTGTGTTGCGCTCAACAGCCCTCTCCTGCACAGCACAGGCAGCAGCCATGGCTAGATGATTAAGGGGCTTAGGGGCTGCAACCCAGAGATCCTGGGCTGTGGGGGAAAGGGGCACCATCTGCCCCACAAAAATAAACCTTGGCCCCATCTAGCCAGACTTCCAGGGCACCGGCCTGCGCTGGCTTGATTCTGCCCCCACCCAGGTCCTAGAGTTCTGCATCCTCCAGAGCGCCGCAGCCTCCCAAGTGCTCCCAACCCAAATGCCACTCCCACCGGATGATTGTAGTGTGTCACGTAGGGAAACGGGTGTGTCATGATGGGAAAAAAGGGTGAGAACCACTCCTTTATTCTGACCAAGTGGGTTGGAGCCCACGAAAGCTTATGCCTGAAGAAATTTGTTAGTCTTAAAGGTGCCACAGGACTCTCTTCGTTTTTTCTTTAATCCAAAGTATCCTAACTTCCTGAAGTTTTCCTCCATACACCGAGTTCAGTGAAAACTAAATTTGTTTCAACAGTAAAGCTTTAGTTAATCTGTGCCACTGTTTCTCTAACTGTTGTTTCCCCCCTCCCCTCCCCTTTTTTGTTTTAACTAGTTTGCTGTTTTGTGGTTCACAAGAGATGCCATGAATTTGTTACCTTTTCTTGTCCTGGTGCAGACAAAGGGCCTGACACTGATGTAAGTACATTAGAATGTGATCTATTGTGTTCTTTTTAAAAAAAAAAAAGAAAAAGAAAAAGTTAACTGTGTTGTGCCTAACAGTAACTCATCACTGCAAAAATCATTCAAGTTGCCCTTTATAATAGAATTTTAAGTTATTGGGAATAGAAAAATATATTGATCTGAATAGAAAGATGTATAGACTTCATATGTTCATTTTAGTAAGCAAAGTGCAGGGAAATATTGACCATTTCACAACAGAGGTTGATATTTCCTCAAACAAAGCAGAATATGTTCTCCCATTAAAAATGTCTGTCTGTAGTATTACATACACTGATATATCTGATGCAGGCAGTATCTATCTCTGTTAGAACCATGCATTTTCAATGAGTAAGAATTTTTCTTGTGAAAACACCAAAGTTAGAATTCCAAAAGAATTTATTTACATTTAGGCTCGTCTTTAGTGCAGTGTTAGCTCATAGTACACATGAAACAACATGAAAATCTCTGGCTTGAGTTAGAGATTGCTTTAAACTTGAGCTACCTAGTCTATTGGTAATATAAACTGAATCTCAGGTGCTATTGACGCTTGAGCTCATAATGCATTAGATTTTCCTTCACTTTGTGCTCCTAACACAATCTATTTGTGTTGCTGGAGTGTTGTTTTGTAGTTGGCTCTCTCAGTAAAGTCAGGCGAACTTGAGAGGAGGTGAGTTATCCCAAACTAATTCTGCAGTGAAGACAACCCTTTGTTGCAAACTTCAGTGATGTACCTTTAGAAGTAAATGGTAGTGGTACGTTTGTCACATAACTCATGGCTCAGGATTAGATGAAAATGTTCATAGCGTGCATGCGTGGGTGTAAAATACGATTCTGTGTAACTTTGTCAAATGATAAATTACAAAAAGACATTTCCAAAGGGGTAGCCGTGTTAGTCTGTGTACAGCAAAAAACAACGAGAGTCCTGTGGCATTTTATAGACTAACAGATTTTCTTCAGCATAAGCTTTCATGGGCTATAACCCACTTCCTCAGATGGTGCCACAGAACTCTCATTGTTTTTTTAAAAAGACATTTGTTATTAAAGATGCAATCAACATACTATTAATTAATCAAAAATAAATTTAACTCTGAGTTGTATACAGAAAGGCACAGTGTAAGGAAGTAATTTTTACCATATTAATTAGCAGTGATGAAAGATAATTACAATTAAATATATTTATGCATTTATATATTTTCTCTTGGTTCTGAAATGTATTGTCATCAACTGCAAATCAGTGAAACTATAGGGTTTTTTTTCATTGCTTCTTTGGAAGGATGCAAATGTTGAGAGTCCCATATTCTTGAGATATTCTTAGTTCTGTTAGTGAACAACTGAATAGGATGTTTTTCAAATGACACTCTCCAATTAGTCTCTAAAATTTGGGGTCAGTTAGAAAATGCTCACTCTTTTTTCATATGAAGATTCTTCTCTGGCTTGTGGTATTTAGTTCAAATAATTGTTTCTACCAGCAAGATATAGAAAAATAATTGGTAATAAGTTTGCAAGAAACATGCAGATATAATATATGAGAAATATAAATTTTAATCCATGCATCAGCAGTAAATAGTGATTAAATTGTCACAGTAAGTGATTATAGCAATATTGGATCAACCGATTGCTAATATTTCAAAGGATGTTAATCGGATGGCTAGATCCGTACAGGGAATAAATCTATATAACTAGAAGCTAAATTTAATAAATCAGGTCATTTTTACCAGCCTCATGAGCCAGTTTCTGAGTATTGAACAGTAAAGAATGAGCCATTTGAAACTTTTTAAAAATTAAAACTTTGGAAAAAAAAAAAAAAGTTAGGAATACTTTTGTGTGGAAGCTAGTTTTATGACTCAGTATGCAATAGAGCAAAAAGTAATGTCATCATTATATTCTTAATTAGCAGAAACTTTTAAAGGATCTTAATGTGATCCTTATTATAAATTGCTTGATCACAAACTATCCTGTCTTTCGAGGTGCTGTGTACATTTCATATTTCCTGCACATTTTACATGTGTGTGAATATATACCTGTAAACACCAGATAAATATTTAATAGACCATAGTGTATTTAAAAATATTTAATGTTTTAGTCCCTTGTCTTGTGCTTTATTCTGCACAACTGCAACAGAATGCAAGAGATGGACCTTGCTACATATCTAGAGTAACGCTCCCTGGATCCTTACTAGATGTTCCATATCGGTGGTCCCCTGTCCTTGCATGGAATGCCAGAAGTCAGTGGGGCTCCATAAAGTTACAGGAGTCTGCCCCTGCAGTGCACATTGCAAATTTGGAGCTACGATAGTCTTTGTGTTTTCGCCCCGTTCATTTAAAATAGAATCTTGCTAATTAATGTACAGTTATTTCAAAACAATATCATCTTCCTCATCCCATTTCTCAGAAAGTATTCATGGCCAAGAGCTGTGGTAAGGTATTACATTACTGGGAATGTGGGTTTTTTTTGTTTTGTTTTTTAACATTATATGCTGTAGTAGTTATTAATGTATTGGTTTTAATTACTGGTATTGGTAATATTTCAGAAATGACAATTACTGAAATAAATTAGCAAAGTCAATTTTGCGAAGTTATATTTGCTTTTTATTTAGTTTGATCACTTGCAAAATACTTTAATCTGCTGTGATCTTTTAGCCATTAGTGAACTGGAAAGCTTCTACTGCACTTTGAGGAGCTTCATCAGTCGTTTTACATATGCACAGTGTTTCTGTTGAGAAACCTTTGTTAGTTTATAAATTGGCCTCCATTTCATACAAATTGCATGCAAAATGAGAACTCTATTGCACCCTACTGAAATAACAAACTGTTGTTGCTTGTTCACATAGCAAACATCTTCAAGATTATAAATTCTGTAATACAATGAAGTAATTTAACATCTGTTTATAGGAACAATGCATTTTGAAGTTTCCTTTGTCTGAAACACTTTGTTTTGTTTCGTATAACCCATTCTAGCTCTAGATTATAGAGCATTATCTCTTACAGATGAGATGTACCAGAAAACTCGAATCATGGCACTAGGTTTTAATGGGTTTCTCAGGCACATTTTTTACATGGTATATACTAGATCAATAAAAAAAAGTTGGGCAAAAAGCTATATGGAGGATTATAAAATCTGTGTTGATAAACTCTGGAAGAGTTTACATGAGAAATTAACAGCTTTTGTGAAAAGCAAAGGTCTTTGAAGGCTTCTCTTTTTTTGGAAAGTGAAATAAATTTCAGATGGTAAGTGTAGTTCTCAGGATTAGACTGTCCTTTCAACTGTGTATCTTTCTGGATAATTTATAAGAGTTGCAATGGCTTTCTCCAAAAGCAGTGAAATAGCACACATTTCCATAGTAGAATTATTAGTTTAGTGCAAAAGCAAGAGATAAGTTTGTATGACGAATCTAGCTATCTCTTAATGATAGGTCTATGAGAACACAATTCACCCTAGCATCTAAGATGTCACAAAAGAAATCAAGTATTCTAATTCCAGAGGGGTATCTGTGGTAGTCCAGCTCAGCAAAACAAACAAGGAGTCCTGTGGCACTTTTAAAAACTATAACATTTATTTATCGCATGAGCTTGAAAAAGCGTCTGATGAAGTGGAATTTCTCCCACGAAAGCTCATGCGATAAATACATTTGCTAGTCTTTAAAAGTGCCGCAAGTATATATATTTACATATTTGTAGTTTGTAAACAGGAATAGCACATGATCTGGTAAAGATTAGAGCATAGTCTGAGTTATGAGGTGGTATGCAGATAAATTAAACTAATGTGTTACATCCTTCTGCCACGGACCAGCTAGCTAGTCCTGAGTAGCAAAGGCTCAAAAATGTTTCTCATATCTCCTCATTTTTAAGGAATCCTGGCTGCATACTTGTTTGCCAGCTGTAAGTTTTGGTTACATCTATGATGTGGAACTCAGATGCGCTACAATATTTCAGACGACAATATTTTACATTGTACTCAAAATTGGAGGAGTAGCATGCACTTGTACCACTGTGCCAACTGGCACCCATCTGACTGAAGAGGTTCAGGGTGTTACAGTGCAGGTTTTTTATATAGATAAAGCAAGCTTTACAGTGCCCCCAGCAGGTGGTTAAAGTAATCTTCCTGAAATTAAAAATCATCCTCTCCTGCTGTCCTGACTTCTTTCCCTTCATCTTGTTCTCCTCATGTGCACACCTTTACCTTCCCCACTTCCAGTATCTTGCCATGCCATTTGCTCTGTTTCCACCTACGTCTCTTACCTGTATTTCTTCCTGTGTCCTTCCTAGTCCCCTAGGGTCTGTCTTCCTCTTCCTTTTAACAGCTCCCTTTTTATCATCCATTCTTGCACCTCCATCTCTTTCCTTGCAGCCCCTGTGAAATAGTAGTGTCTATGTACCACTGAATTCAGCGTCAAAACTCCCATTGGTTTTCACAGGGCCAGGATTTCACCCACAGAGTTGTGTGTGTCTTATTACGGTACTTAATACCATGTATATCTACAAATAAAGTTATTTTAGGTTTTAGATTATTTTAAGGAATAAAAGAGTTAAAAGTAGGATTTATTAGTGCTCACCTATGAGAATAAGATGTTAGGCAAGAGCATGCTATATTTAAAATCTCCATCAGAGGTGGCTGGATGTTAGGGTTGGGAATATGGAAGAAAGTCCATACTTTGTACTAGTGATGAATTAGTTTATATACCTGGGCTATAACTCTGTCTTTGATACTTAAATAGTGACTTCCTCAGAGCACACTCCTGTCGTTTTTCTGTCCAGTGCAGCGTTTCAAAGGAAAGTCTGAGGCCATTTAATCCAATGAAGCTTCTCTTAATTGCTATAGAATCTATTATCTGGAAAACGTACAATATTGCATGTGACTTTTCCTGACTGGATTTTGGAGACAGCGCTTAAATACGTCATTTGGGTTACTAAATAAAGAGTTTCAATGCTGACATACAGGAAATAATACACCATGCTTTGGTGTTATTGGAATATGTGTAATAATGGGTACTAGTAAACAAACGGGCTTACAGCTTGTTACACTTCAGTTTATTAAAATGTTTGGTAGGTTTTATGTTTTACTTATAGAATTGTAATCAGTTATCTTATTACTACTTAAATTAGTGCAATTTGCATAGTATTTTGGAATGCAAAATAGTCTTTCCATTCCCTAGTGTTTACAATGCTCCATGTGATCTTTGGATATTAATTAAAAATACTTTATTATTTGTATAATTGGTTGATACTAGCTGTGATTTGATTCATGCATCCAGTTAACTTGCATTTGAGATTCTGTAAATTCTCCAGATGAAAATAGGCTTTCAATTGTCAATAATACTTAAATACTTCACAGAATTGTAATATAGTGCCATTGATAGTGTGAACAAGTCTGGCTTGTTTGTTTCCAGACCAGTTTTATACACAATGCATGATCTCTTGCTTTCTTTTTTTCCCCAAGAGGGTGATTTTTGTCTAGCAAGAGAGTTATTGTGCTTCAAAGCTGACTTTGTTTGCATTTTTAACTGCAGTTCCTAGAAGGTGAAGGAGGTAGAAATTTCGGGAACAGCAGCATTAATAACATTTGCAGGAAAATAAGCTAAGCAAATCAAATGAAACTTCCTTTGCCTCTATAACCATTTCATAGACCTGTTATTTAAGTGTATGAGTCTGCTCTCCGTTTGTGTTTAAAAATATGTTAGGGAAGGAGGAGGAATACACACATAAAGGAGCAGATAATGCTTTTCATCTTAAATATAACTTTTCTATAAAAGTCAAACAAAGTATCATTTCAGGCTCTACCTCTATTATGGCCGCTGTCAGAGCCATTAGAAAAGAAGCTGAATGCTTTGCGTCTGAATTTGAAGAAGCAGCAGACCCCTACCTGCAAGATCCTCGTATATGGATGGCTTAGATCTCAAGGGCCTTTCCTGTGGTTTACTATCATGGATAGTGAAATCAATGTTGTAGAAGCAGTGTGAGACGACAGATTTCCATGTGGCGTGTTTTGCATTCCGTCTGTATCTATTGATGCATGATTTCTTTCATAAAGATAGTAGTAAACAATTCCTGCCTAAGAACTCAAAATATATACCCATTTTAATCACTCAGTAAAGGGCTATTAAACAGCAGGATAAAACCCCCAGTTAATCATGCTTCAGTTACAAAGAGGACTATCAGCTTGAAAATTTCCGTTTTTTACATTCTAGGAAGATTGGTAAACAGTAGGAAGTCATACGCGCTGTGTCCAGAGGCATTTACAAGAAAAAAAGGGGGGAAAAGTTGTTGTTCTTGCAGTGCAGATGCATTGAATAATTATAGTATGTTAATATTTGAAATGTTTGCAGAGAGTCCTGCTTATATTAGTGACAGTAATCTGGTGGTGTTGCACGAATGCCCCTCATCTGTCTTTTGAGAAATACTCTGAAATCTTCAGAGAAGATTGCCTCTGTTTTGATGGTACATCACTTTCCATAGCGTGGTTGGATTTATTTACATGCCAGATTTGAGAATGACATGGGAATTTCCATTGCTAAGAGGATCTCCCGTTGCAATTACTGTGTAGAATATAGGGAACAAAGTCCCAAATCATGCATTTGTCTGCTGCTTTTGTTCGTTGTTAGAAATTCAAACTTCATGTACCTTGAAAAGTCACTGAAGTTTTGCAAATGTTTTGGGTGAAATCATGGGCCACTTTTATATCTTTTGTTTGAAAACAGACTAAACCTACCATTCCACAGGGCATCAGAGACAGAGAGAACTAGATGCTAGTTTCAACTACTGAGTTCGACTTTGAGATGTTTAATGCTTTTGACTCCTGAACTCAAAGCTGAACTCTGAGGTTTGAATCCCTCCCCACGCCCCCCACATTTGAACAACACAAGTTGTTCCCAAGAGATCCTGTGAAATGGAAGAACTAAATTACACAAAGCTCCATCTGTTACAGATCAGGTATTTTAGTATTATCAAATCAAAATAATATTGAAGACTTGTTTGCTACTCTAGATAATCTGTGAGGGTAGAAAGAGATGTTCCTGGAAGATGTTCTGTGCACTAAATGCATAGGGATGGGAATGATAAAAAAGTGTAATCCATTCATGTTTCGCTACAATCCTCAACATCTCATCCTCCTAAATCTGTACTCACAGATCTGCAGCAAAACATTGGCACACAAACCATGCAGAAAAGGCACACCGCAGTGTTTCTTTCTTTTACACAGTAAAACCTGGTTAAAATACTAGTCATATGTCATAGAATCATAGACTCTTAGGGTTGGAAGGGACCTCATGAAGTCATCTAGTCCAACCCTCTGCTAAAAGCAGGACCACTCCCACTAAATTATCCCAGTGAGGGCTTCGTCTAACCAGGCCTTAAATGTTTCCAAAGATGGAGATTCCACCACCTCCCTAGGTAACCCATTCCAATGCTTCACCACCCGCCTAGTGAGAAAGTTTTTCCTGATATCCAACCTCGACTCCCCAGCTGCAACTTGAAACCATTGATCCTTGTTCTGTTCTGTTACTACTAAGTACAGCCTAGCTCCCTCCTCTTTGGAGCACCCCTTCAAGTAGTTGAAGGTTGCTATCAAATCCCCCCTCAGTCTTCTCTTTTGCAGACTAAATAAGCCTAGTTCCTTCAGTCGCACCTCGTAAGTCATGTGCCCCAGTCCCCTAATAATTTTCGTTGCCCTTTGCTGGAGTCTTTCTAATTTGTCAGCATCCTTGCTGTAGTGGGGAGCCCAAAACTGGACACAGTACTCCAGATGTGGCCTCCCCAGTGCCGAATAGAGGGGAATAATCACAACCCTCGAACTGCTGGCAACACTGCTACTGATGCAGATCAATATGTCATTGGCCTTTTTGGCAACAAGAGCACACTGTTGGCTGATATCCAGCTTCCCGTCCACCATAACCCCCACGTCCTTTTCTACAGAGCTGCTACTTAGCCAATCGGTCCCCAGCCTGTAGCAGTACATGGGATTTTTCTGACCTAAGTGCAGGACTTGTCCTTGTTGAGCCTCATGATATTTCTTTTGGCCCAATGCTCCAATTTGTCTAGGTTTCCCTGAATCCTGTCCCGGCCCTGCAGCGTGTCTACCATTCCCCCCAGCTTGGTGTCATCCCAGAATTCAGTGAGCGTGCAATCTATCCTATCATCCAGATTATTAATGAAGATATTGAACAGAATCGGCCCCAGGACTGACCCCTGGAGCACTCCACTCATTACTGGTTGCCAACTAGACATTGAACCATTGATTCCTACCTGCTGAGACCAACGATCTAGCCAGTTTTCTGTCCTCAGATACATGTTTCTGAAATATAAGCTTGACTTTCCTTGGTTTATTACTGCTCTTAAATATTTAAATTCCTCTTTTTCCATTGTTTGTTGGGAGAACATTTTCAATGCACCCAAGGATCATTATCGGCTAGTAAGTTAGAATGTAGAATTGACTTTGATAAGAACGTAATCATGGAGGCTAGTCATACACATTACACTCGGGCTTAAAAGCTCTTGACACTTGCAGATAGTGATGAGTGGGGTATCATATCAGTTCAGTATAGGAGACTATACATGATATTACTTAAGCATATAGATGTTACTATTAGCCTGCTTATTCCTCAAAAAACCTTAAACAATCCAGGAAGAAGCAACCTAGGTTTCTGTGTAGATGCTCAGTGAGCCTTCAACAGAATTGGCTGGTAGGAATATCTTTTTGCCTTTCCTCTTATGAGAAGCTTGATATAAGTATATAGCCTGGATTTTCAATGTCAGGATCAAGGGGTTTTTAATCCCCTCTCCCTTTCGGTTTCATATAGATGTATTACTTTTTGCTAAAATCAAAACACAACAAAAAGCCTCACAACCCAGACATGGCAAAATTGGCTAAAACCCAAGTGATTTAGGATCCCGAATACCACTTTCATTGGAAAAACAATGATGTTTACAATCTATATCCCTTTGCAAAGACAGCTTCTCCCCAGCTTTTGGATGTTTTAGTTTTCATTTCCTGGAGTGTACGTGTAAATGGGCATGACGTATCTGGGAAGAACGGGTGAAAATTAATCTTGACTTCAATTAAACTTGACAACAGGGTCTTTGAGAGCAAACTGACATTGACTTTATGGGGCAAAGTTAAGAAAACAGAAATAGTTTTTATATAATCAAAGTAAACAAGATTTTTAGCATGTTTATAGGGTTAAAAAGTGAGATTTGTATCTTAGCTGGATAATGCACGTTGAGGAATGTGATTTTTAGGCTTCTTGCTTTAACACTGTACAACATGACTCATTTATTCCTAAGAAGGTCACTCCATGGATCAGTAAAACAGACCATGAAAAACCAAAGTGGATTTCAACTAGAAGAGGATTTCATAAAGCTATAAGAGGAGATAGGCAGATCTTTTGTTCCTGTTGCTTGCCAGGATTGTGTGGCTCAAACTATGTATAATTTAATTTCAATCTTTTTTTTTTTCTTCAGGAAAAAAGAGTAATAATCCTAGGTTTTAAAAGATGTTACAGGAGCATGGCCTATTAAGGTGAAACACAGAATCTCCTGTATTAATCTTTTAAAACTATCAATTATTTATGTATTTCTACAGGTACCCGCCTCTTGCCACCAAAACACTGGGTAGGCTGCTTTATAGTTTAGTTTATGGGGATAGTATGCATATAAGATTTTTTTACAAATTCCTGTTGAGACAAACACCATGCCACAAGCAATCAATAATCTCCACCATTCATGAGGGCTTAGTACAGTCAAGTGATGAGTCTGTAGTCAATGTTGATCACCTCAACTGATCAGTTCCTCTGATTCCACATGGTAGCTTATTCTTCAAGTGTTGTATTAAGCATACAACTGTTGTGGCTTCCAGATCATGGTCAGAATTTCTCCTACCCATTCTAGTATGGATTTAAGTAGCTTTCATATTACTTTTTCAGAAAATTAACTTTTTAGCTCTATGTCCCTAATTTATAACATTTAAGAGATTTTTTTAATTTAACTCTTAACATTGTTGCGCTCAAACGACTTATGCCTGGAATCTTAATTTCCTCCTAAAGTGTTTCCTATGAGAATACCTTTATATTTAAATATGGTTCTAATGTCCTGCTCCTGCCCTGTTTCTGAAAAACCGAAGTGATCACGAGGGAAAATACCTTGTTCAAGTAGACCTTGGGAAGCCGAGAGGAGGCAGTGTGCCTGTAGTCTGCTGCTTCAGAACCTCTCTATCCACTTTTCCATCCAGTGGACAGTCCTGATTCTTCAGATTTGCAATAGTCCATAAACATGAGTTCTTCTCCTGAAGACCTATGAGAAATGAGATTTATCCTTTTTTTAAAATGCAGTGTTGTATTATTAATTTTTGAGAAACTATTTAATTTTTGTGAAACCCTCTTTAATTCTTCTATGAATTGTGAAGTGCCGGGTGAATAATTTTATTGTGTATTGCATTTTCTGATTTGTTTTTGGAGTTAATAGCTAAATCTCTAACTTGAATTTACTTATTCTGGTCGTTTGGATTAGAAAAGAATCTGTTTCAGCATTTATCTAACATGAGAACACTCGGCACTGTAAGGATTTTAAAAAGAGTTTTGTGGAGAGACAAATTATCTCTTAATGGGTGCAGGGATATGAAGTGGCTTATATCATACTTCATTGAAGTATTCAGTGACTTTTGTCATGATTACTTATCTGTTGTTATTCCTGTTACTTACTTGTGCATGAAGTTTAACCTTGGAATAAAATATACAACCGTCTTTCTCAAAAGTCATCTTTGTAAAAAGAGTGATAATAAACTAAGTCCTTAAATGTTGGGTTTTGTCAGATATGAATTAGCTGCTGCTGCTCTACTACTCAGACCCCTAATTTATGTGCTTTAGGGGTTTTTCAGAGTTTTTGCTTTTAAACTTCATTGAAAACTATCTGTAGTACCATATATCAGAAGTATTTGAAGCATAGAAATTCATGCTGGAATGTTGTTTAATAAATGCTGTTTTCTTCTGCAGAAGTTTGTACTATGAAAATGAAACATCAAGAATGATTAATTTCAGTAGCACAAGTTAAATAGGTGAATGTGTTTCTTTTCTACTTGAAACAGGATCATTTTTCTTAGAAAAATGAAAGAATAGGAGTGCTGTAAAAGTTGTCTTAGCTAGAGATGGAGAATGTTCTTACGGGAATGTTGTAAGAATATTGCTGGCTGTAAGATTTTAAATTTTTCCTTTTTTACGGTATCTTTAGTAATAGTAAAGAAGTTGGTGACTTACTATTGGATCTTACTAGTACTAGACTGTTGCAGAGACAAGATCTATAACAATCTAAATTTATCACAGTTTTCATAACTGCACATTATGCTTTTTTTTGAAAAAGAAACCCTGACATGTTTGAAATAGCCAAAGCAATGTGTACTCTCTTTTTATAACAATTTTAAAAGGCCTTTTATCTCTCTCGTTCTTTGCCCGTGTGATGCCACTGTTACCATGGGAACAGATCAGCAAGTAGCTTTGCTATACAGTACAATGGTATCTCTGACATGGAGAGATCTCGTTCTTGTCTTAGTACGTCAGATAGCCTTCTTGTGGATAACGCCATGCTCTGATTTTTCTGCCTACCAAGTTAATATCAGCAGAATTTATTATTTTCTTTTGTTATCTTATGAATTCAGATATTTATAATCATCTGAACATAAAGAAATCCACTTATTAGTACATTTAATTATATGGCTCACATTATTCATGATGTAATTTGAAAAGTAAAAACTAAGAAAGAAAGGATTGTGTGACTTTTACTATTGTGTATCCTTCCATACACTTTTATAGTTGGTTTGATATTTTAGTGGGCTAGTGTATAACTACAGGTTATATAGTATTAAATTCATTTTGATACACTTTAATTATGATTATTGCCATGTTTTTCTGGAATATAAAGAAGGCAAATACTTTATTTCTCATTGCTACCTCGTAAGGTCATTGGATATGTCAGCACGTCTGTGGCTTCTTTTAAAGCAGCCTCAAACAACTTTTTGTAACCTGGGCATTTTGGGTCAGACAATCCCACTCTCTCTCCCCTGAGTGAAAAAGTCTTTTTCATCTCTCCTGGAATCATCAGGATCATAGTAAGTACAGCTGAAATTAAAATCTTGTACTGATTTGTTTGAGGAAGAAAGACACAACCAAGACAATTCACAGATAGAAACCTTTGCTCTGTTTTTGTCTCTTCAAGGGCTGTGCATTGCTTTCGAGGAACAGGCTAGATGTCTTTGTACAGAGCTGTTACCCGGCCCATTAGAATACCGTCCAACTGTGGGTTATAGCCCATGAAAGCTTATGCGGAAGAAAATCTGTTAGTCTATAAGGTGCCACAGGGCTCTCGTTGTTTTTGCTGTATACAGACTAACACGGCTACCCCTCTGGAAATACCTTCCAATTTTGTTTTCTTTCTCTTCTGGTCGTAGTCAGCTGCCCAATGGAGAACATCTTTCTCTCTCTTATGAAATAGTCTCTGTCCCCTCTTCAGCCTCCACTTAGAAACCATTTCTTTGCAGTGAGGTCCATCTCTTCCTTCTGAGTGGGAAGAAAATGGTTTATTGGCATCCACCACATTGTGCAACGTAGATCTCATTTTTAAAGCTACTGTGGAAAAGGACATAAAAATAGCTGATGATGCAATCTGAGACAATAGCTCCAAAATATACTAGTGACAACATTTTTGTTGATGACAAACTCAGAGGGGCACCACCAGTGTATCTTCTCCTATAACTAAGCAGTAGTATGGAGATTGGATTAGGTCAGCATTCTCAGTGTTGGTTTTAGAAACTGCCTACTCTGAATCATTCACTTGATTTATTTTTTTCTCTGTCACAATAGGTGGTTGCAGTAGGGCATGTTATTAGTATCAAGGAATTGAGATTTTTACTGAGTAAAACCAGTAATCGCTATTGAAGATTTCACTGCAACTGGTCCCTCCTCCCCCATAGTTATCTGTACTTTACAAGGAGCTACGCTAGCAGATGACACATTTTAGAGTTGCTGATTGTACCATATGTCATATATAGCGGGTGCTACAAATGTCAGCACGCTCATCTTACCGCAAGTTGAGACTTTTATTTAATTTTGATTTAGGAGCTACCACCTCAGAATCAGAAAGTTCTGAAAATGTTTTCCCAACGCAATCAGTCTATCTGTGATCTGTCAGTCCTCATCCTCAAAGGAAACCTGCACAACACTTTCAAAAGATGAGCCTGAGAGCTTAAATTCATTACTGTGCTGCTCACTAAAAATCACAGACTGAACAGAGATGCTGGATCTGTGCCTTATTTCAACAATCTGTAGCCCGCTAACCCCATAGAGGTGTAACAGTCCACACTACCTTGAATGATCCCTTGTAATATGTGCCAACTGCTTATGCTAAACAGTCTGTTTCATCTTGCATTTTGCTGTGATACCTTTCCGAGGCCTAAGAAGAGCTCTCTCTGGCTCTATAATTTCTCTCTCTCACCAACAGAAGTTGGTCCAATAAAAGATATTATCTACCCCGCCTTGTTTCTCTCTTTAAAAACATTTGGCATTCTTCTAGATTTTCACGGTGGCCTGCAATTGTGCATTCACTCATAGAACTCATAGAATCTTAGGGTTGGAAGGGACCTCATGAGGTCATCTAGTCCAACCCCCTGCTAAAAGCAGGACCACTCCCACTAAATCACCCCAGCCAGGGATAGCAAACGAATTGTGCTTGCCAGTTTAGAGGAAACAGATATTTGCTAAATCTTGTTTTGTGGGAGTGGAGTCTGATAGAAGTGGTGACAATCCCTTGTGCCGTAGAATATTGTTTACCCTTAAATCGTCTCTTCCCTCACTATCTCTTTAAATATCAATATAATAGAGCTTCATTGTTGCCTTAAAGATTGACAGATATTTTCATCTTTTGCCTAGGGTAAATGTAACTAAGCTTCAGGGAAATCATTAAAATTCAGTTCAGCTAATCAAGCTACTAAATATAAATATCCCATTTGTGTAGAGAGAAATGTAGGCTCTTGACAAAAAGCACATTTCAATTTTTAAAATTTAGAAAGACTCCAATCCTAAATTTAGTAGAATGCTTAATGGGCTGCAGCAGTAATCATTTAATTTACAGCATTTACCACCAAGATTATTCTTCTTAGCATAGAGAAGTAACTGTGATGTGAAATATTACTGTCTAACAACTCTTATTGAATACTGACTTCTTAATGGAAGCTGTTGATATTTCTAGTTATTTTTTCTTTCATTTGTTGTTACACTGCTTCTGGTGAATGATTCATTTGCTTTAATGAACTTTTAAAGGTTTTACAAGGTTCTTCTTGAAAATCTGCTTTACATCATACAGCAAAGATTAAAAAAAAAACCCTAATAAAATGTACTTCGACGTATCCTTAAAGGTTGCTGTACCAAACCTTCTCAGCTTGCATCAATTGGTGAAACAGTGTTTAAATGCATAAAAACAAAAATACTTCTTTTTCAATAGAACATAGTTCATTTTGGAAGAACATAAAATATAACAGAGACCAGCTACATCACATCTAATATCTAGTCTCAGAAAATGTCCAAGTTCTATCAACTGCGAGAATGAGGCATACAAAAAAGAAGGCTTTGAAGTCAGTCACCCATTGTCTATTTTCTTTTAATTAAGCTCTTTATGGGAGTGATACAGCAATTTTTGATACAAGGGCCCCATCTTTTATCTGTGAATTAGGTATAGTGTGTGGATGGATAAATCTGGTGAGAAAGTCAGTGGCATCTCTGGTTTTCCTTATTTAGTTAAGAGTATTAACGTATTCCTGATTTTTAGTCTTTTTCATTATATAATTTTAAAATCTTTAAATAGAGAGAGCTGGTGCACTTTGAGCAGTCTGGGAAGGAAGGCATTGGCAAATGCCTGACCTGAATCAGGATATTGATGAAGATCACTGCAAAGGTAATAATTCACAGTAGTTCAGGTGTGTTAATTTGCTCCCAAGATATTGGGGCTCCTCTGTGCACTACAGAGATCAATGGCACAAGGAGGAAGATGATCAAGGTTTATATGGCCCCCATCACCACTGGATCTGTTGGATTTTGACTGGTATTGGAAAGTGCTGAATAATTTATTTTGGAGAAATAGCCAAGCGTTGCTAAGTTATTGGCAAGCATAGCTGATAGTTAACAGAAGCTGAATATTCGTCATACATGTCTTATGTTCAACAATGCTTACCCAACTCTTCCTGTATTCTGTAGTGTTAACCTTTCATGGTGACACTGAACTCAAGGCCATCCCTCGCTTGGATTTTAGAGTCAGTTCGAATGATACAGTCTCAGAATCCCTTCCCTTCCCCAGCAGATAAGGCTCACTCCTCCCTCCCAGCTTTTAGCTCTCCTACCTCACAGTCCATCATGCATGTTCTGCTTCCCTGAAATGAAGGTCCTTCTTCTCAGCTTTAGGAAGCTTTCTGAGAACTACCTTCCTGTGTGCTTCAAAAGCAGAGCATGAAATTGACATTGATCTGTTCATTTGGGATTTATGCGGTTGGCAACAAACTCTTCCTAGCAAAGTGAATGGAAAACCGCAAACACGTTATCGTTCCCATTACACTAGATGGTTGTGATACGTATGAAGAGTTTTCCATCCTAAAGAGGGTGCATACCTACCAAATACACCCCCACCATCCAACTTCAGCACTGTAATATCTGTTTGTGCAAGGCGCTGTGGGCTAAAACGGAGGTGATAGATGAAATTAGGCCATGCACAGGAGGAGCTTAGCATTTTTGGTGTTATTTTTATTTATATACTGTACCGCCTAGGAGCCCTACTCATGGACATGTCCCATTGGGAAGTTCAAACAGAGAACAAAAAGATGGCCCTGCCTCTAAGTTGTAGCTCTTCAGTTCTGGCTCAGGAGAAGACCACTTTATTCACCAACATTATTTTCATTTTGGCACCAGACATTGCTTAGCTTGCTCAACCTGATGGAAATACAGCACTGGGTGTTACGGCTCCATGCGTTTTTGCTCTCTTTTACTGAG
This sequence comes from Pelusios castaneus, assembly GCA_007922175.1. Classification (NCBI taxonomy): domain Eukaryota; kingdom Metazoa; phylum Chordata; order Testudines; family Pelomedusidae; genus Pelusios; species Pelusios castaneus. The sequence goes on along the minus strand of ML685805.1, from coordinate 5,815,980 downwards.
ACATTTAATTTTCAACAAAATGATCCTTGCTACATATTGTAGGAGTCAACATCTGTGCATTAATTTATTTTTAGGATGATGATCAGTCATATTTTGTGGGGAGGGCGCATTAGACAGCTGAATGATCTAAGCTCATTCAGTATTTAAGCATGTGGCATTAAAGAGAGACTATTAAATAATTTTGGACCTCTATATAACCCAGTTTCAGTCTGATTTGAATCTTCCTTTTTATTCTTAATACCTATTTTGTAACAATGCCTAGAAATTACCCACCCATTGTTTGTAGTTTGTGCAGCATTGTAGCCCAAGTAAAGACCTCGTTAGGAAGTAGAAGAGTTAGATGTAATTTCCACTTCTTAAAGTAACTTGCTACACTTCAGAAACTGTTGCTGAGAGCTTTGTGAATTACATATTCATCTTGACTGCATGACTTGAGAGAACAAAGTAGAAACAGTACTCTGCCTGCAGAATATAGAAATACTCATTTTTTTCTTTAGGTTTGCATAGTCTTTTTATATGTTATGTTATTTTCGGCATGTGTGTACATTTGGTGATCATTGACATCTTTTCAGTCCTAGGGAAAAATATTCTTAATCTAACAGACTTCACTCTTAAACTCTTCATATCCCATGAGGCATGTAGTGTGAATGTCAAACCATTTTGCCTTCAGGCAGATCTATAAATAACTCCTTGGTGATATGTGCTAGGAATAGACATCCGTTGGTATTCACCTGGAAGAATTTTCTGCAAAAAGTAACTCTCCTTTGATTGGCTGGCCCCTTCAGGCTGGCTACGGCACATAATGAATGTCAAGTTAACTTCTGCCTCTTGAGGTATTTAGTGCAAAATTTTTTTAAAGAAAAGGTTAGTGAAAAAACATGCTTAAAGAAAAATGTGAATGCAGAAGCTTAATGAGTTCCTCATAAGCAACTTTATAGCTTTCGCTCAGAATATTTCTCCCCAGAGAATTTAAGATTTTGCACAAGGGCCAACAGTGAATCAGAGTTAGAATGAAAATGCTGGAGTTTACAACCACCAGGCACCTACTCTACAACCACCAGGCACCTACTCTACACTTCACTCTTTCTGGTTAATTGAGTTACTTTCACGTTGTTGGCTCACTGCTCAGTTGCAAGAACAATACAGTTACTTTAGTAGTGTCTCAAAGAGGCTCCTGCACTATTAAAACACTGTCAAAATATAATTAGCAATGTAAGGTGGAAGTTGATGTTTTCATCCCCTTTTTCTCTCAACATGTTTTGCACAATAGTATTTGTGCAAGTGTTGAGATTTCCACTGTTTGTCAGGCGAGCGTTTCGAAGGTGATATGTCTTGTGTACGACTCTCACCTAGAGAAGCATATTTCGTCCGCTGTACTGTGTTAGACAGCAGAGACACTGTTAAATCTTTTCTTCAACATCCAGACTGCAGCATGTGCCATAGAGATAAAGCTTTTTATCACAGTATGCACATGTAGCTGATTGTCAAGATTTTAGTTTTTCATTGGAAACAATCCATGCAGGTTTTCCCAGAACAGCATCCACTATTCCTAATGGATTCAACAAAACCACTGGAGCAAAGGTTTTATAGACTTTAAATTGGAAGCTCCCAATGTTATGCCAAAGGGTAACATTTGTGAAATTAGTGATTGGACGACCTTTATAACAGGACACCTCTAAGTTATTATTTCAAATCCATGTGAAGTTTGTAGGAATTTTTTAATATACCATCTGATGGTTGTCCAGTGTCCCACAGGAGTAAAAAATGGTCTTAACCCAGTTCCCAATGGACAGGCACAGCTAACACATAATCCAGGGCTTAACAAAATTGGCTTCCAGCTGGGTGCCAGCAATTTTATTTTTGGTTACCTGTGGGCATTCGTCTGCTACATTTCCACAACAGAGCTAGGAGCCAGGCTACAAATGCCATGGTGACCTGACTCCTGGGTTTTGTCAAACCCTGACTTAAACCATCTTCACAGCTGGCTCGCTTGCTGGCCATCTCATTGCTCATTGGCTATGCATTGAGAATGACTCTCTCTCCTTGCCCAGAAGAGGATCAAAAAAGTAGTAACAGGCCGCTGCTGCCTTTCAGGGTGCATGAGACCCAGAACTTTTCTGCTCTGAAGGAAGCAGTCCAGTTATAAATTCTGAACATGCAGCCGCCTAATTCAGCATGTGTGAGGAATGAGAAGTAAGTACTAAAAAAGCTAAAAAGAAAGGGGAGTCCAGCTGCTGTCGTTTTGCTGCTGCTAGCAACATATATCAGAAGAGAGGAAACAAAAGATCCACAACTGAAGTTTTAAAAAAAAATAAAATGTGGTTTTATTAATTTGAAATGAAGGGATTTTTTTTCCTGCTAGCTAGATTTGGCGCTATGGAAAAGAGAAAACTGCTCTGAATAATTTAAGAAGAAATCCATCTAAGGGGACGAGAGATGTTACAGTGAAAATGAACTGTTGTTTAGCTCCTGTGCGCTACAGCCTGAGCAGAGCTGTGCTTTGGGAAAACGATAGCTCCACTGTTTGGATAGCAGAATCTGCCCTGCAGTTGATATTAAAAATAGCACAGTTTCAGGAAAATAATTCAGTTGCCTAAAACATTTATTCGTCTGTGGAATCTTTGGATAAAATTGTGAGTTTGCTCATCAGCGTACGTACAGAGACAAGAAGGATGAAGTAAGATCTTCTTTTGGACCAACTTGTTTTGGTGACACGGACACCCACAGAAGTTGATTCAAATTAAGATGACTTCACCCACCTTGTTCCTCTAATATCTTGGAACCAACAAGGTTACAACAACACTGTATACATCAATGTACATGTTTAAAGTATGTGAAACATACAAAACTGTCAGTCCTGGAGACAGACAGACAGAAGTCTTGAAGCACAGCTAGCTTTTTAGCTGTCTTGCTAACTATTGGTGGATCTGGATTTGCTCAGTTATGTTGTGTTGCGCGTTATAGTTGCTCTAAAACTCTAAACAGCAGGTGTTTTTTTACTTTTAATTATGGTCATATCGGTTTATTCAGCAATAACATCCAAGCACGCTGTAAGAAGTAGCATTTAGCAGGCTTTGAAAACCGTATTTTGGGGGAACTGAAAGGAAATTTAAGGAATGACTCTTGGCCGGCTATTGTGACATATAAATTAATCCTCATGCATCGTGGAGCTGGGTTTGGGCTTCAAATGATCGCTCTCTTGAAAGAGGAGTCTGCAGCTCTCTGCCTTGGAAATGGGCTATAACTTTGCCAGTTTCTGGGCTTTAGCCAGCGTCTCCCTCAGCTGGCCCAATTTCTCCAATTAGTCCTTCAGCTCAGAGCGCTCAGCCTGCCAGCTGCCTTCTGCTGGTATCTGGCCTGCTGTGAGGGAGGAGCAGCTTTATACTGGTCCCTTTCTCCCAGGCCAGACCCATTCAGGAGGTGAACCTTGCTCTGAGCCCTCTACAAGGTTCCTGACCCTTAAAGGCATCGTAACGGGATTTCTTCCCAAGTACCACTTGCTTGTGGGACTACATCCTCGTTCGGTATCTCCCAGGGCCGGCCCAACATATAGGTGAACTAGGCGGTCACCCTAGGGCAGCAGGCTTTAATGAGCACCACATTAAATGGAAGTGATTTTTTTCTCATTTTTAGAAAAAATATATTAATATGTTATCTCTTACAATATGTGGAGGGGAGGTGCCAAAGTCATAGATTGCCTTCGGTGCCAAAACCCTTGGGCCGCCCCTGCCCGTGTGTGTGTGTGTGGGTGTGTGTGTGTGTGTCTGTCTGTCTGTCTGTCTGTCTGTCTATATATATGGGGGGGCTGACCCCTGGCACTACAACTTTAAAGGGGCACACTGCTTCACCACAGTTTTATACACTTTGAATGCTGGGATTTCCCTACTGGTAATTTTATTTCTTTTAATTGCAGTTCTCCATTACCATGCCCGGGTTACTTTCATGTTATAGACAATAATAATTTATCTGCATTCCCTTTTCACAGGAGACTGTCATTCCTCAGCTTCCTATGATGCTATCTCCATAGCATTTCTTATTCGGCCTCCAGTCTGGATTGTGGCATTTGTTTCCTCTTGGGAAAATAAATGTGTTTTAGAACTCAGTTTGTGTTTTCTTGTCCTTTGAACTCATTGTAAGGTTCATAGCTATTTCTCATCATCTGTTCTAAAATTGACATTTAATGCCCTTACTCATCTTTCTTCATTATGTTCTTTGACCTTAATCTTTTCTATCCTCAGAATCCCAGAAGTTCTTATTTCTTGGGACAGACTGACCAGATAGCAAATATCACCTTCTGTTGAAATGTTCATATTTGAAAGAAAGGATATTTTGTTAGTTGCTTATTTTGGTTGTAATCTTCCATTTTATCTGAGAGATGATGGGTTTTTTTGTTTTTTTTTTTTAAATCTCTGATGTGCATGTGACTTCTCTTGACAACAGTGGGATCCCATATGTTTGAGAACAGAATTTGTAATGTAAATGATTTACATGTGTTTTTGAGTTTCACCTCACGTCCATAAGTTGGAAAGTCTAAGAGCTGTTGCAATTAAAAACACAAAGAGAGAAATCTTCATGTTTTTAGGTGAATTAAGTTGATATCTAGATCTAGATAGACATAATATGTACTACAGAAACAGGAATGATACTCGTACTCTTACACAGCTGTATAAGCTGATAGAATTTGCTATATGTAGAAGTCTTGACTAAATGTGTTCTATTTCCCTTCAGCGTAAACTATCGGCATATTATGTATTTTATCCTAGGAGCTGAGATACAAAACCACACTTCATATTTCAGTCCTTGGCAATTTTAGCTTTGGAACTCTCTTGATTGGGGGGGGGGGGGGGGGGGGGAACGAGGTGTGTTCTGTAGCATAGGATGAAGAGTTGTCTAATGGGTAATGAATAGGACTGGGATTCAAATGTTTTAGCCTCAGCCCTGCCACAGACATTTTTGGTGACCGTGGTCCACTTACCTGAATTCTTTGCACCTCATTGTTCCTTTTTGTAAAATGATGAAATGACTTTGCATCTGAACTGTGAGACTTGATATGGAAAAATACGTTATTGTAAAATACTTTGAAATCATTACTTAAAACCAGTGTAGAGATATAAATTGTCTTGATTTGTTGTTGATAAAATCCAGAATGTTTACTATTGCTTTTACCTGATATGCTGAAAATAAAACTGGACAACCATACTGTGGATGCTATTTTTTTCATTTATGGTTGCTCATTAAAAAGAAAGTCAAAGGAATGAAGTAGTTATTTCGTGCAATGAGGAAAAGGTGCAGAATAAGCATTGTGAGGAAGGGTGAGAACAGTGGAATTATTTGAAAGACACAGGGGAAGAAGGGGATGACTTGGGGGTGTTACGGTGTGTGGAAGCTAAAGAAAGAGGTACTGGTAATTCATATTTAAAAATGGATACATTAGGATTATTGTTGATAGAATGCACTTCTATAATTTAGCTTAAAAGATTGAATAGAGGGTGGTGGGGAAGGCAAAGAAGTAATTTTCTGGTTTTGTAATGGCAGGTTGAGTAAAGCACACCCTAACATCCTATTGTAATGTGCTAGTGGTTCGTAAAGGGACTGATGTCCAAGCCGTCCTGGAAGAAGAGAAATATCAAAATGGTGTCATGGCAGAAGCAAAGGAGATGGAGGAAAAAGATGAATAATGGGAAATCAAGTTAGCAGGCAACTGTGTGACTGTTGGTCGATAAGTGTAACCTTTCAGAGCTCGGCATCTGTTACTTGTATGCCAGGAACAGGAATGGGCTATTGGTGAAGTTAAGATAGAAAGAACTGTGAACCTAGCAGGCGCTTTGCTTATTAGTTTGAGACATATGTCTGCATAAAGGGGGCTTGCTACAAATAAAATAAAGGAACTCAGTTTAAACTGCATCAGCAATGTTATATTGAACATGTTATAGGAAAAATACGTTCACATGTGTAGAATTGAGCAAATCAGTAGATGCAGAGGTGGAAATGTTTTTTGGTCAATTAGGGACTTCCTTAAGAATTTGCTTTTGAAATACCGCCATCATAATTACAAAGATTTAACACCAGCTCAGGGAAGGTCATTTTGCCTTTGGGATTTGTTTATGTATATTCCATAACCGCTATGCTACATAATTTTTCTTAAAAAAATTAATCTAAATTTCATTTGTTCCTCTAATGCACACGAATAGGAAAGCTGTAAGTAGAAGGGTAAAGCGGGAAAGAGAATGTGGCTTTAAATTCACGTAGGGCTTAAATCACATAGGCCAGTGTTGCTTTATTGGAAATGCATTATACAATAAAAAGGGCAAAGGTATTGCATTTTAGAAGTCCAGCACTTTATCTTTGTGTTTGAAGGTACAGCTGTTCACAGGTATTATAAGCTGAAATTAAATTGAAATGATTTCTGCCACATTATATTTGGCAACAATAAAACCCTTAGGTCAAATGAAGAGATTTCTGAAGAGTACTTTCATCATGGTCTTTGAAGATTTGGTGCGTACCTGAATTAACAATAATCAAAGTTATTTGCTAATTCCTCATATGGCTACTGCACCGAAAGTTTCTAAATTAATGGCTCTTCCAAGATAAATACATGACAATGAAAAGTAAAATTGCAATCCAAATAATAGCTAGCGTTTTCTCAACTGCAGATAGACTGTATTAGGTATCATTCTATTGTATGCACCGTGCAATCCGTTTTCCTGTATTCATTACTCATTGTTTTTGTCAGTTTTGTGGGATAAATTCCAGCAGTGTAGGGTTAAAGTAGAAGAGCAATATTTCTTGATACAAATTTTCAAAACTAAATATTTCTTATATAAATATACTCAAAAGAAATAGTTCATTTCTCATAAATTGTACAGAAATTCCTTTTGCCTCCAGGCATGTGACTCATACACTAAAGGAGCTGTAGAATTAGGGCTTGTCTAGACATGAAAATTAATCTGGAATAAAGTAGGGTTTGTATTTGAAGCAGATTAAGTGGTCCTCACTTACTCCATATGCTTTTATCCCATAATAAATGTATCTAAATATGGAGTTAATCAGTAAAAGCTATTCCAAGATAACTCCCCCTGTAGACAAATCTTCAGAAATGTTTATTATTCCGTACCTGTCTCTGTCTTTCACACACACACATGTATGTTTCCTGTGTGTGTGTGTGTGTGCCTGCTTTTTTAAAATACATGATTAAATACTATGTAATCTGCATTAACTGTTTAATTTATGCAAAAATTCATATTATGCTGTGCATAAGCACCAATGTTGCAATATATGCAATCTGTGGTCCACTTTCTTCTGGCTAGTAGTTTTGAGGCATACATTCTTGGCTTGTCTACATGGTTTGGCAATGTGTCCCAGCAAGGTATGCATTCTACTACCAGTAGTTACCTAGTACACATTAATGTGATACTCATGGGTTTCGGGCAAACTGGCATGTATTTGTATGCGCGTGCATGTGCACACACATTTCGTAAGCATTTTTCCTTTAGAAGCTTGTCACTTTCATTCCCTCAGATATTTAACTCTGTGAAATATATAGAGATTCCTATATCCAAGTATTGAAAAAACTAAACTCTGGTCTGCACTGTAGCAGAGAGACCATCTGAGATACAGGAAAGGGAAAGTATTACACCTAATATTAGCATAGGGCTCCCCTCAAGGCCGTTGCACAACAAATTTTCCAAACAGAGAAACAGTTGAAAGACCGCAAACTTGCAACACGTCAGTGAACTTCTGCCTTCTACATGAACTGTAGATTGTCAATTTAATTGACAAGAAAGCAGAGTTAGTAAATAGCTGGATAAATGCGATATGTTTGTAGAAGATATGTATTTTAATAAAAAATTACTTAGATTTTAATTTTAAAGTTATACATTTATAAATGATACAGACATTTCACCAGAATTAGTGGTGGTTGTCTGGTGCAAATGAGAAGTATAAAGGGGCTAGCTCTTGGAAATAAACATCTCTCCAGACCTGGGAGATAACTGATGGCCTTGTCAACCTTGAGAAAAAAGGTAAATCTTAAGTCTTTGCAGACTGAAGTGCCCTTCATGTGAGTGTGTGCATAAGAGCAGCAGAATGAGAACAATGGACTGCAAAAAAGACTCAAACAAATTCAGAAAACTGATAGTTAAGGTCCCATGAGAAGAAAGGGATAAAAGAGTTCGAGTGCTGGCAGTTTCTCAAGGAGACAATATTAAAGGAACAACTGTGAACTATCCTGATGTGAAGAAAAGGTAGGAAGAAAGTAAGAGGCCAATGTGGTTCCATCAGTAGCTCTTTAATGACCTAAAAATCAAAAAGGAATCCTACGAAAAATGAAAACGTAGACAAATTGCTCAGGAGGAGTACCAAAGAATAGCACAAGCTCTAGGGACAAAATCAGAAAGAATGAGGACAAAATGATTTACTGGTAGCAAGGGATATAAAATCCGTGAGAAGAGATTCTTTAAATAGGAGCACATATTGATTGAGTCAACAATGTGAAGCAACTATGAAAAGGGCGAACACAATTCTGGACTGTGTTAACTGGAGCATTGTATGCAAGACCCCGGAGGAAATTGTCCTGCTGTACTCAGCAGTGGTGCGGCCTGGGTGCCGCACTTTAGGAAAGATGTAAACAAATTGGAGAGACAACAAAAAAGATAAAAGGTGTAGAAAACCTGACCTATGAGGAAAAATTAAAAAAAAAAAAAGGCCAGTTGAGTGGAGAAGACTGGAAGGGGCCCTGATAACAATCTTCAAATATGTTGAGGGCTGTTATGAGAACAATGGTCAGTTGTTCTCTGTGTCTGCTGAAAGTAGGACAAGTAGTAATGGACTGAATCTGTAACATGGGAGACTTAGGTTAGAGATTAAGAAAAGCCTTCTGATTGCAAGGGAAGTTAAGAGCTAGAATTGTCTTCCACGTGAGGTTGTGGAATTGCCCCGTTGCTGGATGTTTTAAAAAGAGGTTGTACAAACAGCTGTCAGAGAACTCTAGGTTTCCTTGGTTCTGCCTCAGTGCAGGAGGCTGTATCTGATAACTTCTGGAGATCCTTTCTTGTCCTGTGGGTGTCATCATCCCCTCTCCTGGGAGGAGCACAAGAAAGTTCGAATGTTAAGGATTCACTTGAATCCTCACCTGAATATCTTCATGGATGCCATTTAAAACAACACTGGACCCAATTAAATGCCTTTGGTTGGTGGAGGGAGTCAGTGCTTCCCATTGCCAACACTTCCCATAAAAGGCTGCTATGGAAACACATAATATTAGAGGTGATGCTATCTCTTGGAGCAGAACGCATCTTGTACAGTGGTATTTTCATTAGAATTAATATTTTTGATTAACGTCTGAGATTACACACACAGTTTTGTAAACGATTTGTGATGAATGAGAACGATCTGACTGCCTTGAGACCTGAACAGGCTTTGGAGTTTAAGAGTAAAAGGTCATTGACGACTTCTGATCAATCATGCTCAATTTCATTATAATTTACAATAGACAGCTGATAAACAGCTATGTCTTGCCTGTCATAGGCCTGCTCTATATTTGTCTTATAATAAACGTATAATAGTGACCTCTCATCACATGCATTCTGTACTACAGATTCAACTGGGGCAATTGCTTTATTTTGTATGATAGTATTCTTATTATAGATATTCCAGCATACTTCACAGTAATCCAAACAGGTTTCTGTAAACTAGTTAATATCTTTGTGAAATAAAAATTTGAATTTTAAAAAGTGGATTGAATGCAATGCTTCAAATCTTAGCAATTAGGGAATTCATAGTCACCGTAACGTGCAAAGGCACAAACAGAAAAACAGAGTCATGACCTAACAAATGTCTAATAATCCTGCTGTCTGACACTGATCATATGATCATCCCATATGGTGATTCAGGGACAAATCATTAAAGATGGGAATACTTGTTAAAATAGACTGAGCTATAATTCTAGCTACTACAGTTTCACAAGTATTGATGATCATTCCTAGAATAAATGAAGGATATAGAAATTACACTTCTACAAGAAAGAGATGTGCCATAAACTTCACATTTTGCTAAATATGAACAAAAGCCTGGAAACGCTCCTAAAATGGTAATAGGATTTTATTTTAATAACCTTATTAACATACTTTTCAAAAGACTATAGAAAATCGGAAATAATGCTAAGATTTCTCAGAGTTCTCATTCTGCTTCCTGATACCGTGACCAAATTTCAGCAATTGATAAGGTCGTTAGAAATGAAAGAGTGTTGTACGACGCGGGTATATTGAAAAATGTATTTCAAGGTATCTAGAACAGGGCGCGCACGTGTAATTAGGGTATGTTAATGTTTCAATCTTATAATTTAGTATTCTCTATCTTAACTCGGTCACTTTCTGTAGTACCTGACCCACCAGATGTGTGATGCTAAAACTTTCATACTGAAGGCAATTTGTGAAAGACTGTTCTAAAAATTTGTCATGGAAGATGTTTGATTTTCCTGCTGCAGGGCTCGATGAATGTTTTGGCCTCTCTTATATGTTTTCAGTTATCTAATTTAAATATCATGCAGGATGTTTAGAGCTTAGGTGAAATCTCTCTTGGGGATAATCTTGCAAACTACAGTGCATTTATACAGATAATTTCTTTATGGAACAAGGAAGTTTGAAGCTGACATGTTTTTCAAATTGCCAGTGACTTTTAAATTGACTATTGCGTGACTTAATTTTTTTTTTTTAGCAGACATGTGGGACAATAATTTCATTGCCTCATTACATAGGGGAAATAATTATTTATTCCTTGATCAGTGTAGTCTGATATATCTGGAGTTCTCTGCAGAGAAGAGACTTCTAGCTTGCTAGTAAAGGGCATCATTTTTCTAGCTATGGAAAAGCTTGAAATTTTGGACATTCGAGTAGTGACTTCATGTGTAGAAAAGTTACGTTAGGTTTTTTTAATCAGTCTGTATCTTTTTATTTTGCTCTCTCTCACTCTCTCTCTTTTGCTCTGTGCCATGCACACTATTGGACGTAAAAAACCTAAGACCCCTGATTTTTCAGGGCTGCCATAAGTAATCCAAAATTCTCTGAAACAATTCTAAAATATTTTTTCTATGAAATAAGTCTCATGTACCATACATGTTGCAGAGTGGTATAAATGCTTAATGGCCATGAGTATGGGACAATCTACAGAACTATGCAGCCATTTCAGACTTGTGCCGACCACAGCACACTATTGAGAGAACATAGCAATTTTTGCCCAAATGAATGCTTTCATATAGTATCCACTCTTCTGTGTTTGAGAGTATTCATAGCCAAAACCTTTGTGGCATTAGAAGTTCATAATATGTCATGTAAAAAGTTGGGGAAAATGAAGTCCGAGTGATGTAATTTCTGCAGGGGGAAAAATGCTTTCATAAGAATTCACGAGAACCTTCTTATCTGTTCATATCCAACTCTTCATTAACTTACTTTCTGTGAAAAGAATATTAAAAGTCCATTAATGTTAGGACTCAGTTCTGAAATTTGAAAGAGTGGGAAAGCTAAGAATACTGATGAGCAGACACAAAAGATGAGACACAATAACACTCCCAGCTTTTAGCAACTGCACAACTGTGCATGTTTGAACTTAAATCAGATGCAACTCATGTTCTATCAAATAAACTAGTGTTTATTATTCAGGGGACTGAAGAGCATGTTTTGTTTTTGGGATTTGTTGCATCTGTTTTGATAGCTCATGTCCCAGCTATTTTACTCCTTTATTAACTGCTTATGCTGAATCATCCACACTCCAGAACAGAAATAAATAAGATATTTTTATGGATCAAGATTTTATTAGTGATTACTGCAGATGCAGGCAAAGTCCTTTACCCATTCAGCCTAGTGGATAGCAGCATTTCTGAACTGCAATGAGCTTGCCTTACACCAGTGGTCTCCAACCTTTCACCAGCAGATGGCGCACTGGTCATAGGTTTTAATGGCAACTTCCGATCAGGAGTTGATTGTGGTCGACCAGTTGGGGACCACTGCCCTGCACGTACGAACTGGAATCTCTGAACAGATTCTCACAGTACGGCTGTGCATCTGCCATGTATTAAGTGACACCTGATTTCAACATTGGTAGACTACCTTGAAAACATGCTGTTTCTCCACCCATCTGTTTCTCCCCGTCCTCTCCAAATCCATTCCATCTACAATTGTTGTCTCAAGTTCATCTCATCCAGCCCACTGGCCCTCTCCAATCTTCATTCTGCCCTCTTCACAAGGTTGAAACTCTAATTGTAGTCTCTAAGAATGGTCACATTTCAGAGTCTCTTCTCCAAGTTTGTCTTCCTTGGACACATTTCATTATACTCTATTTCTTAATTTCTCATTCTCCCTTGGTTGTACCTACTTTGTCTTCTTGAGGGTGCGGGAAGAGGCTTTTTCTACATCTCTCTTCATTCTTTTATGTTCTTGTTCAGTGGGTGTGCCTTTTGCAGCTTTCCATGTGATTTCCACAAGGTTCCATGCTTGACCCGCTCATCTTCGCTTTCCGCACTATCTCTAGTGGATGTTATCCTCTTGCACAGCTTCAGTTGAATATTGATGTCTCACAAAACTGCCTCTGTAATGTTGACCTTGTTTGTTAAATCTATTTGTTGATTTAGTCTAAATTATATTGTAAGCTGTTTGGGGCAGAACTGTTACTGTCCCCTGTTGGTACAAGGCCTTGAACAATCCTGATTGGGGCCCAGGGGAACTACTGCAATACATATGTAAACAATATTTAGCTAAACAACAGACATACAACACTAAATATGTTTTTCATCCTCACTTAACAAATGTTTCCTGATTTATGTTTTAAATAAAGTGCTCTTCAGTGTCTGTTTTTAGCATTTTCTGCCATCTTCTTATTCTATTTAATAAACACCAAGAGCCTAATGCTAATAATGAAATATTTCTAAGTTTGTCCTAACTTTGTTTTACATTGGCTCTTAAAATGTAGAATCCTGTAAGAGAGAGCTCTCGACATTGGCTCCTGAATGAAAATGGTGGTCTCCCAAGAGAACAACAAGTACAACATAAAATAAGTTTCAGGTCAGCTTACAGGTTTTTTTAGTGTTCCCTGCCTCCGCTGTCATCAGCAGAGTTTACCATGGGCATGTTATCTACTGTACATTAATGTAATCTCTGCCCTTAAAAATAACAACCACGGTGTGATAAAGTGCAGCTAGGAGCTGCTCGTGATATGTCCCAGAAGTCAATGCATAACATACACTGATATATAAACTATCTTTGTTGAATAATTTATACTTTAAAGGCAATATGCCATGGCTATTACTTTAGATTTCTGAATGCATTCTTCTCATACATTACACTAAGGCATTAGCCCATCTTTTTTCTTACGAAGTTGCTATCTTTCTCTGCTCTAAGTCCTTTTTCTTCTACAGATGATGTTTCATCTCTTCCTGAAAGTAGCCTCTTCTGAAGACACTGCCTATGCCACTTCATTAACTAGCTGGCAGAAGTTTTGAGCAATCAGCCACCTCTTTATCTGGATGATAAAGCCCCTTCATCTCTCTATTCTCTCTCATTTTCAGTAGCCTAAGGAGTTAGTTTTCAGGGTCTTCATGAATACAAATCATGCTCATAGCAGCTGGGACATGTGAAAACATTAGTGCACTATTATTCTAGTTAGGTTTGTTCAGAAGGAAATAAAAGTATTGCAGACCTACTTGTCATGTTATTAATCATTTATGTTGAAGAGGGCGTTCAGCAAAATAGAATTTGAATTTAATGGAGTGGATTTAAAAGTAGAATCCTCTGTAGTTTTTTTAGTTTACCAAATGTGTAAGAGTACATTTGGAAAGAGAGAGAAATTAGCATTATGGCCGATATCCACCTTCATTATTTTAAGTTTCACTTCTGATGAAGATGAGTAGAAACCCAAAAGATTCAACATTTGTATAGAGCCTCCGAGCCAGCAGACTCCCCAAACTTGTGATACCTTAATTATATACACCAGTCACTTCACCCATCGTGGAAATGCTACGCACTAATGCCTGGGTGCTCAGCTGCATGGCACAGTATCTTTTTAATAACACAAACCAGTATTAGAAACTGTTTTAGCAAATTTTAGTGAATTCTCCCAATCAGGTTCCATCACTGGGCTTTTTCCACACTGCCCCATATACATAAAATGCCTTTCTCATCCGGGCTTTCCAGATCATCATTCTCTCTGTAGACAAGTTCTTCCTAAAGACAGAGTTCTCTGGTGATAGCAAGACTTGAACTAATAACAATAATAGTATGAAAACATGCCTACAATTCCACGTAACTCCCTCTTGGGAATGGCTAGTGCCTTCAGTCCTTTTAGACTTCAAGCTCTTCATGTTAGGAACTGTTTTCATTTTTTAGACTTGTGCAAGTTGTTGGCACTAAAAAATAATGCTGTCTTCATTTAAAAAGGCACAGGGAATTCTACATAGGTTGAATTTAAGTACCCAAATAGGAATTGGGTCAAGACCCTAGATTTAATACCCCTAGTCAGACAAAATGTTCTGTGGAATGTTTAGTGTGTTGTCAAGCCCTAGGCTTTCTCGGCAGAAATGTGTTACCTCTTCCAGAATAATGCCCCAAATTCCAAGAGATTCACAGATTCTAAAGCCGGAAGGGACCGTTGTATTTGACTAGTCTGCTATTCTTTATAAAACCAGCCATTGCAAAAATAGTTCCTAGAAAACCATCCACTCTTGATCTTAAAAACTGTCAGTGATGGAGAATCCATTGTGATAATTGGTAAACTGGATGTTTAATTATCATCACGGTGAAAAATGTATGCCTTATTTCTGGACTGAATTTGTCCAATTGTCATTTCCAGGCATTGGATCATGTTGCACCTTTCTTTCTCCATTGAATAGCCCATTACTAGTATTTGTTCCCCAGATAGGAATTTACACACTGTGATCAAGTTACGCCTTAACCATCTCTTTGTTAAGTAAGTAGACTGAACTCTGAGTCTGAATATAGTCCTTTAATTATTCTTGCGGCTCTTATTTGAACCCTCTTCAGTTTAACAACATCCTTAAATTGTGGGCACTAGCCTGGATACAGTATTCCAGCAGTAGTCACATCAGTGCCAAATACAGAAGTAAAATAACCTCTTTGCTCCTACTTCAGATTCCCATTTATGCGTCCCAGGATTTCATTAACTTTTTTGGGCCACAGCATTGCACTGGCAGCTGATTATTCACCACAATCCTCAGATCTTTTCTTCAAAGTCTCTGCTTCCCAGGACAGAGTTCCCCATTTTGTAAATATGGTCCTAGATGTATACCTTTACGAGTTGTAGCACTTGACCTGATAGGTAGCGTTCTCTTCCTGAGCCACCAATGCCAATTACTACACTGGGTTTTCCTTAGCGATTTCCCAACCAAATGGCCTGGCCTGACCCTTTTGAGTTTACAGTCCTCTGTGACCACAGTTTGAGTGCTGGCACCTTAGCTATTATTCCAGTTTTCTTTAAAATACATCATTTAAATTTTTTTTTAAAGGCAATTGAGTCAGTCTGAAAAGAGGAGATTTATTTGCCTGTTGAATAGCGATGGGGAAGACGAAGGCAAATGGCATTTTCATTGGCTGTTTGGGTAATCCTGTCAAATTTGATGGAATATGTTATTTAATCTGAACTAAAATTTGAAATTTAGCTACAAAATTCATCCTGCAGTAATGAAGAAAATGTAATTTTCTTGTCAATGCAGAAAATTAAAATTTACTTAAAGCTAGATGCCACTTCGCACAACTGGAGTTTGAATTCATTAAGAATCTAGAAACAAACATCTTCTGTAATGAAATGTTGGCAGGTAAATCCAAAGCAGGCTTTTCAGTGTTTGCATAGTTTTTGTGTGCTTTAATTGAAAGGGACATTATCATCTTGAAATCCAGTTAAGAGTTGACTTAACCATATTTTTTCCCTGCTTCTCTGTTGCTGTGTGAAAGACAATATAAAAGGAAATAAATTACACTAAAATGGACTGCCGGACAATCAAATGCACGAAGTAAACAAACTGGGAGAGGTGGGGCTGGAATTACCCCGTTTCTGGAGCCATCTGATTGCCATGTCTGTCCTTGAAATAAACTAACCTGAAGCCTGCTCTAATTTATGCCAGCTGCCAATAGCCCATGAGGCTATCTCAGCAACCAGGGTTACAAAATATAAAAACAGCAGAGACGTGCCCTCTCTTCCTCAGCATTGGAAGAGTGGTCCTGCTTTTTAGCAGGGGGTTGGACTAGATGACCTCGTGAGGTCCCTTCCAGCCCTATGATTGTTGTTTGCTGAGAGGGGATATTTAATAGGATCATTTTGTAACATGTTTGTTACCCTATACAGGCAAAATCCTCTAATTATTGATCCTGTTAGTTTTCACAGCAGCTTTGCATTGCTTGTATTATATCTGTTGTCATAACATCCACGATGTTTAGTGTAAAACAAACAAGGAGTCTGGTGGCACTTTTAAAGACTGATTTATTTGCTATTTGTTAGTTTTTAAAAGTACCACCAGACTCCTTGTTTGTTTTGCTGATCTAGACTAACACGGCTCCCTTTTTGGAAACTGTTTATTGTGCATATTTACGTACTGTATGGAATGATGTAATTTTAACCTTTTAAATTGGGACATTTACATTAATAATTTGGAACGATTGTTTTAATGTGCCAGTGAATTTCTGGGATAATTCACTGCTCGTGTTAGCGTGTTTATGTAATTGCTGCTGTTCCGTTAGGTAGCTCGGTCCTAACTGATGTATCTCTGGCATTGTTTTCTCCTCTACAGAATGGTTTCATTTTGAGAATGAAATGTTGGCAGTCTTATTCAGGCAAAACTGCCATTGATTGCCTTGACCTCACTGGAAATCTTTCTTGAGTCAGGAGTGCTAAACAGAGCCCTTTGTGTCTTTTCCCCTGCATTTTGACAGCCTTTGGTAAATAAAAGGGTATCTATCTCATTTGGTTGTCTGTTCATTCAGCTGCTGTTTGTTGTTGCTGTTGGCTTTCGGAGCCTAATCCCATAATCCTAAATTATGTAACCTTTTTCAGGCCAGGTTTACACGTCTGATAAGTGTTATTTACATGAGTATTTGGTGCAGGACTTGACTTAGCAGTTGAGCTAAATAATTATCTTTGATACTTGCGGCATCTAGAAAATTGTTTTATTTTAATCCTTGCAGGTGACACTAACTGGTAACTGTTTTTATTTGCTCTAGGCTTATCTTTAAATTCCATGCTGAGAACCACACTTGATATTTTGGCGCTGTTCATGGATAAGAAACTAAGTAATAATCACCTTTATCAGCTTATTGCTGGGAATTTTCTGCATAATGTTTTGTCTGCCAATGAAAGCGATAAGCAGCTTTTTCCTGTTAGAAAAGTTTATGCAGAGTATTGTAGACTGACACTCAGGTGTGGTTTGAGGTTCTTTTTAAATGTCATTTGTCGTGGATTTATATACCTTTGTTATTAATTGTCTGTGAGTTTTTGTCGGGAGGAAATATCAGTTCCTCATATTCTCCTCTCCAGTTGCATTATGTTTTTGATTTGCATTTGCGCTTCCCCATATGTAAAATGAGGATGACCATTCCCAGCTCACAGGGGCGTTGCGAGGATTGATGTTTGTAAAGTGCTATGAGAGCCTGTGATGAAAGATGCTATGAAACCTGTAAAGTGTTAATTTCAGCCCATGGCGTAGTAAACTCATCTGCAAATTTTGTCTGTCAGAGAGAACAGAAGTGCTGATTGTAACTGACGCGTTCCATTTCAGTGGACGTATAGGCTAGTATTAGCACTTTGAAGGTGGTTGTGTGAAATTTGTGGGGTAAACCGGGAAGTGAAGAAATGAAATAGAGTCCACAAGAATTTTCTTTCCTACTGATTGTGAAGAAACCACACTCTAAACTAGTGGTTCCCAATCTTTTAAGTAACACGGCACACTTCAATGAGACAAACAGTTCCACGGCACACCCACTTTTTGTAGCTGAATTGATTGCTCATAAACGTCACATTTACTTACATTTACTATGGTTGCAGTCTTACTCGAGAGGTTTGCAACGTAGTGCATACAACAAGCTAAAGAAGGATCCAATGCATGAATGTTTCAAATCCACCAGGAAAAAATACACATAGTCTCAATTTTGCCCTTTGGCCACATGCGTTTAGAATGTTCACGTTTTAGAATCGAACAACCGATACCTCGCTTGTAATTTGTTGATTAATTTTCACAAGCTTTATGATTTCTAATTTTGGTTGGGTAGAATATTGTTTAAGATGAAATAATGTTTATTTTACTTTGATTTTTCTTTACCTTTATGCAAAATTTCATGACACACTTGGACAGTTCTCACGGCACACTGATTGAAAACTACTGCTCTAAACCTTGTCTATGAACAGTTATGTAACTGAAAAAAAGTACAACAGAGTCTTGTGGCACTTTTAAAGACTAACAGATTTATTAATCGCATGAGCTTTCGTGGGAGAAAATCCCACTTCGTCAGACGCTTTGAAGATAGGAAAGTTACAGAGTGGGAGGAAATTAAATGCAGGGGAGTGTATGACATAGCATCAGGTCAGGCTGTAACAGCAAATCAAAATAGGTGTTAAGATTCAAAACACTGGGGAACAGCACATAGAGCAGGGGGAGGTCAATTCACTTGATGTAATGCGAGAAAAATCCATAGTCCCTGTTTAACCCCACGAAAGCTCATGCGATTAATAAATCTGTTAGTCTTTAAAAGTGCCACAAGACTCTGTTGTCTTTCTACAATAGACTAACACGGCTACCCCTTTGGAATTTGAAAAAAAGAAGTTTTTGTGGTAGGAGTTGTGTTTACAACCAAAAGTCTTAGCCAACAAACACCAATGATGTGCTGCTGAAATTTTAGCCAGGTGTTCCCTTTTGTAGTTGAGAAATAGGGCTTCAAGCTTCTTTTGAGAACTAGCCCCTCAAAATCTTTTAAATCTCTTTCTACCTCATTTCACCATCTGTAAAAATGGGATTGTTCTTCCTTCCTTCCAGGTATTCCGCGAGGATAAATAGGTTAATGTTTGTGGGGCATTCAGTTACCATGGTTAGGGCCATGTGTGTATTTTGATGGGGGGAAAGCACATGTGCCATTTATAGTTAATTTCTCTGCTGTCCTTTTATTTTTCTGAGGATTTTCTTATTTTTCCCTGGTTTTATTGGGATACAGGTGATAGGCAAGACTGCTCTCCACCAGGGTCTTCAGCTGAGGTATAAATACAGTACATTTTATAATCCCCCAGATATTATGTTTAGTCAATAAATCTTTCTATGTGTGATATGTTTAGTTTCTTGACAAAAAGGCTTTCAACCTCTCAGAAAAGCAAAGTACTAAAGCTTAAATTATTTTCCCTCAGACAACATTCATCATCAGTCGCTAGATTGTCCCGCTCGTTTTTGATCCTTTAAACTACATTGTCTCTGATATTTATATGGCTAATACTGTTAGTACTTCCAAAATAAATATACGTTAAAATACCTGTAATACTGGTTAAAATAGGGGAAGATATATTCTGTGAAGTGGAAAATATGAGATATATCATCAGTGGGGAGTTAGATTGATGGGACTCCAAGGTGGAATATTTTTTAGAGGTCATTTTTTGATCCTTAAGCATAGTTAGAGAAAATGTGAAAATGTCTTGCATGCTGGATCTTATATCTTATAAGAATGACCAGTGAACGTTGCAGTGTCTGAGAACTGTTATTTTTGATGATAAAATTTGTAGCTAGAGGCAAACATGTGGCAATGGGATAATAGCTTCCCACTGGTTTCTGCTAGAGCACTCGGAAAGGTGTTAAAGTAATGCCATAAAATGAGTGGGACACATGGGTTCTTTTTGGGGTCTTTAACATGAATGTGTTATATTTTTGGGAAACAATAATTATACATGTAGATAGAATATGGTGTGTTCAGAAGAAACAACAAGAGTCCCGTGGCACCTTAAAGACTAACAAATTTCATTGGGCATAAGCTTTCCTGGGCTCCAATCCAGTTTGTCAGATGTGTTCAGAATGTTAACCTGGAGGCCTTTCATCTTAGAACCAAGGGCACATAAATTAGAGTGGTGCAATAAATACCATAAAAGAGAGGGTTTACGGGTTTGGAATGGCCTCCCCTGTCAAGCGGTTTGAGATGTGGTTGCTGGAGTGGAAGTGAATTATATCTACTTAAGAAAGGAAAGGCAAATCAAAGGAAGTGCTTGAATGGGATTTTTTTTCATGTCTAAATCTTTTAATTTTTTTTAATCTCCCTATTTAGAGGTTCACTTCTTTTCAGATCCTTTTGAAACTTTTTCTCTAATAGGCTGTATTTTCACATGGCTTGATGGAAACAAGCATCTTTGTTGTCTAGCTAGCTTTTGGCCACAGTAAAACAGCATTTTCCCTGGTAGTTTAATCCAGCAGGGGATTTGCATTTGCCAAGGAAAACTTGGAACTCTCTTTGCTTGCTCCCTAATAAATTTTTACTTTCCTTCTTTCCTTCATACAAATGGGGCTAAATGTTGATGCCTCATATACCAGTGTGCATCACAATGTAGGGCTGGGGTCATTATGCTCTAGAAAAGGGTTTTTGTCTTGTTTTGTTCTTGGTTTGGTGGTGGGAGGGGACGTAGGGATGTGGGTTTGGAAGTGATGGGTTGGAGACGGAGAGATCTGGCAGTGAGACCTGGCAATGAGATGAGATGGAAACAAAAGAAATAGATTTCTACTAAGAGAGAACTGAGCCATTGTTTTACTGAGAGCTCTGTCTGGGTAAGCTATGAGTAGTATATTATTATTTCATACTTTTATTTTCAGGCTGCGTGGAGAGTCTTGTAACTTTGAAATAGCCTTCATTTTTTTAAAAAGAGCCATTCTAATATGTTCTTAATTCTCAAGGGAGTAGAGTAATCTCTTCAAATTAAAATATTCCAGAATAAAAGAGTTATATTCCATCAAGTTTTACCGACTTAAAATAACCCAACTATGAAACTAAAAGTGCATGGCGCTAAGTGTTCTTTTTTAGGGCTTAAAAAATAATTTGATAGCCTGGAGAGTTGGAGGCAAGATGTCTCAGCTTCAGTCCTTATAATGTCCACATTATGTGACTGTCTCATTATCAACATTCCGATGTCATATAGTGATAAAATTCATAGATTCATCGGTTTTAAGGTCAGAAGGGACCAATATAATCATCTAGTCTGACCTCCTGCACATTGCAGGCCACAGAACCTCCCATCCACTCCTGCAATAGACACCTAACCTATGACTGAGTCATTGAAGTCCCCAAACCATGGCTTAAAGACTTCAAGGTACAGAGAAACCACCAGCAAGTGACCTATGCCCCATGCTACAGAGGAAGGTGAAAACCCTCAGGGTCCCTCCTAATCTGCCCTGTGGGAAAATCCTCTTCTGACCCCAAATATGGCAGTCAGCTTATCTCTGAGCATGTGGGCAAGACTCACCAGCTAAACATCTGAGAGAGAATTCTCTGCACCAACTCAGGACCCACCAGATCTAACGTCCTATCACAGACCATTGGCATATTTACTATTTTGCACCCATTTATTTCTTAGAGGAATTATTACATAGTGGTTTAAGCATAGGACTAGGAGATCTGGGTTCTGTTACCTATACTGTGTGACCATAGGCAAATTGCTAATAAACCCTTCTCAGCTTTTCCATCTGTACAATGGAGATAACTTTTGTATTCTAAGAGTTGTTGTGAAGTGGTTTGAAAGACGTTTTGAAATCCTTACATGGAAAAGGTTATAAAGGCAAAACATTCTCTCTTATAATAACAAAAAAATGCCCTAAATCTGCAAAGATTTACACACACCACTGGACTCTTGTAAATTTGAGCATCTGTCTAAGGCTTCTCAGTTAGGTGCTTAAACTTGTGATTAGATATTTATTGCTGTTTAATTTCCACCATTTGCCCAAATGCTGACTTCGGTAGAAGTTTTTTGCTTGATCAAGGACCTAAAAATTTAGTATACTAACTTCATCGGCTTTCCAGTGTATATTCAGTAGCACTGTATTGGGAGCTAACGGAGGAAAACTACTTTTATCTCCACTGTACCTCATACAATTCAATCATGGTATGATGTCTCCAATTTTCTTGCTTTAATTTTCTTGCCTTTTATTTATTCTTCCTTTGGTGGCTTCTTTCTGTAACAATTACAGTACTTGCAGTGTGTCTGAACACGGATATTATCCTCTTTGAACTGTACATTTTCCGTTTAAAAGAGAGATTACCATTTTAACTTGCAATTTAAAAAAATCAAATTACCATTTAATGGATTGAGGCTCATTCTAAATTGATCATTATGTGGTGCTGTAGGCATGATAGCTGAACAAACAAATAATATTTGAATAAAAAATATACAACTAATCAAGGAGAAGAGTGGAAAGCTTGGGAGCTTATTTAACACCTCATTTTACATGAAATGTTTATTTTTTTGATATCTAATAATAAACTTGTAGTGATTTTCATCCATAGCTGTCACATTGTATACATTTGATTCTGTATTCTGCATTTAACCAATTATTGTTATACATTCCTTGCTGGTCTTAAAGAAATTTTTACCTTGTGAGTATACATTCAACACCCATATTTCACACATTATTCCTGACTGCATATTCAGTCATTTCTAAACTTAACAGATGGTGTTTTGATTAAAAAGTGCCAACCTATGTCACAGTAGCTCTGATTAGAAAGATATGAGCATTGCCCTGTTTTTTCATAATATAATACAGATATTTTACTCGTACTGAGGCAGGATGAAAGTGAATGTGTGTGTGTGTGTGTGGGGGGGGGGTTTACAAAGATCATGTTCTAGGTATTTATAACATACTTTTCTCCTTGCAACCCGAAGTACAGAACAGAATGCAAACTTGGGAAATAAAACTTGAAGTTGCATCTGCACTGTTGCCGATCTCGGCTGTTGGCTGATCCAGCAGAAATGAACTGGTGAAGATGGCCCTATTAGGTGACTTTTTTGTGTAATGCTAAATG
This sequence comes from Pelusios castaneus, assembly GCA_007922175.1. Lineage (NCBI taxonomy): Eukaryota > Metazoa > Chordata > Testudines > Pelomedusidae > Pelusios > Pelusios castaneus. The sequence continues at coordinate 5,792,956 of ML685805.1, read as the reverse complement.
TTGTCATTTTACTTTTAACACCTCTTTCCATGGAATCATTCATTATTCCTTGTTCTAAAGATTATAGAATGAGTAAAAATCTCTCTAGTGCAGCGTGTGACATTTAGGAAGCCCCAATACACTTGAGATTTTAAGAAAGCAGCTTTCCCAGTAGCAACCATCAGATACAAAATCCTGATGTGACTTGGCAGTTTAAAGGAGAACTGTTAAGGTTAAGGCGAGTAAGAGAACAGGAGCTATTGGATCTCAGCCAGGGGATCTGTAAGAGAGGATATTGGACACTTATTGGGCAAGAATTAGTTGTTAGTGGCAGCAATACCAATAGTTGAGGACGAAACTTGTATGAAGTGATACATCATTTTAAATCCGAAATGCCATTCAGCATTCTGTTAAAGGGCACAGATCATGAGGCTAAATGAATGGTGACATTTCTGAAATGCTGACCAAGTGCAGTGATGCAACTTATTTGATCTTTTTTTGTGGAAAAATAAGTATGACTTCCAAACTTCAATATGTAATTAGCTTTTTTTATTCTCCCAGTTGCTTTCCATTTTCCTTCCTAGCTACTAAGAGTCAGTTCTTCCACAATTTTGCTAGTTTTTAGTCAGATAAAACGTAATATGACACAGACAGTAATAAATGAACAAAGTGAGATACCTGTCTAAGACGATACCTGTATTAAGTAAGTTAAATAGATAATGAGTACGCTCTGGACAATTTTTTCCCTTTTGTATTGGATGTAAAATTTTCCCTTCTGCCATGTTTTCTTGTTAGGCCAAAAAATGAAAAAAACATAGAATCTTTCTCCCTTGGCTCCATTCTTGAAAGTTTGGATTTTGAAACAGATACATTCTTGAAATATCCCCAAAATCTTGCGTTTGCTGGTACAGGCTGTTTGTGGATAATCTGACATGGCATAACAGAGAAGTAATCAGTTTTATGATTAGAAATTAGTTGTGATATTTGAAACATCACAAATGACTCAGACAAGGAGTGAACTCGCAGTGATGGTAGTTAATAAATACACCGAGTTTTGTTGTTTTCTGCTGAGCTGGGTACTTTGGAGGTTCAGTGTAAAAAGAGGTTCAAAATTTAATCTTTTAAATGAGACTACCCTTACTCTGACATAGTTCTGAGGCCCAGATTTGTGAAAATCATTAGGCATTGCTGAGCTCACTGTCCCAATACCTAACTGATTTAGGAGCCTAAATTTCATTTTAAAAAGGATTCATGCATTTAGGAGTCTAAATCCCTTTTGAAAATGATATTTAAGTTATGTTTGCACTGACTGACCATTCGGACCACGGAGCTTTAAACAGTCGTGCGTAGCAAAGAGCTGTGTTGTAATTACTCTGTGCGTTTGCTGCAGGCACAACCTGAAAAGTTCTTAGTTTGCATTAATCGTTAGAAGAGTTAATAGGTGAATATAAACGATGTGCTTTTTAGTTCCCGTCCACAGTGTACATGTGGAGGAATTACAGCACAGCATTTTGGTGTGGCCAGCTAGTCACATCCCATAGTCCAAACTGCGGGGCAGAGTAGATACACGTTAAGGGCTCTCAGCTCAGTTAGGCCCAGATTTAATCAGCTGCAACACCTTAGTTTTATTTAACGTTAAGTCAAGAAATAGACATTCGTATCACCTTTTGTTTAACATTAAAGAACAAAGTTTAGAAATAGTCATTCTTATCATGGTATGATCTTTATAGAGACGTCCGTTTTGGTTGGATGTGTTCCCAGAAGTTTCCTCAGATGATATAATCATTAATTAAAGATTAATCTTTAATTCCTAGAGACTCCAGGACAATTATGGCTGGTTTGCAACCCAGCCTCTTTAGGGAGGAGACAGTGTGTGTGCCTCTGTGTTTGGGAGCTGTCTAGCTATGTTGAATACTGTTGTGATATAATTAAAATACTGAACAAATCCAGCATAAAACTGTGGTGTTTGTCCTTGATATAGCAAAACGTATATTAAGTTATCATAAAAAACAGTCTTTAAACATTGTAGTGCTGCTGTGGAGGACTCTCTCTTCCTATGTTTCTATATGAAATGTATAAAATATAAAACAGCACATTGCTCCTTCATGCTTACAGTAACTGTGGGAGTTTAATAGAATGAGACTTCTTAAATCAGTGATGTAAAATAGAAAAGGAAGGTGCTGGAACATGGAAAAGTATTAGGTATGAATAGTTAGAGTGACCATGATAATTATTCATTAATACCATGAGTGATTCGCAAGGTACGGTATATGGTAAAGGTTCTTGCCTGACTTTGGGGCAAATGGTCTGAGGGACAGCATAACAATCCATCAGTTATAAAAGATAGATCTAGGAACACCTGAGCACATGTTTCATTTAGGTACCAACCATTTTTCCTGTGGGGGAGGGAGAGGGGCAGATGTTAGGAGAGATCGATTCTCTGGAAATTTAATTTAACAAATTAATGCCCAAGTATTTATTTTTGTAACCATGTGCCTCAGAGTGTATTGGACATTTACCTTTAATTTTTGTAATGGATGTTTCCCTGTTAGTTAAAATCATCGCAAGACTGTTTTTAGGAAAGTTCACAATACCTTTTGCAATATCAGAGCTGAATGTACGTAGACAGTAATCGTGTAGGAATTGTTCATTTGTGCAGTATTATCAGAATGAGGTCAATTCATTTCTTGAAACATTGTGCAGAGATTCTTTGATATTAGGCTTTTGCACAGCTCTCTTCCTGGGGTCCTTGGGAGGCGAGACGTTGTTTGAGTAATTTGTTCTTCCTGCCAGATCACATCGGACTGTGGTGGTGGTAATTTTTCCTGTTCCCCTGAGGCAAAGTAGTATGGTGTCTTATTTAGATTTGGACTGTGACTTGCTAAGATTGTTTTATGTGATGTTAATGTCATCCAGCCAGTAAAAGCAAGAATTGGCTTGTGCCAGTGAAGGCTTGCCTTTTTATTTCAGGAAGTAGTATATTTGCTTCAGAAATAAACGCCAGGAAAGATGCCATGATAGAGCTTTGGAGGTGAATTTTTTTTTTTTTTTTTTTTTTTTTGTTTTTTATTTTTTGTTTTCTTTTTCATTGTTTGATGCCTAGCTCCTTGTGGTGGGTTTTTTTTTTTGTTTTTTTTTTTGCTTTCACTGGTATGAAGAAAAGAGGTTAGCTTGAGAAAGGAGATACAACTGCATTCCTGGCTTTAATCATCTGGTTTCTCTAAGGAGGTGCTGACCATCTGGAGGACCTCACAATTGACAACTGCAAGTTCTTTAGAGTCAAGACTAATGTATTCCTTCACTCTCTTAAGGATTCCCATGCTACCCTGGGGTCACTTGGCATCTATGCCCTAGATCCTATCTGCTGGCAGCAGAGATCATCTTCCTAGCCAACCCTACCAACCCTATTTCCTACCGTTCCTACCAACCCTATATCGAATTACTTTTTGCCATCATCCGCATAGCCAGTGACTCTTCTCTTCTACCACATCCACCTCTGCTGCCTTGATCCTGCCACATTGAACATCCAAACAGCTGCTTTGGTGCCCCCACCCCTCCCAGACTTGCAAACCATCTCCCAACCCTCCTGTTACACCCCAAATCGTCTTTGGGGGCCCCTCTTGCCCTTTCTGCCCACAACTAGGGCAAAACCACCATTGATCAATGGTTGTTAGACATCATCCATTGGGATACTTCACAGGGTTCCTCTTGTTCCCCCCTCATCACTCACCCTTTGGTGGCTGGGGGGGATCCCTCCCACCTCTCTGGGAGCAGAGCAGAGAGAGCCAGTCCAACCCAGACATGGCCTCAGTGGTCCATTTCCAGGCTTTCCTCCCTCCCCCTTACATGGATCTCCTCAACTTCAGGAGTGTGGGCAGAGAGAGAGAGAGGGGGTAGGTTCACCTTGCTATCCCTCTGAACCCAGCACATGATCCTGTTGCCTGACTTTGAAACCAAAATAATATTCTTTTAACGTGTGCGAGGGAGGGGGTTGTATGTTATTTAAATAATATATCACTTCCCCCCTGCAAAATAAACACAGTTCCCTCTTAGTTTTAGCACCATCTGGGAGGAGTATATACATCTTTTATGTTATTTTGCCATTTTTAGCAACTGAATTATCTATTTGAAATGATTTGTAGGAAATCACATGAACTGAAGTGGTTTCTGCTGGTGAAGAAGCTTATTAACTGTTCCCTTGATGCTGCACATAACCAGAAAACTGCAGATGAATCTCACAGATGTTCTTTTTATTTTTAGGATGATGAGAAATTTAGGAGCCTTTTTGTTCCTTCAAGATAAATGTTAGAATGGTATCGGTAAAGGGTGACGCAGGATCATGAGCATTAGGCAGTGATTTATCACAAAGTTCTCTAGTGACCAGAAAGTTTAATGAGTGATGAATAACCGAATAAGTCAAAACCCTGCTCTGCCCTCATTTGTGGTGCAATGATGGTTAACCTTGAAGTCTTGAAGAAAATACCTTCCCAGTTTGAAAAATAGGAAATTAATTATTCTGTTCGGTTGTTCTGCATTCCTCATTTCTGAAATGTTCAACCGTAACGAGAATTTTTAACGCATTTCATTAAATGTACATTGCAAAAAAACACATACTCTTTCTATGATTGGCAGACATTCCTTGCTTAGCAGTCGAATGAGATGCTCAAACTCCGAGCACCAATAATTGGATACAATGCTGATTAGTCAGAAGTTCCCTTGGTAGAGTGCAATAGTTATAGATCTAGCAGCACCTCTGTCTCCTTTCTGATGTCTCTGAATGCACTGCTTCGGGTGTCCGGCCTAGACCCTGGTGTAGTAAGTCCGTGTGTCAGCTGTGTATTTACTCAGCAGATCCGACTGGATCTGTGGTTCCTTTTTTGCCACGAACTGTGGTTCTTCCCTTCGGAAACTGTGACCAGTGATGAACGAAATGACCAGACAGCCTTCTTAAAACCAAGGCGTTTTAATTTTTGTTGTTTAATTTTACAAACAGGAGTAGAGCAGTTAGAGAAAAAAGATATTAAAACATCAGTCCACATGCATGCCTGTTGTACCGAATAGCTTTCTAGCCCATGATCGTAGGCAAGGTCAGCCTAGTTTCTTCGGATACCTCAGCAGATGCTTATATCAGTGTGGTTTCCCTGAACAACTCCCCAACTACTATCTTCCGTAGGAGATAGGGTCCTTTATAATCCATATAGAGTTCCTTTATATCTCTGGAGTAGCGAGAGTTGAATGGAGGGCGTTTCCCTTTGACTCAGCGAAGTGGGCCCGGTGGACATTAGGAAGTCAAAGGGAAATACGCAAGTTATTTTAAGTAAACTTGTGTATCTCCCTTCGACTGCCATTGAAAATGGTGAGAAGTGTAGACTAGGGCTCAAAGCTCTTCTGGGATTGCAGGGCCTTCAGAGTTGAGCCTAAGTGTTGGCCCTTCTTTTGTGTAGTTCTTTTGCAACTACAAAAGGAACTTCAGAATTTTAACTGTCGATAAAAACGTGAATGCTCTAGTTGGCCTTTGGTTGTGCGTCAATGATAAATGCCTCATCATATTGTACCTGTCAGGAGATGATAACCGCCCAAAGAATTTTGGATTTAGAATGTACTAATTACTGATGCTTTCAGCTTCCTAATGTTCACACATGTAGTGTTAAAATAACTAAAACCTACATGTATGTCTTGCTTCCTTCTGGCTGAAGAGGATTTCAGTTCCAGAATGTTTGGTTCCCATATAAGTGTGCTCTTCCCTTTCTAAGGACATCTTATGAATTCAGACTCCCACCATCAGATGGTTAACAGCTGGAAGGCTTTAAAATAATAAAATGAGCTTTTAATAAACACAGGCATTGGATTAGTAACTGTAATTCTTAAATTGTCTTTTAAAGTTACTTCATTGCCAGGACTTCTACATTGTAAGATTAAATTAAATTTAATCTAAAATGAAACCCTGCCCCCTTGTTCCCCGTCTGTTCATAAGAGCGAATCCTCTTCTGACAGGTTCCTTTGTTTATGCAGTTCCTGTAATTATGCTGCAGTTTCTTTGTTAAAAAAAGAATGTACAAAAAATAGCAAGTAAATGCTGATTCTTTTCCAAATTTTAGTGCCTGTATGGTAATTAGGAAATTATAAACCCCTGTGAATACAGTTGCACAGATCTTCCCTCTCCATATGCCAGTTCAATCAGTTCTATTCTCTACAACAAGGATATGAACAAAAGGCAATAATCAAAATAGGTTAATTCTCTGTCCATGCTTCTATTTATAATAATATTAATAATATAAACCCCTTAATGTAGAAGGTGCGTTCCAGGATAGAACTGAAACTTCTGTCTAAAATTTTTTTTCTGTGGTTGAACCCTGTTTTCCAATATTTTGAGTCTCCTGTGACCTAGAGAAAGAAGAAAACAAGCCATTTGCAGATAATGCAACTGACAAAACCTAAATAAAGGTGAGACATGCAGGAGTGTTGATGATACACTGACCTTTATTTTTTAAGTTCCATGGTGTGGGTCGGTCATATGTCAGAGGTCAGTGGCTCCCATAATAGTGTACGTCTGCATAAAGACAGTTACAATTTTTGGACAAGTTCCGAAGGGATAGTCGTGTTAGTCTAGTTCAGCAAAACAAACAGAGTCCTCCTTGTTAATTTTTGGACACATTCTGTAGTCCTTATTCAGACATAAGCCGTCCTTGAAGTCAATGGGCCTTTGAATGAACAAATAAAATAAGGAAAGCAGGATTTGCCTTCTTAGATAAGACTGTAAATCAAACTGCAGATGTTACCTCTTTTCATACTCTAACAATTCTGTTCATGTTCTACAATTGTTTGTGTCTCTAAGATGTGCGGATGAAAACGGTTAGTATAAAACCGATCATTTCATTAGCTTTATGCCTGTTGAGAAGTAAGAAGGTGTGCTTCTGTAACAGATTTCAGAATATTGTCTGACAGGGCCAACATAAATCTACCTTTAAAATATTTAAACAAATATAATTTTGCATATACTCCCCCACCATAATTTAGACAACATCATTTATTTGGTAGGGTACCACAAGCTACTCACATGTTCTGAATTTGCTATCATTGATGTTCCCGAAACCATGTCTCTGTCGTCCCTGCCTGCCTCATTCCTGTTAGCAGGCAGTGTGTTGAAATGTGTAAGAATGTAGGATTTTGTAAGAAATAAATTAATGTATTTTTCTGTACCCTGGAGGCCAGGCTGGATGGAGAGAAATGAAAGTGTAATCTGTATATGCACTTTTGAGTAAAGTAAAGGTCGTATGAGTACTGTGCACTTCCAGGAGCGCATTGCAGCTTAGGATCTCAAAGCCATATTTTAAAAAATGAATGCAGTAAGCCCTACAATAATCTGGTGAGGCATCATTAGTAAAATCCCCTTTTTGTGTTTCAAGGGACAGATTTGAAGTGTCATGGGGCAGATTAACAGGAAATCTGTGTAAGTGCCAGACCAGGGGAGTCGGCTGTCAGATGACGTCTCTATATACATATGAGGGAGTAGGGCGTTACTAGAGTGCCTTATTTACACAGACTTTTCATGAGGTTGAAGTTTAATAAGGGGCAAAAGGAGTCTGAATAATTTTGATTGGAGGCGTATTTAATTGGTGGTGTCGGCTCCAGTTCGTTTAAGCATAAAGAATGGACTTGTGAAATATTTGGGTTCCTTTGTTGATTTTTTTTTTCTTCCATATAAATTTATGTTCAACTCCCATTAGTCCATTTAGGCGATGACTGCACTACATACTGCTGGCCGGACCGTGAAGCATATGTTTAGGAACGTGCTGCAATGAGAATCAGGCGGTGTCCAACGATGGTTGTATGCCCACACGTCAGTGAAAGGCTCTGGCGGAGGGGAGGCAGAGCTTTTTGAATCGTGACACTTACTATTTGCTAGATATGTAATCTAATCAGTCCTATATTCAGTACTCCTGTATTCACATATTTCAGACATCTAAGGATTATCTTACAGCCCACTGACAAAATATTTTAGGGTACCCTAAGTCATGTAATCTAATAGGAAAAAATAGGTAAAAACAGATAAGGGTAAAAGCAGTAGTTTATTGTAACAAAACATTAACGTTTGCTTTGTGTGTGTGTATTTTTTTTTTATGGTTCTGTTTTTTTCCAAAAATATTTGTGCTTCTTTGTAAACAGATTATATATATTTTTTTAAATAGTGGAAGTTTGATTTAATAGAAAAAAAGCTATTCTGCCATTTTTTCTTCTCCATTGCTAGAAGGAAACCACAGGAGACCTCTGTCTTCCTATGAAAGTTATTTTTTTCAGTAGCAGCTTCTGGCTCTTTGGCAGCGTCCTCAGACTTTACACAGATTGGTTGATAGCATTGGGGCTGCTCTAGATTTGTTGTGTAGTTAATTGCCGAAGGCCTTCTCTGATTTTCAGGATGCTGCTTTCCTTTGCCAGAATGTCCAGAGTCTGAAGAATTTGTTCACTTTGTTCCTTTTATATACAATGTGCTATTAAAACCTTAGAGCTACATCAAGGTTTTATTCCTGATTAAAATTTCAGTGCTGGTGCTGCATCCATCGAACAAGCTTCAAAACAGGGCATCTTGTTAGTGCATCTAATTTTCCTTGGAAAAAATTAAATTAGAAACTTATGTGGTTAAAAAAAAATAATAATATGCATGTACTACTGATCTGAAGGTATTTTGCATGTTGTCTTCCCCCCCCCCCCCCAAACTATATATATATATATATTCACTCATTTGTACTAACTCATTCTTTCAGGCTTTGGATATATTAATTCCCATCCTCTTCTCATTTTAGTGGACTCTAGATCGATCATGCCAATTTTCCCTACAAAACTATCACCAGAAATTGCACACTGAATCAGGGATCATTAAGACAATTAGTTCTTAAAGCTGTGAAGGTGCTGTGTCCCCTAGAGTCCTTGAAGGTCAAGCTACAGTGTCAGTCACAGGAGACAGAAGAGCCCATCATAAGGCTGATTCCCCAGAAGGAAATTTTGTAAAAAATTCTTTTAAAGGCATTATTGCATTATTGTAGATTTCGTGGCCAGAAGAGGACATTGTAGTGTTTTACTCTGATGTCCTGCATGTCACAGACACATGGCCCAACAATTTCTGCGCATCTCAAATTGTTTCTTGCTGTTTGAGAAGGACTCTCTCCTTGTCCTTTTTTTTAATGATGCCTGTGCCCGTAGAATCAAAAATATTGCTGGTTACCAATTAACAAAGCATGTTACACCATTTCTCTTCCTCATGTCTTGGACTGTGATCACAGAAACCATATGTCAATTCATGGAAGTTGTTTATTATTTCCACTAGCAGAGACTATGTTCTTGGCACAAATTACAGTCCCAGATCTAAGCTGCCATAGCAGTGTAAAACTTTGTGGAAGATATTTGACCATCCCATCAGAAAAAGAAAGGGTAAAAAGAAACACATATTCAGAAACTGATGCAGTATTTGAAAGTGGGTTTAGTTAGTGAGTTGTACCCACTGTTTTATGAGCTATAAGATAACTGTGCCTCAGTTACCAGAATCTGAAGGCCTTATTCAGGCAAATCTCCAGCTGAAGTTGATAGAAGTCATGACTGAGTAAAGAACAGGAAGTAGCTAGGATTGTTTTCCTACCCAGGAAAAAAATGCAGTGAATTTTTCTTTAGTAATTTTGATTAACCGGATCATTAATCTATAGTAAGGGAAATATGTTATAAGTACAGTATATTCAACACAAATTGCACAGTTTTGTCTGATCTATCACAACAAAGTTCCATGTTGATTTAGTTTTTAATGGAGGATTTTGGAAGGAAAAATATTCTGTACATTGTAAAATATACAGAATTCAGTGTTTCTTTCTATCACCGTAGGAAATGATTAGAGGTTGTGTATTGATTTGATGAAAACAGACCTTCCAGTCTTTTAGAGAATGCATTTGAAATTTGTGTTCCGTTTCAGAAACTGTCAATTATTCTTGCTCTTTACTGAAATGAGTTATCAAAAAGTCACATGGAGTGTGCATAATGGCATCTCTAATTGTGAATTGGATCACTGATTTCTTTTTGTTATAATAAGTCATGTACATTTCTCCATCACTTACTATGTTGTTCTCCTCGCCCCCCTTTTATTTTCATTAGAAATTCAACCATTTCAATTTATCTTGGTGTGACTTAAATATTTTTTTCTGACTGAAGGCATTCAGGCAACTTTATAATTTATGTTTATTTTTCCTTCTGGCATGTTAAAATGAAAGAGTATGTAAGTAGGTGAGAGTTCATCTGGAGAGGAAGAATAATCTTATGATTATAGCACAGGACACAAGATACTGGGTTCTGTTCTTCACTTTGCCATAATTTGCTGTTTGTAACATGGGCCCTGGTCTTGCATTGTGATCCATACAAGCAGGCTTCTGTACCAGTGAGAGTCTACTCTGAAATCCATGAGTCTCTGGTTGGGTGCAGCAGTCTTCTGACATGAATCACAATACACAACTGGTGTCTGAATCTCGCTTTGCCTCAGTTTCCTCTTCTGTGTATGAGGATAACCTGTACTTACTTATTGCACACAGATGTTGAGGTTACTTTGTTAGTTCATTCCAGCTTTTTGTGTACAGTTAATCTAAAGTCATTCCATTTGCTCTTCATATTTGGAGAAAATAAGACATCTTTTTTGTAATTTTTTTCCACACTTCTGCTGCTTCTCATGATTATTGACAATTCCTGTTCAAATAAGGGTTTGTGGCTTTCAAGACCATCATTGTTTGCTCCTTGCTTCTGTAAGTAAAATAATAAAAGCTGAATTTCACATGTCCTTTCCCCCAAATGCTTGATTATGATTTCATTTTAAGGTAAAACAGAAAGAGATGCCTAGCTATGAGTGAATACACACTTATTCGGTCATATGCGTGTTCCTTTATAACATAGTCAGGCAACTTTTGTAGTCCCTGTAAGAATTGTTCTCTATGTGAATGTTTCTTCGATTAAATTCATTTCATTATGAAGTTTCCCCTTCAAGAGAAATTAGATGTACATTAGTGATGTATGCAGAAACAAACATACCTAACAGGAGGAGGAGTCTAGGTCAACTGACCAGTGACCGAATAACATTGCAGTGAACCTACATTTGTGTGCAGTTGTGTAAATGAATCCCCATATTTTATGAAGATAGCAATTACCTTCACGGTAGACGAAGTAAAAATGTGATGAAACAAGATGACATACATCTCGAATCTTGGCTTTATTAGGTACAGTTTGCCTTGTAAAGAGCATAAAAATTTCTTTCTTTTCAAGAAATGCCAGAAATGCAGCGTTGTGGAAGAGATGAAGAAGAGTGTCTGTTTAACTTTAAAAGGTGTTTGAATCGCCTTCCTAACTGGTAGCTTCCATTCTAGCTTCCATTGAAATAAGCTGTTTTTTCTGTTTTGTGTGTGTGTGTGTTTGTGTGTGGGGGGGGGGGGTGGGTGGGTCGGGCTGGGGGTCACCCCCCCCCCGATCCAGTATTTCTGTTAACTAAGATTCCCTTTACCGTTGTATTAAATATGCTGCCAGGTAGGCTACTCTTTGGGCTGTATTGGATCATCTGTCCTTGGATAGAGTTCATGCTATTATTTTATCAGGCTTACATGAAAGAAGGCTGATTTCAGCAAAGCACATGCTCATGGGCTTGCTTGAGGAGAGGTGCATTTCAGGATTTAAGTGTTTTGTTGGGTCGGGATGGGGATTATGATGTGCCCTAAAGTTCCAGGGTTAGTTTTCTCTTTTCCATTTTGAAATGTGACTTTACGACAAGAAATATGAATGTAGAGAAGTACTGTATTGATTTAAAAAAAGATGAATTCTTTTGTGTTGCCCTTAAGAATTGCCGTTTCTAGAATTAAAGTCAGCTCACTAAATAAGGATGCCACTTTCCTGGATTGGGAGAGGAAAGCAAATAAATATTTGTCGTATCTTGTTAATGAAGAAAATATGTTCTAGAGAATTTCAAACAAAGGCTTTCTGAGGCACAGAGGGCTCTTAGTTTAACTACTATGGATAAAATCATTCAAACCTTGTTCCTAGAATACTCACCAAAGGAACTGGCCAAATTAGAGGCGAATAATTGCCAAGTACTCTGTAAGGAAATCTAATATCCAACTTGAAGAATATGAACTTAAAGAATAATTTCTGTGAGCTTAGGGTATCGCAAGGTATTTATTGTAAGAAGTAAACGCTATATATTCTGATTGCTATTCAAGGATGGCATTTTTTTTTCCTTCAGACTTAGCCCCCTGGAAAATCCACAGGTAGCCTCTTCACAGGATCTTTACTCTGTTTTCCAGTAAATAAAGTTCAGCTTTTCTCCTGAAGTTATGTACTCTCAGTACAGTGCAAGAAGACTAGAATGGACAGCTTCTGTTCACTTTCATCATTTCCAGGGTATATTTGCCTACTTTATATATTGTACATTGTGGCAGAAACCGATCTGAGAATGAGTCTTCTCTTTTAGCCCTGATTCCTTGAGCTTCAGAGTAGCATTGATGGCCATTAGGGCCATTTCTTTAGAAGAGGAAGTGGGTATTGCCTTTGAGGAGAGATCTAGCCCCAGCTACTGGGATGCAGCCTAATCAAAGCTGTTATTTCAGTGTAGTGGAACTGTTTGCGTTTCCTGTTTGCTGGTACTAGTGAACAAGAGGTGTTCTGTGTGTGACTCATGTCAGCTAGCCTTTCCTACGCCCCCAGGCACTGGATGACACACGTTATTACAAAAATAAAATAGCGGTAGAAATGTGTTTCCACATGGTCCTCAGTATTTTCATTGGCATTGCCATATGGTTGTTTCTAAATAGTGTCATATTTCATTCATTTTCAAATGGCCAGTCCTGTACAGTAACTCCTTTGAAACAAATATAACTATGCAGTCACTGTCTTTACTATTGCTGAGTTCTCCTGTTCAGCGAGTTACTATATTGCCCTTCATGGAAATCATGACAGAGGGAAATGTTCTTCGCATTTTCTAAACGTTAGAATATTTAAGGCTTATGAATCTTGTAAGTCTAAACAAACATTCATGATTTGTTTTGTGATCTTGGTTTGTTTTTCACTTCATATTTAAAATGAAGTTAAAATATTATCAGACCCACTTACAGCTGAGTAAGTGGATACGTACGTACAAAATGCCTCCAAGGGTTAAGTAAGGAGTCACATGGAGACAGGAAGAGAATCTAGGCTCCCAGTCTTGGGCATTAGCCACTAGATAATTTCACATTATAACTATTGGTCATATAATCCTAATAATTTACTCAAATGTTGGCGAAGGGTCATATTTTTCCCTGAATATATGTACATAATCCCATAATGCATACACATTAATGGGAAACATGCCAATAAATGCTAGATTCAATTGTTGCTGCCCTAGGAGAAGAAACACATGTCAGGTGTATGATTATCACAAAATGTGGATATCTTTCTGATCAATGAGAGATGCATTAGAGCAGTGGTTCTCAACCTTCCTAATGCCGCGACCCTTTAATACAGTTCCTCATGTTGTGGTGACCCCCAACCATAAAATTATTTATATATGTGTATTTATATATGTGTTTTCCGATGGTCTTAGGCGACCCCTGTGAAAGGGTCGTTCGACCTCCAAAGGGGTCCCGACCCACAGGTTGAGAACCACTGCATTAGAGGGTGGCTGTAGTTCTGTTTGAAGAACAAATCTCAGAATACATAAAATAACAAAAGTAAGCATTTGATGTTAAGCATTTTCATGGCAATCTTCTTGATTTCCTCATACCTTTTCTGTTAATATATTTTTAACTTCTAATATAATATAGCTGTTGGGCCATAACAATTTGAATTGACGAGTGTTTTAATTTTCTCAGTAGAAGCCAGACCTCTAATTAGGATATAGCTAAAATGTTGTTCTGCTCTTGTATCAGCGTCCACTCCGTTGCAAGGAGTATGATTTAGAGTTGTGAGCAATATGAGGCTCAGTACTAGACACGTGTTCATATGTACCACTAGAGTGATCTTTGATATATTTCAACAAAGCTCTTTCCTGTTTTTCTTGATTTTTTTTTTTTTTTTTTTTAACTGCAAGTCTTTAGTGTACCAGGACCACTATATTACTTTGTACCTAAAAAATATTCATGACTAGAAATCTGCTTCTGGCCTTGATTTATCTAGCTGTGTTATTGAATGAGGATTTCAAACATAGGCATGGGCTGGTATACAATCCCTTTTATTGCTATGGATCCAGGCCTGCAGGAACTTACAGGATCATGCCGTAAAGAAACTAATGTTTAATAAATTGTATGCACGTGACATGGTATATACACTGGCAGCTCCTGTGTCATATGGGTTGATAGGAATTCCTAGGATTTGGTGGATATAGCGTGAGGGAATTCCTAATAGGCTTTTCCTGTGCTTGAGGATTCCTTTGTGGCTTTTCATTTTCTTCAGGCATCAGGGCACGTTTTTAATAGATGAGTACATGTGCAATCAGGAACCTCACATGCAAAGATAGACTTAGCTCATAGAAGCCTTCCTCTTCAAAGTAAACATCTGATAACTCCTGCCATTAAGCAATAAACACAGTGCCATTCACTACCAGCCGCTGGATTCCTCCTTAAAATATAACAGGATGTGAGATTAGAGCAAGATCCTGTGAACTCTTTGCTTCCAGGATATGAGTGTCATATGGGAGCCCAAACATTAGTGGGAAAGGTAGCATCGACCCTGATAAAGACAGCAGGTGGATAGTCAATGGAAAGGATGTTTCGGCTCAATGCCTTAAGGAAATTGTTCAAGCACCTTCATTCATAGAAGAATGTTACTGTTATAATATTGCAAAGGTCATTACCGCAGTGATCTAGCTAATGTGTGTTGGTTGGTATGTAGCGTTCTACCTAATCTGATACCCTTTTTCATGTTTACTTCAAATTTGCTCCATCCTTATCATGTCCTTGAACCTATTTTCAAAGGCTGTTTTATGGAATTTCATGTTTTATTTGCTATACCCGTGCCTTTGGGAAGCAAAGTAATGACCTGATGTGCTCACATGTGAATTCTCAGATACTGTTTTAGAATATGTGGACGAGATCGTCATAAAAGGCTCTATCTTCTAAGTGATTTTATCGCTGGTCTTTCTCCCCTCCCCACAGATGTGCATGTCCCTTTACCTGGTTTAGTGATCTTAGACCATGGTTTGGGTAATGCATTTGCCTTGAAATCGTGGCTTCAGAGGTGTACTTGTACCATTTCATATTCCAAGCTGTGATAACGATACTGCGCTGACAGTTTGAAGTCCTTCAATGCTGTATAAGATTAAATACACAAATACAGTAGCATTCCCTGCAGATCTAGTCAACTAGATATCTAAATGCCCACCCAGAATGGGAAAGATGTTTGACAGTGGTAACATGAATCATTCATGACTTGTTGCCCAACAAAAAACACAGGAATAAAGAAGAGTTTGTGTTAGGCTGATGGAAAATGCCTCCTGTCATTTTCTAGCCTTAAAAGTTTCTGAGGTTTCTGTGTTTGCTGTCAATCAAGCAACTGGAAAAAAAAATTGATGGATTTCATATTAAGGGAAAGTTTACATTTCAGCAGGAGTCTTGATATTTCTTTCACTGCATTCACACTCAGCCATCAAGGAGCCTTTTCTTGTGGGTGTGAATTTATAGAATACAATGGTCAGAACAAATGCACTGGTATTCAAAAGATCCAGTTCCTACTCAGTGTTCTTTTAAACATACCACTGCAGGTATTTTCTTAAGCTGGGCAGGAAACGACTATTAAATGAAAGGTAAAAAAATCGAGTGATTTAAATCCTATATGTGTATATGACGGAGTGCCTTATAAGTGTTTTTGAAAGCCTGTGCAAGTCGTATGAATTTTATATCCTAGTCGATTGATTTCTGTAACATTCAACTAGTAAGAAGTGAGAGCTAAATTCTTCGCTCGTGTGCATATATCTGTTTAAATCAGTGGTCGTTTTCTGGAGATACGAGGACAGAACTTGCCCCCAAGGTTCCATGCTGTTAGCTTTATATGTTTGTAATTTGGAAGTCTCATAAGATGTTTTTCTTGCTGATATTATTGTATAGTTAGGAAAGATGAAGCAACTGATAATCCCATTGAAGGCTTATTGTTATGTAGCCTTATGACAAAAATGCTTTAGCCTTTCCTAATATCAGACAGTGTTATTAGGCTATACAGTTCGGCCCTGCTCCTGTAAACACTTTTACACATGGTTAAATATACTATCACAAATAGTATACATAAACAAATATGTGCATAATGAAAATGAGTGAAAAAGGTGCTTCCTATGGTTAAATAAGCTTTCTAGTTACAGCACACAGCATAATCTGTTTCTGTGGAATAAGCCTGCTCTGGCCAAGTGTTTGAATAGTAATTTAACAAATGAAAGAAATGAACAATCATTCATGTTGCTCTTCTCTGGACTTTCTCCAATTTGTCCACATCTTTCCTGAAACGAGGCACCCACAACTGGGCACAATACTCCAGTTGAGGCCTAATCAGGGCGGAGTAGAGTGGAAGTATTACTTCTCATGTCTTATTTACAATACTCCTGTTAAGACATCCCCAGAATGGTGTTTGCTTTTTTTGCAACAGCATTACATTGTTGATTCATATTTAGCTTGTGGTCCGCTATGAACCCCAGATCCCTTTCTGCAGTACTCCTTCCTCGATAGTCATAGCCCATTTTGTATGTGTGCAATAGATTGTTCTTTCCTAAGTGGAGTACTTTGCACGTGTCCTTATTGAATTTCATTCTATTTACCTCAGACCATTTCACTAGTTTGTCCAAATCAGGAGTGGGTTAAAGCATATTAAACCTAGTAATAAACTTATTAATAAACATATTAAACCTAGTAATAAACCTTGTAATAGTACAATAAAAATTGTATAAAATAATGGAGTTAACTATATAACATGAAATTGTAACGTCAGATAACATGCCAGGTAACCCATAGGGCTAGTTGGCCTTTACTAAATTCAGGGCCTTGTCTTCATTATATTTAGCTGCTTTCATTACGTTCAGCTGTAACGGAAGAAACCTACAGTATCATATCTCCTGGAAGACATTAGCTGACACATAAGTTAGTAGAAGTGTGATGAAGTAAGCCATGATCCTTGGCATAGGTCAATGGCTGTGTGTAGATATTCAGAATTGAGGACAACTTGTTTGATGGTGGGTAGTTGGTGGATGGTTGAAGTAAGTGCTGTCACAAGGAACATGGAAGTAATAACTGTAAATCTGCGTAAACGAGGAGTGATGGAGATGACTGTGAGCTGAAATGGTAGTTATGCATATCAATGTAGTAACTTACAGGAGAAGGACACCACAACGTTAGAAGGATGGGGAAATATGGAAAAGGGGGGGAACCCCCCCCCACTGAATATGCATTGATATAGTGGCATTAGTGTAACATATTGTAAAAGCTGCATCCCAGCCTGTGGGCAGTAAGAGAGAGAACCGTAACTCTTGCAAGGAACAAGAATGATGGCCACCAGTGAAGAGAGAGAAGATGATGCCGAGGAGGAAGTTAATGGCTAACGTTTCAGTTTGTCCAGCAAGGACTGGTGGGAGGATATGGTGGTACAGATGTACATTCTGTAGTCTCTCTATCTTCCTCCTGAATTAGAGACTACTAAATGTATTAATAAGCTTTTTTGGAAATAGAGATGATTTCCAATCTCATGAACATTACAGGTGTGCACAGTGGGGTACCCAACTATATAGCCATTTTTATAATACTGGGCCGAATCTTGGACCAGAAGCTATCTACCCTCAAAGTGATATTTGCAAACTAACAGCTAAATGCAACCTGATTTAAAGAAAATTGTGAGCAGAATCGAGTGTGTCAGGCAATAAGTATAAGGATAATTAAAAATATTTGAATGGTCATCACTTTTAACTCATAAATACCAGCCAGAGGCACCGAACATCTACAGATAATGTATTATACACGTATTTCCATACTACAACTATTTGACAATACTCATTTTACAGGTTTAGTGTACCGTCCATAATCGATTAAGCATTCATGATGATAATTTCCTGTGTTTTGCTTTTCCCTTATACTTACAGTTTTATAATCTATCAATTTTAAATGTCATTTATGGCAGATGTTTAACAAAAGTTTTTTAAAAAGTCTCTCTCCAGTGTCAGTCTTAGGAACAGATTTATTGACATTAGCAACAGCAAACTCAATTAACGAAATAATGTCTCTATATAATTATAAGTTAAGGCAGCATGTACCCTGGTTGCTTCCTAATTAGAAGGAGAATGAAGAATTAGCATTGAAACTTTATATTACAAGATATTACTGTATACTCCTCCTCCTTCTTCAGAGGAACTGGGTGCATCTGTTCTTCAGATAACCTTTCTGAAAAGTCATTCCCATGACCTCATACCATGAGATCCCATTGGGTGTATCTTTAATAAATAATGAACAGATGTTTTCTGGACAATTCTGAGTGTAGTTCAATTTAGACAGTGTTTACAAAATAAATATTGTACAACATTTCATTTCATATTTCAGTCTGAGAAATAAACACGCTAATGTAATATACTGTTAACTTGAAATCTTCACTAATCAGCTTGGGCAATACATTACATAAACAATAAGGAAATTATTCAGCTCTGGAAATTCTGAAGATTATATATATATATGTAAATATATATATTATATATATTATATATGTAAAAATAAAATTTCACAATACTTTTTAAATAAATATATAATAAAATTCTTAAGAAATACAAAGTAAACATACCAAATGTTAACAAAAAAGGACATTTCATCACATTTATGCCAATATACTAAGCTCTGGGGCGTTGTGTATATATAACAGATTTTACCTTTCCTTGTTCACATTTTGATAATAAAAACCATTTGGTGATCTTTAATTTGGAATTTAATGAAGCAGTTTTATTAGAACTGTGTTTTGTTTTCTAACAATAACAGCAATTTTTCCATTTTACAAAATGTATTGCATTCTGCTTGTGAATCTTTTCAAGTGTTAGTTGAAATGACCTTTACTGGCAAGCTTTCAGTTGACATGTTACTTTATATTTTGATGACAGTCAAATACTCTAAATGTAAAATAATACGAACATCAGTATCAATTTAAAATTGAACACAAAAGAAACTTTTTGTATAAGCTGTGTCCTGCAAAGAGCGACAGATGTTGGAGATCAAACACAGAAATGAAATGAGACAGATGCATGGAGACTTTTTAACAGCGGGTCACAATGTTTAATAACTTAATGCAGGGGAGAGGTGCTTCCATCACTTATACTCTCAGATACTAGGCATTTAGGTGATCCCGGTGTGGGGTTGCATGGCTCCTCCCTGACTTGACACAGCTTGCTCTGAGGTCTGCCCCACACAGATACACTATGAGGGCCTGCGAGACCCATCAGCAAAATCCCAGGTCTTTTTCCTTTGACAACCATTTTTTGTATTCCTTTCACTGCACTGGAAACTGATGGCAAATACTGGTGGATTAACTCAGGGCAGGTCTGCACTGCCTGCCCCTTTCGGCAGCAGTCAAACTAAGATATGCAAGTTACTTAAAATAACTTGCGTACCTACTTTGAATGCGTAACTCCCAGCTTGTCCACTGTGCTGAGTTGAAGGGAGGCGTCCTTCAACTCAGTGCTATTCAGTTGCTGCGGTGGTGTTCCAAAATCGATCTTCCCGATCAGCTGAGCGAGTCTACACAGACCCAAGCAGTCGATCAGGAAGTTCAAACTGACTCGGCAACTTTGTCGCCATCAGTGAGGCCCTGTCCTCAGCCAAGGACCTCAGTTAGGTACTAAGCACATTCCTAATTAAGCTGCTGCAGCATGAAGGTTGTGAGGAAGGCAAAAAATTCCCAAAGCCTTTGCTAGTTGGTCCAATGGGAGAAAAAATTCCATCCAGTTCCCCCAACGGGCAGGTGGGTTAGTTGGAGCTGGGAGACGGGGGCCAATTAGAACTTCTTCTCCGCAGCTAGCGAATAGGTGCAAGAGACATCAAGGAAAAGGAGGAGCCATGGGTGCATCAAATGCCTCCTCTCTCACAGCTGGGGCTATCCTCACTTGCCAGCCGTCCAATCACCAGCTGTCCAATCAACTTCCCCTCCCTGTTGAGAGTGGCATTTATAGCCATATGTAGCTAATTGCTGTATTAAATGATTCTTTGCATGATGGTTAAGTATTCATTAAAGTTAAAATAATGCTAAAAGGAGCTGGAATTGCATAATCTTTTTCTCCATGAAGATAGAGAATGGGCAGAAACAGAAAAACAACCCCCCTCCGCCCCCAACCTGAAAAAGAGTGGCTGATGATGCAATTCATTTCAGATTCAAAGCCAGTCATTTTTTTCACTTGATTTACTTCCAAATAGGAAAGGCTCATGGAATTTGACAAAGATAACTGTATAGCCACAATCTTAGCTGAAAGAGGGGCTTGGCCATATGGGGGAGGACGGATTGTGCTTCCTATGTCTGCATCTATCTAATTCTGTGAAGTTGACATCAAGGCTGAATTTGGCCACGGGTGATCATATGAATATTAGTGGTAGTATATTAGCAGCATATTTTCTCTGTTGTTGCATTTGGTGGTGTGATTTTTTTT